>OY728153.1:1508412611-1508881432 GCA_963277665.1 Viscum album | reverse complement strand
AAAAAAGTTTCATAAACATTTCCAAAAAAAATTAAGCTTTTCACAAATGAAACATATTGATTTGAGGCAAAATTGTTAAGGGATCACGCACAAAAGAGTGAATCTCTTTATAATTCATCTGTGCTAAAAATTAGGAATAAAATATATTTAAAATTACATTATTGGCTAGAATATTTTATTTTATCATATGTGAACTAATATTATTGGAATTTAACTTATTATATTTCCATTTTTATTTTCTTCAGTAATAATTAAGTATTATATATTACTTCATTTTCAGCTTATATATTAATTTATATGATATTAGATATTTTCACATTTTAAAAATTAAAACTTATTTATTCCTTTATCCCTTAGTTTTTTTATATATTTATTTCAAAACATCGCATTAAATTTCAATCAAATAATAGAAGGGGGTCTTTTTCTACAAGGTTTTGAAGTAAATTAGAATTTTAGATTGAGCCAACTATATTACAAATCTTTAGATCTAATTTCTTATATAACTCTAAAATAAAAAACATAAATCCTCATTTTCATAACAATTCAATCATCTAAAATATGGTAAAGTCACAAATATATGATTATGGTGCATCAAGAAGATAAAATAAGGTAATTTCAAGTTGTAAAGAGAGTCGAGTGCTGCCAGAAAAGGCAAAATTTCTTTGGGTTGAGTCAGATGAATATTATAAAGAAAATGGTTATAATAATTAAGGGTTGGGAATATTTTTTATAGGAGAAAAAAAATTTGAACCATGTTTAAGAAGTAATTATGAAAGTTCAATAAAATTTATTAGTTTCTTTTTTCTTAATATGAAGATGCACATTAATCAAAAGTAAATGGAACCGATGTATCAATTTCTATTGCATAAATAACTAAGGCCTTACATTATACACATTAAGGTAGATATATGTATAGTTATTAATTTATTAATTATGATGAGATCATACCTTCATAAACTATACCATCTATTTTTATAAATCTTGCTATTGAGAATAAGATTAAAAATAATGTATTACAATATCAAAAAGTTTTATCCAAATTCAATCAAAGTTGAATAGCTCAATGATCTAGGGAATTTTAGAAAATTATATTCCAAGACAACTATATTATGTAATTTTAAATGATAATAATGTAAATTTTCCAAGGTATATGATTAAATATATGAATCATTGCTTCCAGTGAAAGAAGAATAGTTGGCTTAATCCTTATAGAAGGTTGTTAAATTTGGTTTTTTTGAAGAATAAAGTGAAACTGACTATGGATGAGTGTATAAGTAAAAAAAATACATTATTGAGTTTTTGGTGGCCTTTTAAAGACCGTGGATTTACCCTATAATTTCTACATTAAAAATTTTGTAGGGAAATAGAAATCAAAAAAAGGAATTTTAGGATGATAATGAATAAGTTAACATTGTTGATACTAAGGCAGCGTAAAATGGTCCTTGGGATAATATTACTCATGGGGAGCCTTTATAGTGGGATGTATCTGTGTCTAATCCACCCAATATTGTTGTGTATATACTATTATTTGGTGTTGATAAAATTTAGCCCATTGAATTGAAATAACATTCTTTGTAAGAGTAATTTTTAAATAAGGATCACATTCAACAAATAGTTATAGAGTATTTATCTTAGAACCATATTACTAAACATAATTAAAATGAGGATGTTGATAGGGGTGATGAAGGTACTAATGTTTTATATAAATATAATTTATCCCTATGACAAATTAATTGGATTTTAAAATAGGTAATGCTGGATTTTCTTTGAATAAAAAGGCCTCACATATCATGCCTGTTGAAATTCCTTCACCTATTAGTGATGGATTATGGTATAAAGTGGTATCATTAAATGATAATAAGTTAAATTTTATTATATATCAAAGTCCATGAATTGAAGTTGTTCAAGGGGAAACTAATTAAGATTCCATAGATTAACAGACTAAAAAAATTAGATGTGGTTGTCGTTAAAGATATGGTAATACATAAAATATTTCCTCTTGTGAAGCTACAAAAGAATAAGGTGGTCTCTCTATTAACATGGATGGAAGTTCCATCACATAATGTCATGTTAAGATAATTAAAACAATATTTTTTCAAATAAATTTTTAATTTTAAAAGGTGAATTTTCTTCTTTGATAAGAAACTAAAATATACCAAGATTTATTTTAACACTTGGTAACCAAATTCTAATTAAAATTTTCAATTTTATAGTTTAAAATATTATATGGAATTTTTGAATTGAAACTTTGTACCTAAGTAAAATTTTGATGAGATAATGGAAATGATATAGGATAAATTACAATTGATATATAATATCCTCAATCGGATGTTTCTTTATCAGTCTTAGAGGAGACTAAGTCAAATAAAATTGTAGTCAAATCAAATATCGATTTTTTAATGAAACTGGAGATCCTTCTAATTTATTTTATCCACAGACCAAAAAGTGATCAAACAAATTCTTTTTTTTGTTATAAATATTATTTTCTCTTAAAATGGTTTGAAATTAATTTCATCAGATTTCCAAATTTTCAATAAAAATAGTGGCCTCTTACAATGTGATCTTTTATCACAAGATACTCTTATATAGGTAAATATAGAAATAATATCTAATGTTAAGGGTATCATGGTTTAATATAGAAAAATGATTAAAAATACATAAAATTCATCCCTAAACATAATTATTTTTATGATGAATGTCATATCTCCTTGAAGAAAAGATCACTTGATAACCTTCTATCCATTAAAAAGATAGTGAATATGCTAAGGAAATGGTATCTTAATCTTAATTCAAACTTTGAGATCTTGTTTGAAATATTAAAATAAATAAGGTTTCATGCTGTGAATTCCTTCATATAAAATTATAAATCATTAGGGTTTATATATTCAAAGTTTAATGAATCATCAAATGAACATGTTTAGAGATAGAGAAAAATATAAAAAAGAAGTGGTTTCCCATAGAGAATCATACCCAGTCATTGTATTATTTGTATCAACCAAGGTTTCTTTATGAATTTTACTAGATGTGTTAAAAACCATAATCTATATATGGGATTCATAGATATATATTAATGACTATACAAAAGTGTTTTGATACAATAAATGTCAAGTATAGACTATTATCAAAAAATATTATAGAGAAAAAATAATAAAGTGGATTGACATGTGTGGTGGCGCACTACTTCAGTTGATACGAAGAATATATCTTGGTATCTACCCTAATGATAGAAATTTAGAAATAAAGAAATAGTTATTGTTCAATTTTCAACCTTCCATCTTCTAAAATCATGTCAATCAAAATGGTGTTGAGAATGAAAGAATAGTATCTCCACCTACTTAATCATTAATGCTCCCTTTTTATACAATAGACAATATAATAAGAAAAAGCCTTAGAACATCTGTGCCAATATTTTCACTACAAAAAAGGATCCTATATAGGATCGAGTTGGTGTTAGAAGAGACTCATATATAGTTGTAAAATATGTTACACTTTTTCTATAGGATTATTTTCTAAAATCTGATCTTAAACCATCTTCTAATGCAAAAATTTATTTTATGAACCCTCCATCTCTTCCAAAATGTTCTTCTAGAAATATTTCTTTAACCAAGACAAATATAGATTCTAATGATTTATTAGTTTTTTTCTATTTTATTGTAGTTTTACAGGCTTATTTTTATTTATTATTGTAATTATACTTCTATTAAACAAAATTAAGTGTTGTTATAGTTTCTTACATTTAACATTTTTATGGTTATTTTTTCACTTTAAATATATTATTGATATGTAAATTTATATTAGTTATGGATGAAAATTCATAGTTCCAAATATTATTCAATTAAATAATTTATATTCTCATAGTTTAATAATTTATTGTGTTATATTGAATATGTTTTATGTCATTCAATTATATTTATTTTTGACATAAAAGAGTGAGAGAATATTTAAGTAAAATAATAAATTAATATTTAGATCTACCCTATATAATTCTATATTATCTTTTAAATATAATTATTCAGTTATTAAAATTAAAAAATTAAATAGAATACAATTTTTTAAGCATATTATAAAAATTAAAAAAAATCAGTATTAACTAACTACAAATTCTCTGATATTAAAATCTTATATTTTTGTTGTAAAAATATAAAATATTTTCGGTTTACATATTATGTGTTATGAAATCATCAATTAGTGGAAATGATTTTGGACACAGTCATTTTGTTCCCATATATCTCATTACGTAAATTTTTTAAATCTCACCAAACACAAGTTTTTATTACTAATTATTTTTCTTGATGTGTGCAGACCCATTTTATAATTTTATATGTATTTTTTAATCATTTTTTATTATGTAAAAAGAAATTTATGTAAATATGAAGTCATATGTTACATTAACATTATTAAAACAATGTCTTATAATAAATAATTATGACATAATGTATGCTTTATGATTAAAACAAGGTATTATAATTAAATATTGTGATCTAATTGTTGTTTGATAATAAAAATAATGACTAAAAATGAAGATTTACAATATAAATAAAATTTTAGGATCAAAATAATTTCTTGTGATAAAGGCATATGATCAGAAGGAAGTCTTTCATTAAATTCCAATGAATAAGTATTATAATTAATGAAAATGTCATACCATCAATGAAAATTCATGTGATTGATTCTAATTTATATTATTGAAGCCAATTAATACAATTATAATTAATTTTTATGACTATATAAAATGATATTCCTCAAAACAAATTTTTATGCTAAAGACTTACACTATGATATATGTCATATTAAATCGGAATATGTGGTGTCTTAATGAGGGAGCCACATGTTAGTCCCCGGAGTAGATTCATTATGTGACCTTAGGCATGCCTCCCCATACACCAGAGGCTTCTGATTAGCAATGAGTTTCTGATATGTAACATGGAGATACTATATCCTCTTTATCAAAGTATCACAATGGTGTTAATCAATAAGTAATAGCCAAACGATAATAATAAATAACCACGATAATACTAAAACCGATATAAGTCCAAGAATCGCATGATGAATCAAAAACATGAAAACAATATACAAAACCAAAGATGTAATAACTCTGATTTTCTTGATAATATTTTTATAAAATTAATAGTAAAATTACAGTACCAGGTGCTGATACGACGTGTGATTATGAGGCCTAGAGTTCCCAGAACGATCCGTCAAAATTTCATGTTTTTAAATAGAGCAAGTGATATATTTTCCATAAAAAGTAGAGTTACTATTAAATAGGTGTTTTGATCAGAAATTTGAGGGTAATATTGCATTTGGGATGATGAGTTTACCCTAGGCATGACTTAACATTAGTCAGTACATGTCTCTAGAAAGAAAAAATGAAAATTTAATATCCTCAAATAAAATGAATAAATAAAATAATTTTATTTTTCAAATCCTTATAACACATGAACGGTGACTCGGGTTGAAAATATGTGACCACCATTATGTTTGTAAAGGGGTATTTTAATTAGGCATAGTATAATCATGACCAGTGCATTTTGAGGGTGAAAGAATGTTTTTAGACTTGAAAGCCATTAAAATATTTAATAAAAATATGTTATTTGGATGTTATGTGTTGACATAGTGTCATTTTATTTTTTTAATAAGGCTACTAGAAATACAGTGTTATCATCAAAACCCTAGAATTTACATAAGGTAAATAAGTGGAGGCCTCCCCACTGATGATGACAGATCAGAGGATGGGATTCGATCAAGCGACAACGAATTAACGAACATCAGCGGAATAACGATCGAAGTGATTTTTTGACTATAATCTAAGTCCGAAAGTGATCAAAACTCAATGTAGGGGTTTTATTTTTGTTTTATTTTCTACCCCCATTGTTTTTCAAATGAGGAACGTGGACCAAACCACTAATAGGTTGATCAGTGGTTCGATCATTTCTGCAGGATGGTTAAAAATGCTGGATTAATACGGGAATTAGATCTTCTATTTTTTAATTCGTTCTTCATGATCCAACAAGCATGAATGAATTTGGGCCAACATGAAAAAAGGACTAGATCATTTATTAAGTGTGTTCTTGGTTCCTTTTTTATCTATGTTATTGAATTCTTCAACAATAGACCCTTGTGGTTGCGTTGTCCATTGGTGGGAGGTTCTGAATGTGACTGGACCCCCAAAGTGATGACAAGATGATTCTGATCATGAAACAGTAGATATAGAAACCCTAGGATCATGAAGGTTTTCCCAGTTTAAAAAATGTGCCTCGATAGTAATGGTGGTGGCCCTAGGAAAGGGAACCTCCGGTGACACACACAGCAGAACGACCACTCATTGGGAAGAACCTGTTGAAATCATCGCAGGCAGTGGACAAGGTCCACCGACAAGGCTTGACCGCACATGGTAGGGGGCCGCATCACGCAGTTAAGGATTATGGAAGGACCCCTAGAAAACCGCCATGAGGTAGTTTATGCGGCATCCAACCTGGTAGAACATGGAGGTCGACCGTGTTTACTAGGAGGGGACCTGACACTCACCATGTCTGGGTGAGATGAACCGGCCCGCTTGAGTGGGTCGGGTTGGAGACAGCAGGTTAGGCCAGCAGTAGGTTGGCCCTAGTTGGGTCGGGCCGGACCCAGTGGTCTAGGTCCACTCAGTTGGTTAGATCGGACCCAGTAAGTTGGGTTAGGTCGGGTCTATCTGAAAGGTTCGAACCAGACCCAGACCCAACGGACCCCATTTTAATTAAACACCCATAACATTCAAATCATGTTTCCTTTTTATTGGATTTTTATGGCGATAGGACCCAAATGAATAGGCGGTTCATTTTATATACACTATGTTAGTATCTATTGTTGTTGCAATATACCGTTTTTTCTTGAGGATTATTTTCTCCCAGAACGAGTGTGCTAAGGACGGAATCCTTTGCCTGGCTGTAACATAGAAGCTATGTTATTACCTAGACTTTGTGTATTACCTAGACAATGTGTCTTACTAAGACTGTGTCACTTACCTAGAAGTTGTTTCTTACCTAGACATTGTGTCTTAATTAAACGGTGCATCTTACCTCAGCTAAGCCGGTACTCCCCTCTCCTTGTAGGGTACAGGTCCTCTAGTCTTTGATGAAAATCTCTAAGTGATCGATACTCTATATGTTACCAATACTATGTGCGTGATCTACAATCTGTATGTTACCAACACTCTGTATGTTACAAACGATTCATGTTTTACTACTCAATGTTACATTGGATTCATATGACGATCTTGTTTATTTACCAATGACCTATACATTGTTTGATATGAATCTAGTGACTCTCTAAACAATACCTCTAAGAGGCTACACTTTGTGTTCCTCTTTATCAGTATATGTGGTTTTCCTTAGTGTTTTACCTTCATTATATTCCTTACTACTTTTCCTTCATGGTATACCTTAGTGGTGTTCCTTCTTGGTGATCCTTTGTGGTGATCCTTCATAGTAATCCTTAGTGGTGTTCCTACATGGTGTTCTTTTGTGGTTTTCATTCATGGTATTCCTTAGTGGTGTCCATTCATGGTGTTATTTAATGGTGTTACATCATGGTATTCCATAGTGGTTTCCCTTTGGAGTATTATTTGGTGGTGTTCCTTCATGGTATTCCTTATTAGTGTCCCTTCGTGGTATTCGTTTGTGGTGTTCCTTCGTGGTGTTCCATATTGGTGTTCATTCATGGTGTTCCTTCTCAGTGTTCCATCATGGTGTTCATTCATGGTGATCCTTAGTGGAGTTCCTTCATGGGGTTTCATAGTTCATTTATTTATGGTAAACTTCATATGATTCCTTATGGTTTACTTTGTGTAACTCCTTTGTGGTTTGGGGCTCCTACTAATTAATGTTTTACTCACCCCTGCACGGGCTTCACCCGCACATGTTGTGTCTTGTGCAGATGATTGAAAACATTGATGGAGTCCTTGGTGGGATAAAGATAGGGGTGCTTCAGGGAGACACAAAAGACATGGCACAGTTCAGTGACATTTAGATAGCGTACATTACTAACCCTTCTCATAGGATTTCCTAAAGAATATAACCATGATCAAGTACTTTTCAATTTCAGTTGGTCTTGCATTCTGGCCTATTTAATTTTCTTTTTTTCTATTACTCTAAGTGGGTTTCTTTGTGGCATTCATACCTGTTTACTCAGTTTTTTCATTTGATCACTCTTTCTTGGAGAGGTGTGTGCGTGTATCGGTTCTTTGGAAATTTCCTTCCCTTTGTGGGATACGACTACTCAGTTTCAGTCTCCAACCCCTATCCTATGGGAGGTGGGCTTGGGTTAGTCATGACACAGTTCCCGAGGGACGGTTTCTGATATAGTGGTATAAATGGGTGGATAGTTTTACTCTTTCATTGGGGAAATAGTGTGACGTGTTTTGAGTTCGGGTTTTTGGTTGGGGAACCCAATGTTGGTGCAGTGGCTGATGCATCCATACACCAGGCCCTTGAATCCTAATTTATGACTCATTGTATAATGATGATAGTTTCATGGGAAATATATGGTTCTTGCATCAGATAGGAATTGAGTGTGTTCTCATGTAATTCTTGATTCAGAGTAATCTCCCCCAAGTTAAATCTTTTGATCATGGTACATCTTGATTTATTTAAATATTATTCCTTATAGAAAAAAATCTAGGATTCCACCACGTGATCCTAAGGATGATCCACAGGGTGAGGATATGGTTACATATATTTGTACTAGACACATCACCTCTCGATGGTGTACCATTTATACCATTACCTATAGAGTAGCACATGGTACCTTTAGTGCCAGTGGATGTGTTTTGTATGTTGTGTGCCCTTCATGAGTTTCAGGAAAATAAACACCTTAGGTCTCGAGGTGAGCCCAAATTTCAGGTGGATGAGGAATGGTATGAGGTGGTGACCATGTTTTTTGTCAAGTCACAACAACATTAAATTAGATGGTGGTACAAGCGGTGAGTTTTCTACATGGTTTAGAAGGGATATGACGATGTTTGTATTACCCAATCTTACAATGTAGTGACTCTTACAGGGACAGAGTTTGAGAACATTTCTCAGAGGAGGGTCTCTCACAATAAAAGCAAAGGGATATGTATTCCCAAGATCTTATATAGCATTAGTTGGATAACATGTTAGTAGTCATGTATTCATCAATGAATACTGACCTTTCGAGGTACTCTATGAATATTATTCATCTAGTATGTTAGGTCTCAGACCTCCGAGTGAGGTGAGTTTAGGAACATCTAAGCTGGTTCTATTACTTTGTTCACTCCTACTTATTCTAGGGTTCTAGAGTGAAGATTTATGGTTGAATTTCCATTGGCTGAGTAGATAAAACTAGTGGATGTCAGTAGTGGGAAATTAGGAGTAGATACCTCAGAAGTAGGAAGCCTACATTAGTTTCTGATACATGAATGTGTGCAATGTTTCATGAGGAGGTCCTAGGATATAGGATCCATAGTTTATGGCACATAGTGTGAGTCCAATCATCCTATAGAGAGGAAATTATTTTCATGAGATGGCTGAAAACATCTCACTAGAGATTGTCCAGCCTATTGGGGTGCCGATTGGGAAATGGTGGATGGGTCACCGTGGTATAGATAGTGACCAGAATAGTTAAGTATGCATGGAAGAAGATGTTTCAGAGAAGATGGTGGAGTAGTAGGAGGTGGAATACATTTCAACATATTGCCACCACCACCCCCATATGGTCCACACCATGCTTAGGGAGCTGGAGGACAAAGGAATGGGAAACTGTATGTGGTTAAGAAATATTACCCATGGGCTCTAGGAATGATTCGAGGTATGATTTTTGTCTACTCATAGCTGCCATATTAATAAATATAGGTGTTAATCATTCTTCCTTGTCACAGATCTTGTTCGAGACCTAGATTTGCTGGTTAAATCATTTGATTGACCCTTACATCTAGACATAACTATGGAAGGAGACTTGATAATCATATTAGTGCCAATAATTTGATCTAATCCTTGAAGAATAATTTTTTGATAGAATCTATTAGTGGTATATTTAAGGCCATATGATGTCATTCTTGTAATGGATTGGTTATTGAAAGTCCATTCTCGGATTGACTATTTTAGAAATAAAGGTTTGGTATGACTACATCGATGGAATGGTGTTTTCCTTAGTTAGAGAAAATAGGAACCCAATTCTCATGGGATAGTGTCATGCATAGGACGATGTAGCCGATCACTCTCAAGTCGGCTATCCTTACCCTCGTGGAATTGGATGTTATGAGTTTTCAGTTCCAAATAGTAGTGGTGGATTATGAGGACATCATTCTATATAAATTTTTAGGTTTTCCTCCCCATAGGGAGATAGAATTATTAATTTTTCAACATCCTGAGATTGCACTAATGTTAGAATGTGTATATCTGATGGCTTTCATAGAGCTTTGCAATCTGAGGGTGAAGGTGTGGGACTGGAGGAGGAAGGGCTTAGTTAGACTCGGTGTTCAAGGATATGTGTGGATTACCAGTACATTAACCAAGTGACCATAGATAACAAGTATCCATTACCATTGGGTCGATGAACACTTTCATCAGTTGAAAGGGGAGGCCTTTCACATGGATAGAAAGGATCTCATAGGCTTATCAGTAGTTAAGATGGAGTTTGACGAGCACCCCGATCCTATGTTTTCCCGAGGAGGGAGTCGAGTATGTATTTTTTTGTGATGAATCATGGGCCAAAAATGGTTGTGTCCAAATGCTGAGGCAAGATGTTAATGCCTATGGTTCGCATCAGTTGGGACCACATGAGAAGAACTATGTGATCCATTATCATTTTTTGGAAAGAATAGTCTTTGAATTGAATATGTGGTGACAATACCTGAAGGAAGAGGATTTTATTATCTACTCATAAAATAAGCGTCTCAATTATATCTTCTCTGATCTAGATCAAAACATGGGATAGAGAACATTCCAAGAGTTCCAATAGGACTATGATATTGGGTTGTTCAATACTCCTGTGAATATAAATGTGGAAACAAATTTTCTTAGCAGGAGATCTAGTAGATAGTTGTTGAACATTTAAACAGAGCAGTTGGCCTCATTATAGATATCCTTCATGGATAGAGATGGTTTATCTTACCTCCAATTAGGGGTTGTTGCCCAAATACTCTTATAGTTATTCAGGGAGGCATGGCTCTATGACACTGATTGTGAGACTTTACCTTCTCATTTTTCCATGTGGTATTCCTCAGATGGATATTCTAATGGTAGAGAGAAATTCATTCCTTTTAGAGGACACACAGTAGTAGCAGTGGATTCCTAGAAGGCGATATGCATCGTGATGTGCATGTGGGTATCAAGGAAGACACCAGGGATGATAAGACATGTTGAATATAGTCTTAAATATTGATATAAAAGTTGATCACTAGTTTTAATCGGTTTTGTGGTTTGTCAACTCACTATGTCATGCCCCAATGCTTTGAAGGGTTTTCCCTTTTCTTTTTTTGGGAGATAGGAAGGGTGAGGGAAAGATATAAATATAATTAGTGATGGGTTAATCATATATTTCTAGGGGACATGATACCAACTAGGTGATAGCTGACTAACTCAACTAGTCGATCACTTATTAGCTTTTCAGGAATAGGGTTACGAACAGAGTTTGGGATGACTCTATGTGTAGGAAATAGCTCGACTCTATGGAATCTCGTAGATGATATTAACTAATCGGGATACATGGATTACATTATGATCATGGAGAATGAGGATCAGCAATAGAGGACCCTTAGTGGGTAGTCAATTCCTTTAGTGTGTTCCTGATGGTAGCACGAGAATCTATAGAAGTGCATATTCGGGTGGGGGTCTAATGTTCATTCTCATACCCTCATCTATTTGGGTATCCCTTAGATTGGATTATAGGGACATAAAACCATAATGTGGGAAGAAATTAATGACTTTTATATTCTGGATATTATTTTTATAATATTCATAGGAAAATTGTTATACCAGGAGCTGAGACGACGTGTGATTCTGAGGCCAGGAGTTCCCGGAACAATCCATTGAAAAATGTCTAGTTTTTAAATAGCATGTGTGAGAATTTTTATTAATAAATAGTAATAACTATTTAATGAGTTCCTAGATCAAAAATATGGGGGCACCATTGCAATTGGGATGGCGATTTTACCCAAGGAAGGACTTAATTTTAGTCATCGTTTGTCTCCATTGACAAAACATCAAAATGGCATAATAGTAAATAAAAATATTAAATAAAATTATTTTGTTTTTGAAATCCTTATAAATCATGAATGGTGACTCTAATTGGAAATTTGATAGGACCTTTGAGATTTTAATGGGTTTTTTTCTTTAGGTAGGGCCTAATATCGATTGGCATGGTAAAGGGTGAATGTTTATTTTTGGACGTCAATGACATAAAATATATAATAATAAAAATTTATCTAGACTATATGTGTTGATGTATTGGAATTTCATTTTTTTAATAATATTCTCCAAAAATACAAGGTTATCATCAAAACCATGGAGATTCCCTATGGAAAGGTGGAGGAGGCTCTCTCACTAGCGATGATAGATCAAAGGTTGGGATTCGATAAATTGAGGACGAATCGATGAACACTAGTAGAACAAGGTTTTACGTGATAATGGGACTTCCATCTACGCCTACAAGATATCCAAACAAGATGTTGGAAGGTTTTTTTATTTTCATTCCCTGTTATTGTTTCCAACTATGAATGTAGAACAACCCAGGAACAAGTTGATCCATGATTTGATCGTTTGTGTAGGATGGTTAAAAAACAATGGATTATAGTGATAATTAGATCTTGTTATTTTTAATTATTTCTTTGTGATTCTTCTAACAAGAGTGAATCTAGGCTGACATCAAAAAAAAAGGAATGGATCTATTCTAAAGGGTGTTCTTTGTGCCTTTCCTATTACTGTTCTTGCGTTCTTAGCTGATGGACCCTCATGGTCGCGTTAGGATTTTTCAGATGGTTCTGAACCTGATCGGACTTCCAGAGTGATGGTAAAAATATCTTGAGCCCTTGTAAGTGAATATGATGACCTAAGGATCATAAAACTTTTTTCGACTCGAAAATCGGCCACCACAACAATGGGGGCGACCCGCGGAAAGGGAGCCGCTCTGAGTTGGCACCCGGCAGTGTGGCCCCCTGGTGGGAGGAACCCATGGCAATCACTGTGGGTGGCAGACAGGGGACACCGACAGGCGGTTGGTGGTGGGGCTCGGCTGGACGCAGCAGGAGGGCACGCCATGTACCGAATGACCATGGTTCATAAGGAATGTTGTAGGATCCCACGGCAACTGATGCAGGGAAATTTAGGTGGCGGCCGATCACGTTGAACCTGGCGACCCACGTTGACCAGGAAGGGACATGTCACTCACCATGTATGGGTGAGAAGAACTGTCCTGCTCGAGTGGATCGGGTTAGATACCGTAGGCTGGGCTGAAAGTAGTCCAGGTTAGAAACAACGGGCTAGGTCATGCAGGACTTGGGTTGGGATAGTCTAACCTGGTTGGGTCGTACCGAACTGACCACTTTTTACATAAACGCCCATAACTCTCAAATTGTGTGTTAGTTTGATAATCCATTTATGGAATTGACACTCTTGGGATGAGTCAGTCATTTTTAAATTCTCTAAGTGAGTTTCTTTTGAATTTTTAATATGTATTTTTGGCTCGAGGAGTATGTGCTCCCAGAATGACCATGCTAAGGAAAGAATCCTACAAATGGATATGACATTTTAGCTATGTGATTATCTACTCTATGTGTCTTACCTAGAAATTTTTTGTTACCTAGAATGTGTGTCTTACAAAGACTGTCTATCTTACCTATACTGTGTCTTAATAACTTCATCCAATAAATAATAATCCATACGAAGTATTAAGGAACTTTACAAGACATTTTTAAGTATTTAACATGATGATGTAGAGATGGTTTTTCAAAATTTCTCTCTAGATATGAAAATTAATTTTGAAATAGTTACATAACATAGAGATTATGGAAGTCCTAAGAAGGTTACGCATGCTGAATTTTTTATGAAGTTCCAATAATTTTTTAGAAGGATTGAGAATAATCTAGTGTAATTATGCTGAGAAGTTCTGAAATTTCATTTTTCATTGAGTGGGAAAAACAATTACAATTCCAATATTTTCTCTTATGATCACACCTATAAAAAGGGGGTAAAAGTATATTAAAATTATAAGAACGTAACATTATTTTTATATAAAAGTGAAGCGAACTAATTAAATGTTTTGAGTAGAGTGAGTTTAAAACTAAGTAAATACAGGGCTAAAGAAGAGGCATTACATAGAAGTATCAACCAATACTATAATGATCAGAGTTTTTTATCAAATGTCTTTTGACGTAGATTTATTGGTCACAGTTATAATGATGTTTTTGGATGGATTTTCAGTTATTCGCTTACATGTTTATCTTATGTTGGATCAAAAGGTAAACAAAACTTTTAACTAATTAGAGATAATATAATATTTCCTATTAGGAGATAAAAGTATTATATAGTGAGATAGTTCATGTATAATTTCATAAATGGAGATAATTGGTTCTCTCTAAGAGATACATCAATTTTGGGATTTAGTGTAAATACCCTTGACTTGTAATTGATGAAAATAATATTAGCAGAAAAATTAATAGTTTGATGGGAGTATCCATGGTAAAGATATATGTCCTAATACTGATTCTGAGCTATAAAAAATCATTTGTTTTTTTACTTGTATAATGTATATAGAATAAGTATAAAATTGTAGGTAATAGTTACAAAATATCCATACATTATAACTGGTAAAATATGATCTATAAAATTAATGTAAGAATGATTTCAAGTTGAATATAATTAGTAGATGTTGGTCACTACAAAATCACCCCCATATTAGGGTGATTTCAAAATCCACCATGGAATATCAAAGACACAAATCATACCTTGAATCATCTCATGCACAACATGATTTTATGCCTATGTTACCAGAAACTGAACCCATCATTGACCACCAGCCCCCTGCCCATGATGTGGTCCACTTAGTGGTTGATGTGTAGTAGGTAATAACATCATTCTATAAATATAGATCTACCATCTCCTATCTCATATCCACCTCCTCAAGTCCTTCAATGGACCCACAATATATCCCTAATCGCAATTCTACATCTACCATAGAGGTCTATCCCTTACCTATTGTCAATCTGTAGTGCAATGGGTTGTTCAATCACATGCCAAGTGACATATCTTGCCACAAGAATATCACCACATGTCTATTGACTGAATATATCCCTACATAATTGATCCCTAAAACTGAGCATCCTTACACAAAGATCCCATATTCAACGAACCTAAAGTCTAATGTTTGCTGGAAGCAATAGAAATCTCTACTCCACAATGTCCCATAACAGCTCTAGGTACTTGAAAATCATCTTCCTTG
This sequence comes from Viscum album, assembly GCA_963277665.1. Lineage (NCBI taxonomy): Eukaryota > Viridiplantae > Streptophyta > Magnoliopsida > Santalales > Viscaceae > Viscum > Viscum album. Next base: position 1,508,865,997 of record OY728153.1, on the reverse strand, counting down.
AATCTCTCCTTCCAGTCTCCCCTCTCTGTCACCGAGATATAAATATGAATTCTTATATAATCCATTCCATATTGGGTTTCCTTTTTTATTCGCTACAGAATCATATATTATAGGAAGTATCCCTCTCACACTATATTTGTAGAGTAGTGTATGAATTCGGTGAACCTCAAATCGTACTCCACAATATTCATGTCACCTAGTAGTAAATGAAATATCTCCAGGATTCACATAGAGTGAAAGTTAATGTATATTGCTTATAATTTAAAGAGTTCATTATAAATAGTAAACTATGTACAATATTTTGTTTGATATGGAACTCCAAACCTAGACAAACAATAATTATTTAAATATAAAATTTTTAACCTATAAATTAAACGTTCAAATATGAATAGGATTAAGTTCTTTTGAAATATATATATATAAATCCTACTCAATATAAATGTATTTGTAAATTCTTAGTAAATAATCACTCTTTTCAGGTACAACCTTTTTATTCTTTAAAATATATTTACTTCAAAAAAATTATTTTTTTATAATAGAAAATACAGAAATAGTATTTGATTAAATGAACCTTATTTTTGATATCATCATATCATGATTAGTATAGGGTGAATTTGTATTATTTTTTTGAAAATATATATTTTTAGGAAAGTGTGCAAAATACTCTTTTTTTAATGCCATTTTTGATACATTTTATAATTTAATAGTATAAATATTATTTTAACTTTATTTAAAATTAACAAAAGTATTCATGATTTATATTAAATCAAATTATTTATACTTAAATCATATTTATATTGGATTTTGAAATATGTTTATTTATAGGCTTAAAACACATATTTCTAAAAACTCTGCATAATATTTATGTATTATACTTAATTAAAATAAACCCTACGGAGGAATAAATTAATAGAAAATTTTCTATTATATATATATTTATTTATTTATATCATTATGAATTAAAATTCATATAATTAATATTACTAGTTATAGATATAAAGTAAAATCATCGTTTCGTTGAGAAATTCATTTTTCAGAAAAGCACAATCTTTCATGCTTGCGGTTTTTAAATTAAATTAAATTCTCCAAATTTTGTGAATTTAATTTTCTAAAATGAATTATTTATTTAGAATCATCGTAATTAATATTAGCTAAAAATGTCAACATAATTTTTGGGCAATATTAATAGGAACTGTAATAAATATTTATTACCATGCTAAGAAAAATATGATAATTAAGGGTAAAAATAATATAAAAATGACTAGAAAAAAAGTAACACAATGAATATTAATATTTATATTTTCGTATAAAAAATTAACAATTATATTTTTTTGTATCTTTATAAATTATTATATTATGATTTTGATAGAAATTAGAATTTTGATGCATTAAAGAATAAATTGTAGTTGGGGTGAAATATAGTTTCACGCAACAAATTTTTTTTGATTAATTAATTAATTTTAGAAATAAAGGATATGTTAATTAAATATAATTATTATATATTATATATTAAATAAAAATGATATATATAATTTTTTATTTCAAATGTAATTTCTAAAATGGATCAAAAACTGTTATAGGGATAAAACCCAACATTAAATAATAAATGTCGACTGTATTATAAAAAATAAATATAATAAATTTAAAAAAATAAATTATAAAATAAATATTATTCATTAATCATAAGATATAAATTATCCAATGGTGAATTTTTCATATTTTTTGATATAATCAAATTTTCGTTTAAAATTATAATATGATATAGATATACATTGTCTATTATGATATCATAATGATATAGAAGAGAAATAAAAAAATTATATAAATGGTAAAAATGACCCAATATTTTTGTACCCTTTAAATTTATGTTAATTTAATTCAATTTTATTAATTTCATAAAGCATTTATGAATCCTCCAAAACCTATACTATATTTTCAGGTTCAAAAATAATTTTTTTAAAAATAAGACTCACGTATACATCACCATGGGTAATATTTTAAGGATTTATTCTCTTGTCCATATAAATTAATTAAAACCACTCTTCATTTTTAGAAACCGTGGGAAAAAAGGGGCAGGTTTGTGGTTTTTATTATTTTATTATAAATAGTCCAAAACCTACGTTTGTGAAATAATAAAGTACTCTATAGAGACAAGAAAATTTTGTGGAAATGTTTTTCATAAATTCATGTAAACTTTACGAGTACACAGTTTCTGGCGGTGCTTGATTCTATGGCTCGGTGTTCCCGAAATAAATTTCTAAAGTTTAGTTCAGGTACATTAAGTAAACGTTCGAGCAAGATTTTATATCTTTTAAACAAGATACTCGGAACTAAAATCTGAGGGCACCGTTGAACTCACAGCATCGGTGATTTCTTAGTGAGTCCTTCACCGCAGTTGTATTCTAATGAGAATTAAAGTTAGATTTTGGGGGTTTTTAATTAAATTGAATAAAAATAAAGTGTTAACTTTATTCTTATTTTGGTGGTTGAAACCTCCAAGGGGAGGTTGGAGGTGGGGGCCACCACACCCTAACCTCCCATGGGAGGTTATGGTGGTGGGGACAATCTGATAAAAACCCCCCTTGTTGAGACATACATGGAGTGGACGGACAGAATTGGGGTATTGAGGAGGCCATTTGTACTCACCCTTTAGGTAGAAAATCCGGAGGACGACCTAGTAGCTATTTCACTTCTTTTATTCAGTTATACTAGCTTTTCAGTTGTATTATACTATACTGTTGGGATTGAATTTCTGGCCCCTTTACTTTCATCACACTCTTTTGTATACAGTTTTAATTAGTGTTTTACTTCTAGTTACATACTCTATTGTGTTTGTTTACTATTAAAAAGGCAATGTCTTCCCAGTTTAGTGATTTACACCTTTGGTGAAAGTCTCTAGCCCCTGGCCTATGGAAGGCATTCTTAGGGTAGTCAAGATATGGGCCCCGGGTGACAGGTCGTGACAATTGGTACCAAAGGAGGAACCTAGCCTAAAGTGTGGTGCACTGCCTGGGTCGAGATGTAGGGCCCACAATGAGGATGTTGTTCTCTAAAGGGGGGTGATTTTAACACCCCAGAATATTAAAGGTTCAAATGAATAAATGATATGACTCATGTCAGAAAGGTGCACCTTCCTTTTCTAGAGTCTGTCTGATTAGAATTCTGCAGTTAAGCATGCTTGGCCTGGAGTAGTGATCATAATGGGTGACCCTCTTGGATGTTTCCCAGGGTGTGTGTGAGTAAGGACAATAGACACTGGAAAGGACATGTGTTGGCCGGTGGGTACAATCATTAGTCAGATGACCCGTTTGGAAATGTGGGTGGACCCTGGGGTGGGCCCCACTTGTCTACAGGGCAACTGGTGGTACCTCGTAGGCCAGGAAACGATGACCATGTTAAGGTGGGGTGTCTGTGTTGTCACCGAGACCTGGTTGTCACAATAAAGAATAGTTTTATCTAATAAAATATAACTCAAATAAGTAAAATATAATGTAAAAAGGTAGTAAACCTTACAAGTGTTTCAAATTTCCAATTGTAGAGCCCAATTATAAAAACTTCTAGAGTAAAAACCATGATGATAATGAACCTCTAAAAATGTTCTTCAAGGATAGAAAGGGTATTTTAAATTGTAAAGGAACAAAACATACCCAAAGGAAGTATGTGATGATCTCAAAGACTAAAATATTATATTTTTTATCAAATGAGGTTGATTATTCATTCAATGATAAATTTTATACACAAAAGGATATTTAAAAGCATGATCTTGAATGAGTATTTATGGATCATGATGATAGTGTTTTAATTTCTTTAAGTTATAAGGATGGGATTGATCATGTGAATAATAAAACCTAGAAATTGTAAATGATGTGAATGTATCTTGAGATGTTTGTCATGAATATTTATAAGAAATAAATTACAAACAATCCATTGAATAAACCCCTAGGCCTAAATGATTTGGACAAACTATTCATCAAAATGAAATAATAGTGATTAAAGAGAATTGATAAATTAAATCTCCTACTTGTTGAAAAAAATAATATCACCTATGAAATTACATTATATATTGTCTTTAAAGTGGATAAATTTCATACTAAAAAATTAAATGTGCTTGAATTTTAACTTTTTTAACCAAATTCATTTTCAGTTCTAACAAATATTTTGAAGTGCTTGGTATGATTCAAAAATCAAGGAAAAATAAATCCATACAAACAATTAATATGGAATATTTATTAAGTTCTAAATTATTGCAATACATTGGAACTAATGTTATATGATATATTTATGGAAAGCATTCTGATTCATTAATAAATAAGAGAGTGAAGATGGATTCTCAAAAAAGAACAGAAATACAAGTTTTTTTTAAAACATTGAATAAAATAAGAATCACACAATTGTATTAAGAGTGAAAACGTAAGTTGAATACAATAATTTTAATAATGATGATTAAAGGAACTATAAAAATTTTGATCCATCAAAATCAAGTTATCATAGTGTATAAAATGCACAAAAATGACAAGGCTATTGAACTCGACAACATAATCATTCTTCAATGAAAATTTATTTTCATGGTATTTTTTGGTTATGCCGGTTTTATATAAATAAATAATTCTTATAATAGTATAAAATTCCATATATTTCCCACATCAGAGTTATTTAGTAATGTAGAGTAAAACCCCAAAAACATTAATGAGGCAACACCCTGATATGTTAAGAAACATTTATAAGTTATAAATAGTTTTGAGTCTATTAAAAAGAAACATGTAAGGTATGAAAAATAAGGTCACATAGAAAATTATTTTCTTATTATTATCCCAACTAAAAATAATATAAGTTTATCTTAAAAATAATTACATAAAAAAGGAAGTTTCAAAGATCATTAATTTGTAGTTGGATCTCTATAAAAGGCTTAAAAAATGTGAGAGACCATGGATTTTGGATCGTAGTTTATAATCACACAATATGTGTGAAGAAAACTTCTCAAATACATGGAAAATCAATATAAAGGGTTATTTATATTTAGTAATTATAGATTTGTAAAAATATGAGGTGGTGGGGCTACTTAATTGTGAATGAATTATTTCAAATCAAATAATATTTTCTCTATTAATGTTTGAAAGAAAAACATTTGGAGTACATATCAACAATATAATATTGTAAATGAAGTTATTTTACAAAATAAAGGGTGGATTATGAATATTTTATGATATGGATAACTTGTGACTAAGGGGTGATGAAAAATAGATATTTTATCAATGTTGGAGATGAAGAAATCACATCCTACATTGGAATGAAAAATGAAAATTCATTAGGGAAACTAAGGATTAGATATCTAGTCAAAAGAAACATCAGGAAGATTGTTCAAAACTATTTTCCTTGAAATGTAAATAAACTAAAAATAAATCAAATATAGTCTTGTTAAAAGTGCTGTAAATGAAAAAATGGTAAACCACAAATATTATGGAGTTTATTTTCTCATCTAAAGACTGAAAGATCTTGTTTATAATAATGAGTGTGGAACACTTTCCAAGAAATAAACACATATGGCTAAGTTCTTAAACACATTCATTGTCAAGTTTACTTATATAAATATTTTTATTTTTATTTAAATAAAATAAAAAACTCTATATATTTTTAGAATATTACAACATATAACTAAAACATAAATATTTTTATATATTCAAGAGGTTTTGGTATGATAAAAGAACCAAATACTCAAATGATTAATTTGAAAAATATTCTTTTTAATTACACAAGTCCTGAATATATCTCTCCATACATGTTACATAAAAATAATTATACAAAATGAAAAAATTGTGAATGGTTGATATAGTAAGAATAAATTTAGTCAAACTGGACAGGTCGTAATATTTTTTGTGAGGTAAGTCACATAAAAAATTATTTATATTAAAAATCATTTTCTATTGTAAACTCACTCATTCCTTAAACCATATGATAGATAGTATCAAAATAAATAAAATTTAAAACATATTCGGGACAATGGTAGCCATTTCATGACCAAGTTGAAAGGAAAAAGTATCAAAAATTTTGATAATCTAGTGGATAGAGGAAACCATCTTAATTATACACGTAATGGAAGAATATATCAGTTATTTAACAATAATTTTAATAAAATGAAGGATATATATTTTTTAAAATAGTATAATTAACTTGGGACCATAATATTTTGATGTGAGTCCCAAGTCGTATTGAAATGGGGAGAATCAATGTGTTTAAAAATTAATACATTTTCACTCTTTCCCCAAATATTAATCAAATCATTATATAATTTTGGTATAAACTCATTTATATCAATATTCTTTTTTAATAAAGTGACAGTAAATATTTGTTCTATATAAAAAATATAATTTAATTAATCAATTGGGGATTTTACTTGGTTGACCCAAATATGATACCTCCAATGAGGGTATACATAATATTGAATCAGTGTATAGAAATCCACTATCATGAATTTTTTTTCTATCGAAAAAAAAATTATAAAATGTTAACTCTTTATGAAGGTATCTACCCTTAAAGTAAATTTAAGGAAAGATACTTGCTTCCCCAAATACAACTTCCTCTTATTCTATCTTCATGCATTACTTCAAGGAGGGATGATTAGTTTTATGTTGGGTAGTTCCTTAAAATTTTTGGTTCAGCAAACAAATGTAATCACATTTAGAATTTAAATATTTGAAACTATGATAATTTCTAACTTAATACATTTTTACTCACTAAGATGGATGTAACCAACTATTTATTAATTGACTTGAATTGATATCCTCTTCACAATCTACATTTAAAATTTGTCTTCTTATATTGAGAATGTAAATTTGATCAGTGCTTTGTTAAGGGTATTATCTATGAAATGCTGCATATTATTCTCCCCCTTTGACATTTTTCAAATATTTTAAATATATACTAGGAATTAGTCTCTCTTTTAATGAATGAAAAAATTTCAATTTGGTTCAACTCAATCTGTTTCATTCCTTAAAAAACATCCATATAAATAGAGTATACTCACCAAAAATTTTAATTATCAAGGTATATATTTAATAAAATTCATCATTATATGTGGTATATCCTTATTTATATTGTTATTCAATCAATATCTCTTCATTTGTTATACATATCATAACTAAATATTTCTCTTCACATTCATGGATTTTTTATAAACATATTCAAAAAAATATAGTCAAATATTTCATAATTACTACATAACAAATATTCAATATCATATATAGATATATAATCTTTCTCTCTCTGTAGAAAACATTAGTTCCATACTAATTAATCTCCATGAATTTTCATTATCACCAATTCATATCTCTATTGTTGTCAAATTCTAACCATGGTTTATTTCAAAAAAAAATTCCCTTCATTATGGTTAATTATTAATAAAATAAAAACATGATATTATTTAATATATATATGTGATATTTTCAATGTTAAACCACATGGTTCCACATATAAATCGGCCTTAAAAACTCCAAATATTTATATCCGAAATCTCTATAAAAATCCCCAAATGATTATATAAATTTGAATTAGACCATATATTACATATCTAAAAGTACAATAAAGACTATTTAATATTGTTCATCTATGATTATGTTGTCATGTACATTCAAAACATTGAATCTATAAACTATGACATCCAAACCATAATATATTATAATCAACAAATTGTTTTGAATTTTAAATTCTATTATCAAGAAACAGTATGGTGTGGCGATCACTAGACCATGAAATAATACCTATTTATTCAAATATACTTCACTATACCGACACAATTGGTTCATCTATGAATTATTCTACATTTAATTTTCCATTTCCAGTTAAAACTGTAAAATAAGATACAGAAATTTCTTTCGTTATGGTAAGACTATAATCCAGTTCCTTATTTTTCTATCCTACATTAAACATCAAAATGTCAATTATAATTATCATTTCAATACTTCCCACATATTATATGTATTTTGAGAACCAACAATAAATTTTTGTTGCATGGTCATATCCATTATCAAATTTTCTATATCATTCAAGACAATTTTATCCTTTATAATCTCCACTATAGGTCACTTCCTAATTTTACATCAACTTCCACTAACTTGTCATAATATATCAACATCCCATGGTCAAAAATAAAATATCAGGATTCAACTTCACAACATTTTCATCAAAATAGAAATCACCAACTTAAGTTACCTTTTTTCATAATAACATAATGAGGCATACATTTTCTATGGTGTGATGTTCACTTTCTTTTCTAAATATATACTAAGATCCTTATAATTAATTCATTGTATATGGTACTTATTTTATTAACATAATGTGTGGAAATAGGTAATGAATACCACATATATCATTATTACAAGATAGAATCACCACACTTATTTTCAACAAATATAACTATGAATCTATTTGTTGCAACATCCTATCCTTATAGATTTTTTGAAAATACGTCCAAAAATCTACCTTCATAATTCAGTAGTTTCTTTTTCATGATAAATGTATGTATTTATGATGTATTATTTATCATCATCTTTTTAAATAAAATAAAAAAGTATATTATCAACTCCATATTTGAAACCACTTAATTTTGTACCAGGGGATCCAACCCCACTTATGTAAAATAGTTCAATATTTTTTTTTCATACTCAAAACCAATTTTAATAGTTGTTACAATCTCAGTGATTTTAATTGTGAAAATTAGGAACTTATAATAGATTTACAAACAATTCCTATAATAAAACCAAGTTAAAACTCAATGTAGGAAATAAGTGTATATATTATAAAAACATAATGTTGTCCACTAAAGTCATATAAATCCATAAATGAATGAAATTTCATCTTTTACGTCCTTTAATTATATCTATGTCATCAGAATAACACTTTTATAATATCATCAGCAAAAAATAAATGAAACACAAGTTGTATGATCTATGCCTCATTATTATAAAAATTCTAACAATGAACCCCTGATATCAATTTTAGTACATGACCTTCCTTCCTTTATAGTGTTTTCCATCTACAAAAAATAGGCCAATTACTTGTAAACATAAAACAAAACACTCTCACTGAATTTACACCATTGAAATCAAATATATAATTGATTCCCATAATGGGATTAATTATTATTCAATAAAAAGATATAGTTAAAATAATTAGATTATATCACATGATAGATAAAATAAAATTAATCAAGAACACCACCTTGATTTCTGATAATACATCACTTTATTCAAGGTCTTAACTCACATAATGTGTATAGATATCACTTTATAGCCACAATTTTTTATTTATATAAATTTTTAATTTAGGTAAATCTTGGATAGATCTGGAACTTCTCCATCACCATTTTCAATTCTAGATTAAGAAATATACAACTTGAATATTTTATATTGGTCATTAGTACAAATTACAATTTCTCTTTACACTACTTATTGCACTCATATTCCAAAAATTAATCCTCACCAAGGATTACATCAATCCCTTCATATTGTAAAACTCCAAATACTATTATTATAATAAAAATCATGGGGAGAGAGGTAGTAAAAATCATGGGGAGAGAGTTATTTCCCATACATCCTAATGTAGTGGAATGTGTTTGGTCATGTTGTACCAACCCTTTTCTTTTAATATTAATTTAATCCATACTTATGGTTATTTATTGTGAAATACGACTTTTAAAAACATTATTCAATATTTTTTATTTTTTATTCTTTATCTTTTTCATGTAATTCAACTATATAGTGAGAATAATCCAACTTGTGCACTATTTTTCAATTGACACATCCTTGATACATTCTTCACAATGGTTATTATACAATATAAGGACTCCTGCAATAGTCTCCTTTTTTATTTTTGGATAATTTTTTAAGATACTTGGGCATTATTCATTCATTTCCTCCTCTATATCTATTAAGACTCCCTTAGTCTTTTTTTCTTAGGTAATATTTTCTTCAATAAAAAATCCTTATTTTTTATATTTGAGGATGGTTTTTCTTTGTCACACCATATTTAGTTATGTTATCTTTCTGATAGCTAATGTGAATACACCACCATTGGTTCTTAATTCAAATTTTATTTAATTTGAACCTCATAATCCACAAATTCCATAAATCTATTTTTAAAAATAATAGACTTCCTTTCGATGAAAATTTTATTATCCTTAATTAAAATAATTAGTTTTTTCATATAATTTTTTTAGATCCTCTATTTTTATAATATCTTACCGTATAACCATGGTTCGAATAAACAAAACACCTCATGATAAAATCATACCCTATATAGTCATGCCTCAGTTGTGATGATATAAAATATTTCCATTTACCATTGGCTGATTTGGATTCTAGGAACACATCCTAAGTGTTTCCCATTACTCCTTTGAAGTCGCATATCAATGATACCTTGTTTTGTGGTTCTTAGCTTCCATTTTTATTAACAACCTTAGTTTTTTCTCAATAATCACATATTCTTATCTTTTCATGTTTCACTTTTTGTGTCATACAATGGTTGGATCTCTAAATTTATATTTTGGTATTTCAACCTACATAAAAGATCCTCATTCTTCCCACTTTAATCTTTTATTTGGGAAGACATATCATCCAATGTTATTTAAGAATTCTTACTAAATATTATCATTTCATAAACTTGTGTTTTTAGAGGGATAAAGTATCTTCTTAGGACCTTTTCCATGAACATTTTAACTTCTGATTCATTAGAATTTTCTTTGGGTAGATCAATTTTTACATTACATCTTTGTGTACATTCTTCCAATGAATTTTTTTTAAATAAACCACATTTGTATTCTATACATTATTATCTAAGTATATCTATATTATGAACTCATAATTAAATCCCTAAATTATCTATAGTTGATCAACCTTTTTATGTATATATTAGATATATCCTTTATTCCTATAAGAAAATTCATCAAATTGATGACTATATATTATGGTAACTAATTCTCCAGAATCATTACTTTATTCAAACTCTATTATAGAATACATAACATAGATTTACAAAAATATTTCGCAGAAGTAATAGTATCATATTTATATAAAAAGTTAATCAAACTTACCTTAATGGGTGTTTAATTCTTCTCAGGTATTTAATGTTCTTAATCCTCTTTTTATTTCATTTACCATAAAATATATGTGTAGATCATTTTTCATTAATAATTTATTATATATATTTAACATTAAATCATGAGAAATGTTTCTCAACATCATTGGATCCTATGATTTACTATACATTTTTCTTTTATTTTCCTTAATAAAAACATAGTTTAACAATGAACGTTTTTATTGATAACCTAATTGATTATATCTACATACAAGATATTTTATATATCTTCATCATGAAATATTTCATTGACCATTATTAAATCAGTATCAAGATGTATATACTCTATGAATTCTTCACTACAAGCCTATAAAAACATAATATTCTCCTTTTTCCAACCATAATATTTAGTACATTTAAGAATATAAAGCTTAAAGTATGTTTCCATGTGTGAATAAAAACTAAAAAAATATATGATATATTAAATCTCTCGGTCAAAATGTTTTGTCTCTTTCACCTGACCACTAGGTTATTATTTCTTGACCAAGGCACCTTTGGGGGAATCATGGGGCATAATAATTTAAAAAACTACACTCTAACCCTAACATGTCATTATATCTTATTACAATTCTAAGAGGAAGTAATTTCAAAATATTGTTTCATGGAATGAAACCACACCAAATAATTAAATCATATTCAAATGGAAAGTTCAAAAAACATTGTAATTTTAATTAGCTCATATAATAATGGATATGTCTAAGGATAATGATAAAAAATATGTGATGGTGTACTACAATCTTGTATCATTCACTATTTGGTGGATACAAATGTTAAGATATGGTGACTTCATGCCAAGGTTACTAACCCTTACAATAAGTTAATGTAAAGAACATTAATCACCCAAGGATCACTTCTTATGTTTCCCACTACATACACTACATAATGGAAGGATATATTATATTATAAACAAGATTGTCTCTCTAAATTTATTATCAATAAAATTTCTTGACCATGTAAATAATTTCAATATTTTATGATCTAATTATTTTATAACTTGGAGTTACATAATGACACAAGAGGGGGGTGGTTGAATTGAGTTCGTAAAATTTTAACCCAAAAAATAAACCCACTTTTAAATTAATATTAATATATCCAAACTCTTCTAAATTATATATTAACAGACTAAAAATATATAAAATAGATATAAATGAGGGACTTATTATAGTTTAGGGTGAGAGGATCTTCCCTTAATCCAAACCACCAACTCATAATGTGAGTATAAGTATTTTAATAATCTATGCCTATTCAAAGGGGTTTCCTAGTAGAGTGTAAGAAACATGCACTTATTATAAAGGTCCAAGATATTTTAAATAGGATATACCTTTATAATAACGATGCTTGAAATTCAAAAACTCATTAAAAGCAGTTGTCACTTTACAAATAAAGTGATGTATAAAAGGTAGGAATGTATGTAAACATTTTTATGTAGAAACTAACATCAGATAAATAAATTCTTTAGAGATAGAATAAACATTGATGTAAATCTAAAGAAACTTAAATTTTTCTATAGATGTGTCTTGAAATCACACATCAAAAATAGTATTTTTCCTTAATTTTTTTCACGTATCAAGAAGTATCATAAAAATAGAATATGTGTGTTCTTCTTTCATAGTAACAACACTTATTTTGGTATTCAAAATTTTCATTTTACTTTAAACGGTTCATAATAAAAATAAAATACATAGAAAATGAATCTATATACATTTTTTAATTTGAACATATTCTATGAGATTTTAAAAAAGAAGTTTTTTTAGTGTAGATACAGTATCAATTTGAGATATATGATTTCTTAGAAATGGAATCTTTAATTTACTTGGTTTTTCCTTATTTTGGCATCACCACCTTTTATAAAATTAATGCATGAGTAGAATTAACTCATAAAATAATAATTCTAAAAATTTCATTGATGATGTAATTAAAAAATGAAAAATATCCATATTCATAATATTTTATCTTTATTGTAATTTAAGTTTCTAAATTTACTAAGACATCATTATATTGTAAGACTTCATCAATTTTCAGAAAACATCAATATTTTTATATTAGTTCCTTTATTAAAATTAATTATACAATTTCATATTCCATCCTTCAAGATTTCATAGAACGACATATATTTTGAAAGGGTTACCTTATTTTTATAATAATTCAATGATATCATAAGGGTTTCAACATGAATTCCTAATAATTTAGTCACATAATAGGGAATCACATCATAGGTCATTTATAAGATCCTGACTTTTTGGGTGATTCATCAAAATCATTTGTAGGTATTATTTTAACATTGTTTTTATTATACATTGGAGTGTTTCTTCTTAGGAGTTTTTTTGGTGAAGTTGGAAAAATTTGAAATCTCACAGGGATTTTCATGGTGGGTTCATGGTTTGGAAAAATCATGAAGTTTTCCCTAAGAAGCTGTGCACCCCTGTTTGGAGCCATATGAGGTGGCACCTAGTTTGAGAAAACCATGTCTCCAACCTCCCCATACTATGCACACTGAGATGGTGGGGGATTTTATAGTTATCACATGGTTTTTAAACAATGCTCCACATAGGAGAAACTGTTCTCCCCATGTGTAAGGGAACACGATTAAGGTTCATGGTTTTGAAACCTATGCACCTCTACCCAGGAAACCATGAACATGGAAATTAAATGATGAAACTTTTATAAAAAATTCTCAAACCCCCTGATTTTTATTCTCATTTTTCCTAGATAACCAAACCCTATTTCCCTTGATTTTAGTGTTTCCTGGGATGATTTTAAAGCTTATAGAACCCCTTTTATAGAGAATTGATGATATGGTGAAAGAAATTGATAATTCTTGGGTATGCGTTCTCTTATTCATTTGGGTTCCTCTCTCTCTTATATATCTTTCCTTTGAGAAGGAATGATTTTTACAAAATTATCGGTGGATTAGATCTAGGTTTTAATTGATCTTATTTCATTCGATCATGATCCTAGGTTTTGGTATAAGATCATTCACTCTTTTGTGAATTGGAATGTTCTAAACTAATATGAGGTTCACGTTTTGGAGAGCATTCAACAATAATCTTGAGGTAGGTGGTAAAGTTGATTTTTTCCTTATCCTAGATTTTGAATACATGTATATAATTGTGTCATTATGTTACCATGTCGTGAAATTACATGTAATTCAATTAATAATTTTTCATCCTTATCAATGTGAGACCCTCCAAGGATCATGATGGACTATTAATGATTTGAGACTAGGTTTGATTGAAACCCATGGGGTGTAACCATATAATTTAGATAATGATTTATGGGATTATGAAATTTTTAGAATTAAGGATTATAGAAATGGTCGATCAATGGGATTTTGAATATGTAGAATAATGAATTATAAAAATTTTCGATAAATGGATTATGAATGTGGAACCATGATATATGAATTTATTGAATGATGTGAACACTGAGTGGTGGATTAGGGACAAGCTCTCAAAATAGCCATAGGGTGAAAGACTAATGTTATTGGCCCCCCAAGATATATAAATTTATTTTTATGAGATCAACAAGCTGCGAAACATATAATTCTACTCTTAATACCCATGAGGTTCCAGACATATTCTCTAGACCACTAATTTTATAATGTGAAATTGGGAATTTAAATGAATGATGAAATCCTATGAATGAATAAATTGTGATATCCCTTAGAATATGCTTAAGACTCTGACATGGGTTGAATAAGGTATGATTGATTTAGGAGTCACTGTGAACCCATGGGTCCTTTGTGGTTAATTAAGGTACATTAACTGTGAAAACTGTTTACATTATCATTTATAATTAAGTCATTATAATTGTTGGATAAAAAATTCGGGACAAAGAAGAGGTCCAAAAAAGGCCCCATTGGCTACCTCACGAAGCCCCTTCGTAGAGTTCCCCAGCATCACGGCCACCACGAAGCAAGGAGGTAGGAGTCTCTACGAACACATTTGACATTTGCGAGCCTGCCGTGAAGCACGGAGGAGGGAGGCTCTATGAACACATTTGAAGTTCGCGAGAACCCCATTAAGAAAGGAGGTGGGACGCTCCACAATTGCATTTGAAATTCACAAGCCTACCGCGAAGCCACCAGGCCCCTCTTCACGCTGCGTGAGTTCCACTCCACAGTTCCTCTTGCTTATAAATAACAGGCTCACCCTAAGCCCAAAAGGATGGAAAATCTGACCTTTCGGCTTCCCTTATCTTGAATCGCGAAGCATCCTTTTTCTCTCCGAACTATGAGCTGTGCGAGGTACTTCTGCTCTGTGAAGTGCCTCTCCTTTGTTTTGTTTTTATCCTCTCTTTTGAGAGGTATTCCCTTCATGAAGACTAATATTAATCACGTATGAAGGGGACTCGGGTCATCATAGTGCTTTTATGATTCGCGAAACACCCTTCATGTACATATGATCCACATGCTAAGGTAGGGTCACCGTACTTCGCAAAGCACATTGCTTCTCGACACCTTTCTTTGTGAGGCACCTTTGCTCTGTGAGGCAGTCTCAGGGAATGCCCTTCCACTGTGTGAAGAACCACAGATTTGCACCTCCACCCCATGCTAAGGCTAATGAACCCCACTTCACAAAGCACACCCCTTCGTAAGTGCCCTCTGCCACGCGGAGCAACAGAGCTCCACAGGGACCCTACCTATTGACCACTCTGCTTGGAAAATTCTTTTCTCGTGCAACCCTCCAGGTTTGCACGATGTGACATCAAAGTCCCCTGGATGATACCGCCCTTTTCATTTCTTTTACTAATTCTTATTCAGATAGGCATGCTAATGGCTATTGCTTCTTCACGTAGTCATTCTAATGTGGACACCTCGATGGTTCTCCCCACAACACCCCCTCTCTACCGCATTTCTTGTCCCCTCCCTAAATCAAAGAGCAGTGGGTACTAGTTATGTAAGTCCAAGGGGTGTGGAGAAAACCCACATCATCCAAGATACAGGACGTTAAACTACCAAGCACCATCGTCCTCAACACATGATGTTAAACTATGACCTAACCTCGGGCCTTGCATACTGGGTCCCCCACCTCAGACATTCTCCATGCCCACTCATCTCCATGGGGATGGGATCATCCCTCACAGGGGATGATATCCTCTTTTTTGGAGTGGCGTTTGTCCACGGGAAGGGCTGCCACCTTGGTGTAAGCACCTAACATTTCTTGTAGGAGGCAACACCCCTGTTCCTAATCACTCCCTCGGCACCAAGTCCATACAAGGGCGTCTTAGGGAATGGTGATTCCCCTTTCTTCTGTCCCAAATCCCTCTCCCGCTGCATTTTTTCTCCCTCGTTCCTCCATCTTGGAGTAAACCCAGACTTCCTGGGCCGCTCTACGCGTAATCTCCACTCCGCTTCCCACGGACGCACCTTTCGCGATGTGGTCATCAGGCCTTTTCTGCCTCTTGTTTCTCACATCGAGCATGACTCATGTGGGCTTAGAGTAAGCATCAACCATGAACACACCCCCATCCTGCATGACGTTAAACTGTATTCCACACCATCCTGAACTTTTTGGTCTTTGATCCTTTCCATTCCAGGGTACATAGGAATCCTCCATGAGGTTCAAGCCCGCCACCCATTGGTCTCTCCGACCCCCCTTCACATCGGCTCACCCCCATCCTGCATGACATTAAAATGTATTACACAACATCCTGAACTACATGGTATTTGATCCTTGTGAGGAAGGGTATGTAAGAAGCCTCCATGAGGTTCAATCCCATCACCCATCGGACCCCTAGTCCATATTCAAGTCAGTTCTCTGACACATGCCACCAGAACTATGATGAATTTGATCCTTGTCAAGGATGTTATGCAGGAAGCCTCGCGATGATCAATACCATCACCCATCGGGGCCCCAGTCCAAATTCACATCGTTTCACCCACATGCCACACCAGAACTATGAGGACTTTGATCCATGTAAAATCACGGTATATAGGAAGCCTCATGATGTTCAAGCTCATCACCCATCGGACCCCAGGTCCATCTTCACGTTAGTTCACCAGCACCCTTCTGAACTACATGTTCTTCGATCATTTCCATTGCAGGGTATGTAGGAAGCCTCTCTATGGTCCAATCCCCAAAAACCTAGGGCTGCCTCATAGTGTAAGCCCCACACCATACTGAACTATGTGGACATAGATCCATGTCAATGCATGGTACGTAGGAAACCTCTCTAAGGTTCAAGCCCACCAGCCATTCATTCCGACCCCATTCACGTCGATTCACCACATGCCCGAACTATGAGGACTTTGATTTATTCCAAGAAAGGTATATAGGAAGCCTCCTCGAGGTTCAATCCCACCATCCATTGGACCCCAAGTCCTCCTTCAAGTTGGTTCGCCGACACCACACCCTGAACTACAAGGACTTTGATCCTTGCTAAGGCAGGGTACGTATGAAGTCTTCTCGATGTTCAAGCCCAACAACCACTGGACCCCAGATCCTCCTTCATGTCGGTTCACTGACGCCTCAGCATATGAACTATGTGGTCATTGATCCTTATCAAGGAAATGTGCATCGGAAACCTCTTTGAGGTTCAGGCCCAATACGCGGTCTTTCTGACCCCATTCACATCGGTTCACCACATGCCTGGACTATGAGGACTTTGATCCATTCCAAGGCAAGGTACGTAGGAAGCCTCCCTGAGGTTCAATCCCATCATCCATTTGGACCCCTGGTTCTTATTCATATCGGTTCGCTAACTTCTTCATCCCGATCTATGAGGACTTTGATCCACATCATGGCATTGTACGTAAGAATCCTCCATGAGGTTCAAGACCACCACCATGTGGTCCCAACCCCCTTCACATCGGTTTACCCTCATCCAGCACGAAATTAAACTATGGAACCCCATTTAGAAGTAAGCCGTTGTTAGTCCATTTAGTGGTATTCCGTTTTCATTGTAGTGGTAATCCATCATGATCTCATCCAACGATAAGCCGTTGAAAACCCCAATCATCGGTAATCCATCATCAGATGAACTACGTGGACTTTGATTCCCTACCATTGGGATATGTAGGAAGCCTTTTCAAGTCTCATTCCCAAAACCATTGTCATTCTCATGATGGTTTCATCGCATTCCACCTCCACTTTATTCATCTCTCCATCATCCATCCGGATTCTCACGTGGGCCACCACATCCCAGTGAGATCCTGCCATTCTTCCCAGCACTACTCCTAGTATTACTCGGTCCTCTTTTCATGCATAAGCCCCATCATGTATCTGGGTTTTTGTCCATTGTGTACACCCCCGATTCTTCACCCGTTCAAACTACGTGGGGTTTTATCCCTGTCTCCTAGACAAGGTACGTAGGAAACCCCCCTGAGGTTCAATTCCAGCCAATGGTACACCTTGGTGTCCCCCATTCTGGGGTTCACTCTCTCTGATCCGCCCTGATTGGCATCTAGATCAGCCTTCGTGGTTTGAAATATTCCCTCTAAGGGACACACCACCTCAGATCTGTCTTCGTTGGGCGTTATGACCCATCCTCCGGGTAAACCTTCCCAGTGTTCCCTCCTAGGGATGTACCAATATAATCCTTCTCTATGGGGTGTTCTGATCACTTTCATATCGTCTCTACAAGATGTTAAACTCGCGGTCTACCTCACGATACACATGAGATGCCTGAGGAAAGTCTCGGATGACATGCCTTTTGCATAAGTGTCTTTGCAAGACATTAAACATGTGTCATACCCTATGTTCAACATGGTAAGATGAGGAAAACCTCATATGCATTCCTATGGTATATGATTCCCCGCATTTAACATGGGATGCCTCGGGTTCTGTACCCTTGAGATTCCCTCTTATGTGGAAGAATACAGGTTCCCCAATGTCCACACACCCAGAGATGCCTGACACGCCTGATGTTGTCATCTACTCCGACCTAAGGTCGCTACCATGTCAAGACCCCATGGAATGACTTGACGGAAGTAGTGTAATTAACCAGCATCCATGAAGATATGTCACTAGGAACGAGATTCAAAAACCAAGACTTAGTCAACAAGGGAGACCCAGACTAGGTGACGAGTTTTGAGGAGGAATCCATGGAAGGAAGAACCAACATCCCATCATCCTATTTCGATCAAGGAGAAAATGTCCCTGAATAAGGAACGGATGCTAACCACCTTTGGAAAGAAGGAATATAGGGCAATAGCTGCACGTCCTCCGTGATGGATATGCGCGCCCCGATGAAATCGTCGAGAACAGAAATGGTGAACCCAATATGAATATATTCTCCTCAAAATGGAGATTAGTAACACTTGGGGAATCCATGGATTGACGTGTCACTGAATCAAGATATCTCGTGCCGGGTCCCGCCAAGAAAATAGCAGGCCTAGAGCGAAACTCACCAGAAGTTGGGGCAGTAGAACGTTGGACATCCTGTTATGTGACATTGTTAGTGTGGATCCCTCTTACCTATCACAGAAGACGGGATGACACTGGGGCATTGGTCTTCGATTCCTTTTTCCTTTTAGCACTAATGAGTTCATCTCTCTGCTTCTCAACAAACAGGATGCTGCCACAGGAACGTGATCAACTCCCACCCGCCTACGCAGGGGTAGGGGCAACGTTAGCAGATCCCCTCCTCATAGCTTCACTACATCCACAATGGTTTCTGCTTACATTATCATGGGGCGCCCACGCCCCATCTCCCCATAGGAAGATATCCAACGAAGGGTGATTAACAACCACGTATGTCGTTACGAGGAGGGGGAATAATCCCAACCCAGCATATGGCCCACCTGGACCTAGAGGCGTCTAGTCCCTTCCATCAATGCTGCCCCTAAAGGGCCACGCATGGAGCCACTGCTCCCACCCCAACATTCAATCATTTCGAGAGCCTGTCCCTGGAGCACTATGACGACTCCATACATTGCACTGATGAGGTGGGTGACATCCGGCCCAGCCTGGTCAGAGTCTCAATCCAGGGTCTCCCAGAATGGGCCCCCACCGAGCCACATCAGCGTCGCCGTCCCGCCTTACCGGGGGAGCAGGTAAGCTATGCACCTGCACCACTAGCACTGTATCACCCGACCCAACGCAAGTGTCAGGAACGAGCTGAGGATTCCCACCAAGGGGCGTCAACGTCAGTGGCTACTATGACCCAAGTCACTACCGACACATATCATCAAGTCCTTGCACACACTGAGCAGGGGCGCTCCTACACCCAATTGGGATCGAGACCCCTACAGCCCCGCAGGTAGGCCGGGACGACTCTATTGGTCTCAGGCACGAGCAGTGGTCGCAGGTGCAAGAATTTGTCACCACGAACCAACCCACAACGATGAAACCCCATACAGAGGTCATCCCCGTACCACCACCACCGAGAGCACGGGTCTTCCCCGCTTAAGGGCTCAGCATGGAGGTCTGCCCCATGCTACCCCCAATTTGAATGAAGTTTTTCCCCACGGTGGTGGTGTTCGATACAGAAGCCTCTCCTGTGCCCATCACACCGGGTATGGGGCCCTTCCTCCTACCCCCGACCATCGACCTGGAGATGTTACCCATACGGTCTCTCTCCAATGTGGGAATCCTCCCTACATCCTCTCCGAAGCTGGGGAAGGTCCTCCTTTCCCCGGCAACTAGAGGGGTGAAGGCTAGCCTCGCTCCACTCGCACCAAGCATGGAGGTCTTCCCCATGCTCCCTCCAGTTTCGATGGAGGTTTATCCTACTCAGTTGCTATTCATGGAGGTCCTCCCCATGTCCCCTTAGAAATTTGTCTTGATGCTCCTCATACCCTAGCTGTCTCAAGTGGAAACCCTCTCCGCCTTGCCACCAATGCGGCCGAAGGATCACATGTCAAAAATCAGCCTTATCCTGAGGAGCCACCCAGGGTCAGGAAAGAGGGTCATCGCCACCACAAGAAAAATCTTTGGAAGGACGAGAAAGAGATCAAACTATTCCGCATCTTAGACTATGAAGTAGAGTGAAACTCAGCTCAGGAACCCTCCCCTTGCTCATCCGAGTCAAGGGTCGGGGTAGGGACGAGGTGAATCAGCCCGGTACTCCAACAATATGATTTTCATAGGATTCACACCTCCCTATATAGGTTTATCTAATAGGATGAAAATATGGTGACCCCATAGGTTACGGTCATGCAGTCACCACCATCATTGGTGGTAGCACTTTCTACTTCCAAAAGAGATCACAGGGAGCTATTATAGGGACCAATGGTGTGCGAACAGTAGCGCGACCCGCCACCAGTAGACCTGGCCCTTGAACCAAGAATAGTGGCCATCAACCCGTCCTATTGTGATGTAGCGGTCAGGTCACTACACTCCTCGGAGGACAACCCATGAATCGGCGGCCAGTCATCCTATTCGCCATATTCTCCACAGGACAACCTGTCATCCCAGTAGTATGCCTCAGTACAGCTACCAGTTCCTCAACCACCCCTAGTTAGTGAGTGGGGAAATCAAGGGCCAAAACCTGAATTTGAGCTGAGGAGCTTCTGGAGCATCTTTGCAGTGGACCACTTTTCCAAGAACTTCTGGCCCACAACAGCATGATATTTTTTCATACCTGAGTCCCTCATCCCAGAGGAAGTTGAGTGTCTCTGCTACACCCTCTTGGCGATGCATTTCAGTCTCCATCATCAACGTGTTGTTTATCTAAGGATCCAAGAACATTTTGAAGACATCAGTGAGAAGTGCATTCTAGTCGATCTGGTCACACTCCATGTGACCCAGTGCCTAGAGACATCAGGTAATCGTGGGTCCCTACAGGAGAAATGTGTTCAAAGTATCAATGTACTCTAAAAAATCATCAGGGAGGCAACCCCCCCCCCCCCCCCCCCACGTGTAATCCCATGGATTGGGGAAGTATGCAGCCATCCTCTTCAGCCATATTAGGCTGAAGCCAGACTCTCTATGCGATATTGAGAACATGCCCCCAGGAAGGGTCATGGTCCAGATGGATGACGTAGTGGACAAAGAGGACAAGCTGGAGTCTCTCGATGGAGACTTACCCCCTGAGGGTGTTCCGCCACTATTAAACCCATCTGGGAGGATTACTCGTCATAAGATGAACCACCTAGGTCTCCCTACACCCACTAAGGCATTGGTACTCAGCCGGAATGCTGGTAAGGGAAAAGAGCATGTTGGAGATGTCAAGAACTCCGACCCGTCCACCTTAGTGAAGAAGACGGAGGAAGACTCTGAGAAGGCCACGTTGTTCCAACAACTTGCTAGGAAGAAGAGTTTGGTCAATGAACTCCTAGGTGAATGTACTACAGAGTGAAGACCTGACTATGGTGATCATAGGCTGGGGAAGTAGGGGCAGGAACAACTTCCCCCAGCAAGATTCATCCAGGCAACCTTGATCATACCGCTACTGTGGACAAGGCTGAAGCCAAAAATCATAGCAAGAGGGTGTGGTATGTCTCACCAACCCCTCCCAAATGGAGCGACAATCCATGTAATCCAGCCCGGGTTCCCCCATCTACCCCGCAGGCCATTCCACCAGTCGCTCCACGAGATGATCACCCCATCAACCACATCGAAGATCCTGGCAATACACTAATGATTAGGGATCCCCATCGAGATAGGGACCCCACTCGGATGATCCTATGGTGGCACTCACAGCCCACCTTGAGGCATGGGAAATGCAGAAGGTGGCAATCCCACCAGACAGAAATCCATACCCGGCCTGGGTGGATGATATGCCGGTGCCTCCGGGTTTCGGGAATCCCAAAATTTCCCCATTTAACGGGACATGGGACCTTCAAAAACATCTAGGCCACATCAACTCAAGGTGTGGGCCTATGTTGGAGACTTCAGCGCAGCAGGAGGCTGCCAAGATCCATTGTTTCGTTCAGACACTGGAGGGCCCGACATTCGTCTGGTACAACCAGCTCCCCGTCAGATCCGTGACAAGTTGGGAGGACCTTCGCAGGAAGTTCCTCTACCAGTTCAGCTCTACCACCCAGAATACAAGCATCACAGACCTCTTCAAGTGTAAACAATGGCACTATGAGTGAGTCGCGGACTTTGTCGCCCGATGGAAGGGGCTGACATACTTCCTTGACATTCCACTAACTTAGGAGTTATTACGGGCGATGTGTGTAGAGAATGTCAAGATAGAACAGGTTCCCTCCCTAATCACCTAGAACTATACCGGAGGGTTCCAAGACTTCTACGAAAAGGCCCAACACCTTGAAGAAGCCCTGCAACAAGCCAGCCAAGCCCGTACACTACCCCCTGTAATCCTAGAAAGGAGAGCTTCCAGAGCCGAGCCCACCACAGTGGCCCAGATAGAAGCCCCCAGGCAACTGGAGTTGCTACCAGTAGCACCAGCCTTGTATCCTTGCAGAGGCCCACCACATCAGGCATAGCCTCCGGCTCCACAACATCCTCAGAATCAGCAGGGGCCCCAGTGTAATGCGCCACTACCGCCTTGTTGGGAAAATCCAAGTCCACCTCCATGATAGGCCCCTCCGATTCCTATTTAGGGTCAGGCTCCAAGGGATCCCTATCTAGAAAGAAGACACCAAACATACATGTTCATCAATTATCAGGTCCTCAGTTACATCTGTAGCACCCTAGAGCAGGGGATTGTAGGCTTTCCTGAGTGAAGAAGGCCAGCATAGGCGCATCTCACAGATCACCCCAACTACTTCCCTTATCACCGGATCCTGGGGAACACTATTAAGCAATGATAAGTGTTCAAGGACTGGCTCAAAGACCAGATCGACAACAACATAGTCAGGTTGGGCCCAGGCTCGTCACAAGTGGCGAGTGTCTTTGGGAGGTCAGATAGCAGTAGTGACAGCGAAGGTGAGTGGCAGTATGTTTCTGACCATGGGTCACATAAGTATAAAGACTGGATGGCTCGCAGGACGGTTTCTCGCGCCCATGCCCTTATCCATGCACGTCAGAATCAACCAGATCCTTCAGAAGCTGTGAACACCACATCTACATCACCATCTCATCCGGCCTCTTACTATATGAGAAAGCATCGACAACATAAGAAGAAGTAATGTGCCCCACTAATGCCATTGTCATCCCACACTCTCGGTAACTTCATGCCCCTTGGGATGGGGATTCACCCCGGAATCCACCCAGTGTTGTATGATTCTTCAAGTGAATGTCATGGGTATGCTTTGGTCAATACAGTTGAGTTGGTAAACCCTTATATGAATCCTGATGAGGGCGAATGCCAGGTACACCTCCCCAACATCCCCAACTGATGCCAACGTTGGTGAATCCTTGGAAATATGGGTCATAGAGGCACATCAATCTACACCTCCAGGAAGGCTCCGCATACCACTAAGTCTAGAAAATAGGCCCAGCACAGAGCTCAGCAGTCGCAGCCTCTTCATCTGGTGTCATCAAGAATGACACTGCCACCGTTTGTGCTACTAAATTAGGAAGAGACACTTCGGCCCTACCACGACCAGCTTCACCCCGCTACAAGCCGACCTCAGTCATCCGAACCTCATATAGCAGCTAAAATATGGGCTTCAACTTGTGACCATCAGGATATTCGCAGCACCAGCCAGTCGCCGGTCCAGCCAGCAGGGCCCGCCATGCCTCCAATCGCAGGGCGGCCTCCTATAAGTAGAATTTCATTCCTGACATGTAAGAATGATGTTATCAAGAACTTTTTCAGCATCCTAGCATGGAATTCCATACATGAAGCCCTCTGCTTGTCATCAAATATGTCTGAGGCCCTCGTTGAGGCTTTAGGGAGCCCCCTCCAGTTTGAGGTGGAGGTAATAGGTGCAGAATCCTTTCATGCTGTAGTAGTTGATAATGTCAAATTCCCTTCCATCATCTCATTATTCATAGAAGATAAAGGCTCCCCCATATAGTGGCACATCCACCCATTTTACATCATCGGCCAATTTAATGGTGTGGAGGTTCAGAGCTGTCTAGTTGACATTGGATATGGGATCAACCTTATCCCCACGCAGATGCTGCGGAAGATGGGGTTATCCGAGGATGATCTGACTCCATCCAATTTAAGGATCTAGGGATATGATAGTATAGAGCAGACCCTGGCCAGCAAGATACGTTTAAAGACCCAGTTTGGTGGACTAGTTGCTAGTACATAATTTATGGTTGTCTCTCAGGACACCACATAAAATGCATTAATGGGAATACCATGGATCCATCTCCACACAGTCATCCCCTCATCATACCACCAATGCCTCAAGTACTCCCTTAATGGTCAACATGGCATACTCCATGGTGATGCATCTCATTTATCCTCTTGTGAAGCCCGTTATTTGGATTCTGACTATTACAAGTGCAAGGATAAGAAGATTCTATCAAGTGAGGTTGAGCCCACCCTAGTTACAAGTGACCACTGGGCAGGTCTGGATGTCGCCTACATCTTCCCAGTCCGTTGATTTGAGTTCACAACCCCTGACATGGGGAAATGCTTTGTTGTCTCTAGTACAAGAGGAAGACATATTACCAAGTCCATGTGATGGAGGAAAATAACCTCATACACCTACACAAACCAGGCTCAGGTGATCCCAGAATGTCCTACCCCCATACGGTATCGGGATGTCTACCCCATGGAAATTGCAGTACGTCATACGTGTCTGTTTTTCTAGGATGGGGTTAACCGGATCAAGCCAACATGACACTATTGCTTTGATATCTTCAAGTGTGGCCCCTTGGGTCAAAGGCCAGATGGGATTGGATCGACTGCCTTCATCGCTCTCGTCTCAGCAGCGCATGAATATCCTAATGCACTATCCACTACTCTCCAGGCTGGTACCAGCCTGCCGTAAGTTTCTTCCAATAAAGGGGAAGCCTCACCCACTGGGAATCCCTCCTCTGAAATTGAAAAAGAGTATTTGGAGGATGGTCTCCCCACATTTTAATAAGTTATCTCTGCCATGTTTTATGAACTGGTACAGGTGAACATTGATAGTGAGGCTGATCCGAGACCTACATTGATCAGTGCTGCTATATCCCTTGAGGAATAGTAGTGGTACGTGGACTTCCTTAAATAGCATTGTGGTGGTTTTTCCTGTAGTTATGATGAGATGTGAGGACTAGATACTTAGGTAGCCATGCACCATCTCGATCTCCCGAAAAACCATCGCTGGATCAAGAAGCCTCCCTGAATGATGCACCCTTCTAACGGTGCCATGGTCGGGGCCGAAGTTGACAAGCTCAGCAGGGCCAACATTGTCAAGGGGGTCTAGTACCCCTAGTGGCTATCCAAAATTGTGCCATTTAGAAAGAAGAACGGGTAGATCAGAGTCTGTATCGAATTCAGAGATCTCAACCGTCACTGTCCAAAGGATGATTTCCCCCTTTCGGTGATAGAATTGTTGATCGAAGCTACGGCCGGGTTCTAAGAAATCTCCTTCATTGGTGGTTACTCTGGATATAATCAGATCCGGATAGCCCTTGAGGATGAAGAGTCCACTACTTTCAGGTTTCCCTAAGGTACCTTCTCCTACCATTTATTCCCTTGGGCCTGAAGAATTCGGGTGCCACCTATCAGTGGGTCATGCATCGCATATTTAAAAAAATCCTCTGGACATTAGTGGAGTGTTGTGTGAATAATCTAGTGGTCAAATCTCGCTAGTTCCAGGACCATATCAAGGACCTTGAGAAAGTGTTCGGATTCCTCCACTCTCGGCACTTAAAAATGAACTCGTCAAATTGTGCCTTCGGGGTCACTTCTGGGAAGTTTCTTAGCTTTGTTGTGAGGTACCGAGGCATCGATTTCGACCGAGAGAAGATTAAGGAGATCATCCAGATGACTCCCTTGAGCAATATAAGAGAGCTTAGAGGTTTTTAGATCCACTTATTGTAACACCCGAGACTTTTATGTTATATAAATCATCAAAGGAATCTTTTTCTACACAACACATGCTTGGCTTGCTTTACACGCAATCGCGACCTTCCTCGATAGCTTGCGTCGTACGCAATACCGAGTTTCACTAAAAAACAATATGCTATTAAAACTAGCCGTTATGAATAGTAATAACCACTTTTTGAAATTTTATAAATTTTATTTTTCAAAATGGACTTCATTTTTGGACTCAGAATATCGAAATTAGCCTAGGGTGAAATTTTGGTATTTTTCTGAAGACATTCAATTTTTGATGAATAGTGAAACCACTAAGTGGTAGGTTAAAAACTGAATTTTGCATAAAACTTAATTTTACCGCTTCTGTGAATGGAATTTCGAAAATCCGACAGACACGGTTGATATCAGTAAGTAAAATGTGGTTCAATGAGATAAAAATAATTTTTTGGTGAATAGTAACTTTTTACTTTTTTTACCGCGGTTAATAGTAAATAGGGTAACTAAGGGTAAATATGATATTAATATTACCCTAACACATGTCCTAATTCTATTGGACAAGTGTAATTCGACCATAAAAAAACTTAGGAATAAAATATGACCATTTAGGCCCACTTGGATTAGATTAGGACATTTATTATTAATTTATTTAAAGAAGGGTTAAAATAGTTAAAATCAAAGTTTAATAAGTAAATCATTTTTAATATGGGGTTATACATAAGATAAATTAGACTATAAATATTCATTAGAAAGATACAAAGATTTCCTACATAATAGTAGTTTATTTGTAATTTTTAGACATTAAAAAATTTAATTTATTAATGACACAATGATGATGCAGTAATTATCTTATTAATGAAATATTGACATAATTAATGTTATAAACACCAAAATAAATGTAATTTGAGACTTTTTATGAATTCCACTAATTTTCTAGGTTACTATGATATATTAGTGTTGATTGAATCAACTTGGTTCGAACATATAATTCTGTTATGACTTTCAAAAAAATCATATATCAAATAGTGTCAAAATTGACTCATAATTGTTTTTAAATCAAATATTATATTATTAATTGTTATTTTATTCCTAAAAATCTAAGGTTCGGCCCAATGACCTAGATACGGATATATATATTAATAATAAACAATTTGGGGTTCGTTTGGCATGTTATAGTAAGTGTATTAACCTTATAGTGAAAGAAAACAAAAAGACACGGTAAAAGTTAAATTTTTTAACTTAGAGTTAAATCTAATTGATAAGGTTAAAATAATTCCCTAAACTTGTCTAAATCCTATTGGTTGATAGGGTTTCGACCCATCCCCACCTTATCTTCGAAATAAGACCCTTTGGAACCATTATAAACCGATTTTGACTTTAATATAAAATAATATTTTGAGATATTCCTAAGGTGCCCCTCTCCTCCCTTATAAAAGGGCACCTCCTCCCCCTCCTCCTCACACCAAATTGAGCACTCAAGCTCGTCCAAACCCTGGAATGTTCTCCTCCCCACTTCCCTAGAATAATCATAGAGGTCCTGGTCTTCTTCAAAGACCAATCTTAGTTCCCTAAGTGGAGGATTTAAAGAGGCGTTCCAAAGAAGAGGTAATATCCATTACCGATCTTTTCAATTTCTTTCTTCTTCAACTTCTTCTTCTTTAGTTGTTTCATGATAAAGTAATAACATCAGTATTACTTAAATACTGATATGTTATTATAAATATGAAACAACCCTAATTCACCTTTTATACATCCTACGGAAAAATGAAATCACCGCGCGTGCGTACGTACGGAATACCGTCTCCACGCCGTGGTGTAATCTATTTTCCACCATCACTTTACAAGGATGGGTATAACGGTGTAATGAGTAACTATTTATGATTATTATAAAGTAATATTGATACTTAAATAATATATATACACTCCAATACAATTCCACGATCATAGGAACGATATCATCACTCGTGCGTACGTACGGAATACCGTCTCCACGATGTGATGTGACTCGTTCTACATGTTCATCATTACATAGTAATTATATAAATGAATTGAATGAATAAATATGATATATGTTACACTAATACCATTCTGGATATAAGTTATCTATAACCTTAAAATAATATTAAGAATTTATTCGGCAAAACACGCATAAGAACAAAAGGCAATAAAGACCCGAGTAACAAGTAACAATGAAATATTACTAACAAGAAGCTAAGAATATGACCATATATGATATCATATCAATATGTATGATTCTGGAATAAGTCAATAACATTATTTAAACCATTATACAGGAGCTTCGGACACATACAAAGAAAATCGGACCTAAGGTAAGGGAAATATCACAATCTCATTTTTATTCGAGATTGTTTATTCGTAAGTATTTACTGGGGTGTATTTTATCATCCACATCCATGTTCCCTCAATATGTAATATTGTTTCCATCCACTTGCAATGGTTTAAATCCAATTTTACCCTTCAGTGAGTTTTTAGTAAAGAATATGAAAGGAATCTTTTGTCGTTTTTCCGTACGAGGTACTTTTTAATTTTTCCGACAAAAGTATGAAGAATGTTTTTTTTAACTTATACGGCATGAATGGATTTTTAATACATTATTTCCAAGAAGCTTCCTTTACAAGTTTTCAAGTTTATTTTTAATCAACTTCTTTTAGTTTAAAGTTGTTTGACATGTTAAGAAAGGCAAAATGTTTTTTGAAGAAGAAAGGATATTTTCCTCAAGAATGGAGTTCAAGTGTTTTATCAAAATTATTTTCCATCTAAGATAATAAAGGGTTCTATTTTTATCCCTATTATTAAATTGATTTGATCATGTTGTGATGGAATTATTTTTATGAATTCCTTTATCTTATATGAATTTATTTATGATATCATGATGTTTCAAGAATCCCATTTTTGTTACATATGTTATGCGATGATGTATGATTTATGATTATGTGGCACACATAAGAAAGGATTCATTATAAGATGGGTGGGACCTATATCTCCCTCCAATGCATTGGGTAAAGATTTTATATCTCATGAGATAGACATGGCTGGAACGGAAGGTTATTTCGGTTCAGTGATACAGGACTGAAACGAGGAGTGAACTCGGTTCAGAAAGAGACTTTGTCCACTAAGATAGTCTTGGCAATGAGTCATGACTAACAAGAAATGATTTTCCATGATTATGTGCGCATGCCACAAAGTTTAAAGTTTCATATTATGGTTATGGGGATCTCATTTTCACTTCTATGATTTATTCCACGTTAAGATATTATGATCTCTTTTGCAGGTTTTGATTTTCAAAAAGATATGATATGATTTTTATTTCCTTTATTTGCCCTTGCTGAGCATTTGAGCTCACCCTTTTATGTTTTCTTTTCCCCAGGTCAGGAAGATGGATATTAAGTAGAATATGCTAAAAGGGACCCTAGATATGATGAAATAAATGGGAGACACTGTAGAAGATTTATGAACCAGTTGTTTATGTTTCCCAGTTTCTAAAGACACTATACCTATACGGTCCTTTGTGGTTTTGTTATATGTTGTAATAAGTGTGCTTCAATTTTGAAGTATTAACAATGTATGTAAAGTATGGGTCGTTATAGTTGGTATCAGAGGAAAGGTATAGTCAACCTTTGGAAACTAGGATGTGAAAGCCTTAGTAAGAACCCTAAGGATAAGTCTAAGCATAGAACACAATCTTAGTGTTTTAGAAATGGCCTTGAATAACCTAGGATAAGACCTTAAGCATGAAAATTTTATTCTTGAATTATGTGGTTTTCCTATTATAATTAGTGTTGCTCACACTATTCTTCTTGGTTTTAGTCAATGGCTGGAACCCGAAGGAACCGTGTTAATGCAGAATGAGATGGGCAATGCAATGATTGTCCCCCTGAGCAACCAAACGATATGGGAGCTGGAATGCAAAATCTTGTAGCCATGCTCACACAACTTTCTCAAGCTATGAATCATGCAGGACTTCCAAACGAGCAAATGAAGGAGCAACATTCTGTTGAATCCTTCATGAGGCAGCGTCCACCTTCTTTCAGCGGGTCTACTGATCCATTAGTTGCTGAACAATGGATTAGTACTACTGAAAAGATATTTTCAGTTCTTCAATGTTCTGAGCATGATAAAGTCATCCTAGTAGTGTATCGTTTGGAAGGAGATGCTGATAAATGGAGGAATCTTATTAAGAATACGAGGCAAAGGGATGAAATTGAGTCTATGGAATGGGACGAGTTCAAGAACTTATTTTTCAATAAGTACTTCCCTCGTATTCTCCGAACAAAGATGGAGAAAGAGTTCCTTGAACTGAAGCAAAGGGATGATGAATCTGTTAGTACCTATGAAGAAAATTTTACAAGACTTGCAAGGTACGCTTCTGGTATTATTATCCAACCTGAGAGTAAGATCGATCGATTCTTTAGTGGCTAAAAACCAAGTCTTCGAAGGGCGTTAGCCATAAGGGACTTCAATAGCTACGAGGAAATCGTTCGATGTGCTCTCAAAGTCGAGATGGAGATTGGAATAACCCATCAGTCACATGGGTTTGATAAGAAGAGGAATATGGAATTCAAAGAAAAATCTAAAGAGCACACGGAAAAGAAGATGAGCTTTTCCTTATGCTCAAAGTGTGGAAAGAAACATAGAGGGAGTTGTCTTAATGGGACAAGTAAATGTTTTAAATGTGGAAAGGAAGGTCATCGGGCATTTGAATGCCGTGATAATGGGAAGAAGATGTCTAATGACGCAAACAAAGGAAGGGATACACAGAATGAACCTACTAAACTTCAATGTTTCAAGTGCAAGGATATGGGGAATTATGCCAATCAATGCCCAAACCCAAGGGTTGATGATGATGGTCGACGTCAACAAAATCATATGGCTAAAGACAAAGGAAAGTCACATGCAATTTCTACCAGCGATGTGGAGTACGACAACGAAGTGGTGAAAGGTACACTTACCGTCCACTCTAAAGTAGCAAATGTTTTATTTGATTCTGGATCCACCCACTCTTTTATTTATAAAGAATTTTCTAAGGGTATCACTGTATTACCTCAACAATTAGATGTTGAGTTAGCTGTGACAACACCTAAGGTCACAATAGTCGCATCAAAAGTTTATAATTCTTCTCCGATCGAATTTTGTGGGAAAGTGCTTCCTGAAAATCTTGTGATACTTCCTTTAGTGGAATTTGATGTGATTCTTCGCATGGATTGGCTTTCTCTACATGGAGCTCATATCAATTTCCAAAGAAGGGAAGTCACATTTCATATTCCAGAACAATCTATGATCGTATATCAATGCAAGGATGAACATAATCTTCCAGTGGAAATTTCAACCATCTTATGGGTATTGATTCCACTAAATGAAGGTTATTTATCTCAAATGGTTGGTGAGAAACTCACGATTAAGAATATGCCCATTGTACGGGAGTTTGATGATGTCTTTCCGGAGGAATTACCGGGTCTTCCACCAAATCGTGAAGTTGAGTTTTCAATAGAACTCGTACCGGGTGCTTTGCCTATTTCAAAGACACCTTAAAGAATGGCCCCAATTGAGTTGCAGGAAATGAAGAAGCAACTCCAAGAGAATCTTGATAAGGGATTCATACGCCCTAGTGCATCACCTTGGGGAGCACCTATTCTATTTGTTAAGAAGAAAGATGGATCAATGAGACTCTGCATTGATTATCGAGAACTTAACAAGATCACTATCAAGAACAAATATCCTCTCCCACGCATTGATGACTTATTTGACCAACTACGCGGAGCTCAATACTTTTCCAAGATTGATCTTCGTTCAGGGTATCATCAATTAAGGGTCAAAAGGGAGGATATACCAAAGACGGCTTTCCGTACAAGGTATG
Source organism: Viscum album (assembly GCA_963277665.1). Taxonomy (NCBI): domain Eukaryota; kingdom Viridiplantae; phylum Streptophyta; class Magnoliopsida; order Santalales; family Viscaceae; genus Viscum; species Viscum album. The sequence continues at coordinate 1,508,833,218 of OY728153.1, read as the reverse complement.
GACACTATGAATTTATAGTGATGCCATTTGGTCTTACTAATGCCCCTGCTATCTTCATGGATCTAATGAATAGAGTCTTTAGAGACTATCTTGATCAATTTGTGGTAGTTTTTATAGACGATATTATTGTCTATTCAAAGAGCAAGGAAGAGCATGAAGATCACTTGAGAATTATATTGAAGACTCTGAGAAAGGAGAAGCTTTATGCCAAATTTACCAAGTGTGAATTTTGGCTTCAAAAAGTTGCATTTTTGGGTCACATAATCTCAAAAGAGGGGATATCTGTGGATCCAGCAAAAACAGAGGTTATCGAAAGATGGTCAAGACCAACGACAGTAACTGAGATCCGAAGTTTTCTTGGTTTGGCTGGATACTATCGACGTTTTGTAAAAGATTTTTCACGATTATCTAATCCACTCACCAAGTTGACTCGGAAAGGAGTTAAGTTTGTCTGGACAGAGGAATGTGAAGAGAATTTCAAGGAGTTGAAAAGAAGGTTATCCAGTGCACCTGTGCTCACACTGCCTTGTAGTGGAGAAAGGTTTGTGATCTACAGTGATGCATCCAAGAAGGTATTGGGGTGTGTTCTTATGCAAAATGATATGGTGATAGCTTATGCCTCACGACAGTTAAAAATCCATGAGCAAAATTACCCAACTCATGATTTGGAGTTGGCTGCGGTAATCTTTGCATTAAAGATTTGGAGGCATTACCTTTATGGTGAAAGGTGTGATATTTATACTGATCATAAAAGTTTAAAGTATATTTTCACACAAAAGGAGTTGAGTATGCGTCAAATAAGATGGTTGGAGCTGATTAAGGATTACAACTGCTCAATCCATTACCACCCTGGAAAAGCAAACAAGGTGGCAGATGCATTAAGTCGACAAGACCATGCTAGTTTATCCATGATGAGGATCACAAAAGATCCAATATTTATGGATTTACAAAGGATGGATCATGGAATTATAATGGAAGGGGAAAAATCTTATCTTTCTCAAATGAATGTTCAACCATCTATACATGCGAAGATTAGGGAGGCACCGAAAGAAGATGTCGAGTTACAAAAGAAGGTGAGAAATGTTCCTGAATTCAACCTTGATTGTGATGGGATAATAAAGTTCAGGAATCGGGTTTGTGTTCCTCCCATCCCCGAATTAAAGAAGGAGCTGCTGGATGAGGCTCATAGTTCTTCACTCTCTATTCATCCTGGAAGCACGAAGATGTATAGGGACGTGAAAGAGTACTTCAGGTGGGATGGCATGAAAAGAGATGTTGCTGAATATGTCTCTCGATGCTTGGTTTGTCAACAAGTTAAAGCTGAGAGACAGAAGTCTAAGGGGATGTTACAACCATTACCCATACCCGAATGGAAATGGGAAAACATCAATATGGACTTTGTCACAGGACTTCCTAAAATATCCAAAGGAAATAATGCTATTTGGGTCATAGTTGATCGTCTTACAAAGTCTGCACACTTCATTGCTATTAGAGAGGATTTCTCTCTAGATCAGCTTGCCAGGATATATGTAAAGGAAGTGGTAAGATTACATGGAGTACCACTTTCTATTATATCTGATCGGGATCCGGGATTTACCTCGATGTTCTGGCGAAGTCTTCAGCATACTCTAGATACAGAGTTGAGTTTCAGCACTGCTTATCATCCCCAGACAGACGGTCAGTCTGAGAGAACAATTCAAACCCTAGAAGATATGTTGAGAGCTTGCTCTATGGATTTCAAAGGAGGTTGGGATCAACACCTACCTTTGGTGGAATTTTCTTATAATAATAGCTTTCACTCCAGTATTCAGATGGCTCCTTATGAAGCTCTCTACGGAAAGAAATGCAGGACTCCAACTTGCTGGGATGAAGTTGGGGAAAGAAAGCTATTAGGACCTGATCTCGTTGATGAAATGGCAGAAAAGGTCAGATCTATTCAACAACACATACGAGCAGCTCAGAGTCGACAGAAAAGCTATGCCGACAACCGAAGAAAAGACCTAGAGTTTGAAGTGGGTGATAAAGTGTTCTTATGAATATCTCCCTGGAAGAGGGTTATGAGATTTGGAAAGAAGGGGAAGTTGAGCCCTAGATATATCGGTCCTTTCGAAATACTAGATCGTGTTGGGAAGGTAGCTTATCGATTGGCGCTTCCACCGAATCTCTCTCAAGTTCACGATGTGTTCCATGTATCTCTCCTGAGAAAGTACATACCAGATCCTTCACATGTACTCAGCTCAGAAGTTGTACCACTGGAGCAAGATCTTTCTTATGAAGAACAGCCGATAGAGATTCTGGATCGTAGCGAAAAAGTCCTACGAAATAAGACCACTCGATTGGTGAAAGTTTTATGGAGGAACCACCAACTTGAAGAAGCTACATATGGGCTTGAGGATATGATGAGGGAGAAGTATCCTCATCTGTTTGTTACAAAGTGACGAATTTCGAGGGCGAAATTCTTTTTAAGGGGGGTAGAATGTAACACCCGAGACTTTTATGTTATATAAATCATCAAAGGAATCTTTTTCTACACAACACATGCTTGGCTTGCTTTACACGCAATCACGACCTTCCTCGATAGCTTGCGTCGTACGCAATACCGAGTTTCACTAAAAAAACAATATGCTATTAATACTAGCCGTTATGAATAGTAAAAACCACTTTTTGAAATTTTATAAATTTTATTTTTCAAAATGGACTTCATTTTTGGACTCAGAATATCGAAATTAGCCTAGGGTGAAATTTTGGTATTTTTCTGAAAACTTTCAATTTTTGATGAATAGTGAAACCACTAAGTGGTAGGTTAAAAAAACTTAATTTTGCATAAAACTTAATTTTACCGCTTCTGTGAATGGAATTTCAAAAATCCGACAGACACGGTTGATATCAGTAAGTAAAATGTGGTTTAATGAGATAAAAATAATTTTTTGGTGAATAGTAACTTTTTACTTTTTTTACCGCGGTTAATAGTAAATAGGGTAACTAAGGGTAAATATGATATTAATATTACCCTAACACATGTCATAATTCTATTGGACAAGTGTAATTCGACCATAAACAAACTTAGGAATACATTATGACCATTTAGGCCCACTTGGATTAGATTAGGACATTTATTATTAATTTATTTAAAGAAGGGTTAAAATAGTTAAAATCAATGTTTAATAAGTAAATCATTTTTAATATGGGGCTATACATAAGATAAATTCGACTATAAATATTCATTAGAAAGCTAAAAAGATTTCCTACATAATGGTATTTTATTTGTAATTTTTAGACATTAAATAATTTAATTTATTTATGACACAATGATGATGCAGTAATTATCTTATTAATGAAATATTGACATAATTAATGTTATAAACACCAAAATAAATGTAATTTGAGACTTTTTATGAATTCCAATAATTTTATAGGTTACTATGATATATTAGTGTATATTTAATCAACTTGGTTGGAACATATAATTCTGTTATGACTTTCAAAAAAATCATATATCAAATAGTGTCAAAATTGACACAAAATAGTTTTTAAATCAAATATTATATTATTAATTGTTATTTTATTCCTAAAAATATAAGGTTCTGCCAAATGACTTAGATACGGATATATATATATTAATAATAAACAATTTGGGGTTCGTTTGGCATGTTATAGTAAGTGTATTAACATTATAGTGAAAGAAAACAAAAAGACACGGTAAAAGTTAAATTATTTAACTTAGAGTTAAATCTAATTGATAAGGTTAAAATAATTCCCTAAACATGTCTAAATCCTATTGGTTGATAGGATTTCGACCCATCCCCACCTTATCTTCTAAATAAGACCCTTTGGAACCATTATAAACCGATTTTGACTTTAATATAAAATAATATTTTGAGATATTCCTAAGGTGCCCCTCTCCTCCCTTATAAAAGGGCACCTCCTCCCCCTCCTCCTCACACCAAATTGAGCACTAAAGCTCGGCCAAACCCTGCCATTTTCTCCTCCCCACTTCCCTAGAATAATCCTAGAGGTCCTGGTCTTCTTCAAAGACCAATCTTAGTTCCCTAAGTGGAGGATTTAAAGGGGCGTTCCAAAGAAGAGGTAATATCCATTACCGATCTTTTCAATTTCTTTCTTCTTAAACTTCTTCTTATTTAGTTGTTTAATGATAAAGTAATAACATCAGTATTAGTTAAATACTGATATGTTATTATAAATATGAAACAACCCTAATTCACCTTCTATCCATCCTACAGAAAAATGAAATCACCGCGCGTGTGTACGTACGGAATACCGTCTCCACGCCGTGGTGTAATCTATTTTCCACCATCACTTTACAAGGATGGGTATAATGGTGTAATGAGTAACTATTTATGATTATTATAAAGTAATATTGATACTGAAATAATATATACACACTCCAATACAATTCCACGATCATAGGAACGATATCATCACTCGTGCGTACGTACGGAATACCGTCTCCACGATGTGATGTGACTCGTTCTACATGATCATCATTACATAGTAATTATATAAATGAATTGAATGAATAAATATGATATATGTTACACTAATACCATTCTGGATATAAGGTATCTATAACCTTAAAATAAGATTAAGAATTTATACGGAAAAACACGCATAAGAACAAAAGGCAATAAAGACCCGAGTAACAAGTAACAATGAAATATTACTAACAAGAAGCTAAGAATATGACCATATATGATATCATATCAATATGTATGATTCTGGAATAAGTCAATAACATTATTTAAACCATTATACAGGAGCTTCGGACACGTACAAAGCAAATCTGACCTAAGGTAAGGGAAATATCACAATCTCATTTTTATCCGAGATTGTTTATTCGTAAGTATTTACTAGGGTGTATTTTATCATCCACATCCATGTTCCCTCAATATGTAATATTGTTTCCATCCACTTGCAATGGTTTAAATCCAATTTTACCCTTCAGTGAGTTTTTAGTAAAGAATATGAAAGGAATCTTTTGTCGTTTTTCCGTACGAGGTACTTTTTAACTTTTCCGACAAAAGTACGAAGAATGTTTTTTTTTAACTTATACGGCATGAATGGATTTTTAATACATTATTTCCAAGAAGCTTCCTTTAAAAGTTTTCAAGTTTATTTTTAATCAACTTCTTTTAGTTTAAAGTTGTTTGACATGTTAAGAAAGGCAAAATGTTTTTTGAAGAAGAAAGGATATTTTCTTCAAGAATGGAGTTCAAGTGTTTTATCAAAATTATTTTCCATCTAAGATAATAAAGGGTTCTATTTTTATCCCTATTATTACATTGATTTGATCATGTTGTGATGGAATTATTTTTATAAATTCCTTTATCTTATATGAATTTATTTATGATATCATGATGTTTCAAGAATCCCATTTTTGTTACATATGTTATGCGATGATGTATGATTTATGATTATGTGGCACACATAAGAAAGGATTCATTATAAGATGGGTGGGACCTATATCTCCCTCCAATGAATTGGGTAAAGATTTTATATCTCATGAGATAGACATGGATGGAACAGAAGGTTATTTCGGTTCAGTGATACAGGACTGAAACAAGGAGTGAACTCGGTTCAGAAAGGGACTTTGTCCACTAAGATAGTCTTGGCAATGAGTCATGACTAACAAGAAATGATTTTCCATGATTATGTGTGCATGCCACAAAGTTTAAAGTTTCATGTTATGATTATGGGGATCTCATTTTCACTTCTATGATTTATTCCATGTTAAGATATTATGATCTCTTTTGCAGGTTTTGATTTTCAAAAAGATATGATATGATTTTTATTTCCTTTATTTGCCCTTGCTGAGCATTTGAGCTCACCCTTTTATGTTTTCTTTTCCCTAGGTCAGGAAGATGGATATTAAGTAGAATATGCTAAAAGGGACACTAGATATGATGAAATAAATGGGAGACACTGTAGAAGATTTATGAACCAGTTGTTTATGTTTCCCAGTTTCTAAAGACACTATACCTATACGGTCCTTTGTGGTTGTGTTATATGTTGTAATAAGTGTGCTTCAATTTTGAAGTATTAACAATGTATGTAAAGTATTGGTCGTTATACTTATCCTACATACGCCGATTCATTGTGAATCTAGATGGGAAGTGTAAGCCCTTTTCTAAGCTAATGAAGAAAGGCTCTGTCTATGAATGGGACGAAGAGTGCCAGACCTCCTTTGAAGAAATCAAGCAGTACTTCCTCCAGCATCTGGTCTTGATGCCACCTGTCTCCAGTACTCCACTAATCCTATACGTGACTGCCTTGGACCAATCTCTCAGTACCCTTATCACCCAGAAGAACAATGAGGAAATAGAGAACATCGTCTACTACCTCAGCCGCATGCTCCTCAATACAGATTCCAGGTACTCCAACATCGAGAAGAGCTGCCTTGCACTTGTATTTACTGTGTAGAAGTTGCAACCTTACCTGCAGCACTATGAGGTATAGCTAGTCTCTTGATTAGACGCGCTGAAGTACATTCTATATCTCCCCACGTTGACTGGTCGTCTAACACGGTAGCTGGTAATCCACCAGAAATTTGACCTCAGATTCGGGCCTCAGAAGGCTATCAAGGGGATGGCATTGGCAGACATTCTAGCTGCCCATCCATCCTTCACAGGCCAGTCCCTGGAACCGTATTTTCCTAATGAATCAATCCTCTCAGTTAATCAAGTCATCCCATGTTGGCAAATTTACTTTAATGGTGCCTCTCAGAGCCCCACCGATAGGAGGCTCAATGATCCTAGGCTCAACAGAGTAGGCATGGGTATCGTCTTTATTACCCAGGTGCAATCCATTTTTCCGTACTCATTCCTGTTGTCAGAATGCTGCACCAACAACGAGGTAGAGTATCAGGCTCTTATCACTGGCCTTGAGCTGGCTCTTGAGATCGATGTGCCCCATTTTCATGTGAAAGTGGATTCCGAGCTAGTCATCAAGTAGGTCAATGATGACTATGTTGTCAGAAATCTTGAGATCGTACCATTTTTGGAGTTCTCCCTCCATCTAATGGACCAGTTCCCTTCTCGGTCGGAGGTTACCCATGTACCTCGGTCACAGAATGGTCAAACGGACACTTTGGCCATCTTAGCTGCATCACTTTTAGAGCCCGAGCATGATGATCTGATTATACATGTGGCACACCAGAGAGACATTTCCCCCGTCAACCCAGAGGATGACGACGACCTGTGAGTATGCCATATTATAGCTAGATCATCCACGTCAAGACCTCTATGATCTTCAGATGCAGTGGCTGAAGCGACTTCTTACTGCAGATCCCCTTTTGACGAGTATCTCCAAAATGGTTGCCTCCCAGCTGATCGGGTTGAACGCAGGTTAATCTGATGCCGCATGCTGCAGTTTACCCTCCAGAGTGGTCCCAGTCTTGAATAGATCCTCTATTAGCATGGTTTTGATGGTGTTCTCCTCCATTGCATCCAAGGATTCATGAATTCTCAGGTCATGTAGTAAGTTCATGCCGGTTCCTGTGGTGCCCATCAGGCTGAGCCAATGTTGTCCCGTCAGATCCGAGGACTAGGGTACTTATGGCCATCTATGATCTATGATTATATCCAGTTATCCAAGAGATTTCATGCATGCCATGTTCATGCTAAATTCCTATATCGGTCTCCAGAACCACTCCACTCCACCAAGTACTTTTGGCCATTCAAGGTATGGGTACTCAATGTCATGGGACCATATCCACCAGTGACAGCTCACCAATGCAGGTTCATCCTAACTGTCGTAGATTTATTTTCCCAGTGGGCAAAGGCAATTCCACTCAAGGAAGTCAAATCCCATTCTATCATCAACTTCATGATTTTTAATATCATCCATCGGTTTGGAGTCCCTCACGATGTCCTCACAGATAACGACACCAACTTCCAAGCAGCCGAGCTGAAGAAGTTGTTTTCCAAATACAATATCCGTTTAAACCATACCTCTCGCTATCACATATAGAAAAATGGAAAGATCGAGGAATTAAATAGAACCCTCTCTAACATTTTGCAAAAAAATGGTTGGCCAGAATAAGAAGAGTTGGCCATAGAAGCTCCCAAATTCCCTATGGGATTATCGGACGACGACTCACAATTCCACCCAGGTGACTCCATATTCTCTGGTGTACAGGGTTGAGGCCATCCTGCCCATCAAAATCTAGCTACCTTCATTATGCATTGCAGTCTTTGACTAGTAGGTTTCAGATAAGGTGGCCGAAATCCATCTAAATGAATTGGAATCACTTGATGATAATAGGCTTCGTTCCCTACACAATCAGGACAAGAATCAGAATAATATGGCTAGATCCATCAATAAAAAGGTTCACCTCTTCTCTTTTCTGCAATGAGACCTTGTATTGGCCCTCCATGTGCTAATGATCCCTGGAAGGAAACCACCCAAGTTGGATCTCAAATGGGAAGAACCTTAAATAGTCCACATGGTTTACCCCAATGGATCATACTCCCTAGTAACCATGGATGGAGAGTGTATAACTCCTCCCACCAATGCCATGTTCCTCATGCAATGATTTTCCTAATCACACCGGTCATGCATGAGCTTAAACTGTCCAGTCCTACATGACTTTAAATTGTGCATCATCCAGCATGATGTTAAATTGCGTTCTGAGATCTACGTATGGATTTATTCCCTTCCACATGGGATACGTAGGAAAGCTCAGATGCCTCATCTTGAGCACAGCCCTGGTATTTTCTCTTTGACTATCCCCCATGGGTATATTTTTCTCAGAGGATCTTTGCACAATATAGTGGTGGCTTCCTTAGCCCCGCACATGCAAGGTTTGTAATGGTCGCACCATGTTCCCACTCTTGTTCTTCTATCCACCCACATCTGTATCGCACAATGTTAAACTACATGGCCATCAAGAACTATGTATGGCTTGATTCACATCCTCATGGGATACGTAGAAACACCTGGACATTTCGTCTGTTGGCCTAGCCTGAACGCTAGAATCTTCCCCTTAGGTCAAGACATATGGTGGGGTGTAGACTCTTTCCCTAATTCACATTTAGTTAACCGTGATCCGGTCATATGTTCCACTCTCTAGAGACATTCTCCTTTTTAATAATATGGGTACAACTATGCTTTACCTACTCCTTGACTAGGACTCCGTCACCTTCCTCATCCGGAAGGGCCCCTGAATGGTATGGATTCTAGGCCTAAGGGTTGTCTTACCACTTTTGGCCAACTCTCTCAAGGATTTCGAGCAACAAGACGATTCATGTCCCGCATTTCGAATATGGTCAGCCGTCGATGCTCCTTTTTTGTTCCCATTTCAGGTCACTATAGGGATGTTGTGTTTCAAACATGTTCAACAGCTATCCTAGATCAATAGGGCCACACCAAGATGTCCTGAACATCGAATTTAGTGGTCCATTATTCCCCATTGTATCTCTAAGCGACAAACTCTCTCTGGGTGATGCCAACTATCAGGCCCCTTGGAATTTTATGGCCCCCAGACTAGGACTCTCTTATGGGATTGTGCGATGTGGTATGGCATTATGTCCTCATTCACGTCGGGTTTCTCACCGAGTCGTACACGTCCCCAGATGAGACACCTAATCCTCAACCTTGTCCTCACTGCAAGACGTCAAATTGCTAGCTGGATAGGCCTCCCAAATAGAGGTCCAACCTTAGGCCCCTTCGCCTTCTCATGACCCGACCCTCATCCTCACTGCAAGACGTTAAACTACAAACTGGTTGGGCCTTCCTGACTGAGGCCTAGCCTCAGGCCACTTGTCCTTTCAGGGCCTACGGCCAAGGTTCTCTCTAATGGGATTGTACGGTATGGTGTGGGATTATGTCCCCATTCACATCGGGTTATTCATCGTGACGTATACCTCCCTTGTCTAGGGTATCCTACTCCCCCCTCATCCTCACTGCAAGATGTTAAACTTCAAACTGGTTGGGCCTTCCTGACCGAGGCCCAACCTTAGGCACCTTGGCCTTATTGGGCCCCGAGCAATTTTCTTACCCAGAGTGTACAGTGTGGTGTAAGATTAGGTCCTCATTCACGTCGGGCTTGTAACAACCAAGCTATGTGTATCTCCCTCCAAAACACAATCGTTGACCCTTTTCGGCGGTTCATCATTGTGCCTAAGGGTACTCTGGTTTAGTACCTGGAATGTCGGACTCTGCTCAGACATGATTCCTCCCACTTTTCAAGCGTTCTATTCTCCGTCACTAGGGCTTCAATCACCTTTCACACCTAGAAGGGCCCCTGAGTGGTATGGATTCTAGGCCCAAGGCCCCCTACCATTATGGGCCAACATCCTTGAGTGTCGCGGACAAAAAACTAATACAAATCCCACGTTTTGAGTATAGTCAGTGGTCAATGTTCATTTGTCGTTCCCATTTCAGGCTAACGCGATATGGATACTGGGTTTTGAACACGGTCAATAGTTTTCCTCCATCACCACACCAACCCCATTAATCCCAAAGTGTCAGTTACATGATTCACATCCTTCTCCACCTCATCATGTCCAAGTAGAACTTTGAAACTCTTGGTACTATTCCTCAGTGTGCATCCACATGTTACGAGGAAAAAAACCATTATAAGGGTTCCAATCAGAGCTCCGTACCAATTTCCCTTTGGCGTGAATTCCAGGTATTGCAATAGACATCTTCCTCCCTTATTTACCATACCGAGTTTAACTCACGTGGGCTTAGGGATTAGGATGAGATCGGAACATACATGGAGGGTTTTCACTCCATCCATGGTCTGAGCTCTAAGACCATAAACTAATATCTCATCTAGAACTATGTGTGGATTGATTCCCATATTTTCTGGACACGTAGGACCACCCGAACGTCTCGTTTTCGAGTCCAGCTCAGTTGGGAGCTAGTTTATCCTCCCCTTTTCCATTTTACCTCTATGTTAGACCCTTGGCCTAAGGATCCTTTCTCGTAATTGCATACATTGTAGTGTAGGATTATGTCCTCATTCACGCCGGGTACGTTGTACCACGTCGTGTGAATTCTTTCATGTCTAGGCCGTACAACTTTAAACTATGCCGCCTGGTCCTATCGCACGACCCTAAACTATGACATTATCGTCTAGGCCGCAGGACGAAAAAAATCACTACATCATGATGTTATCACTCAAGGGGACACCATGTTTGGTATTGAGAACATTTCATACCATTTGTCAATTCCTACTACGGATTGATTCTTATGGCGATGTCAGGGCCTGCTACCCTAGGCCTGTCGCTTCACAAAAAAACCACTCATCGTAATGGAATTTCAGTATTTATCAAATACTTCTTTATTTTGTGTGAGGGCCACGCCCTTACGCCCCTTTTCTCCCTGACACTAGTTGCTTACCATTCCATCTCAAGAACTCTGTGTTGCTTTATCCCCATCCTCATGGGGTACGTAGGAAAGCTTGTGCACTTTGTCTCAGGACCAGCTAAACTCTTGTTTTTGGTACCTCAACCTAAAACCTCTCCAAGGAACATGTGGTGGACGGAACCCATGGTTCCCATTCAAGTTGTGTTTTTGTAGTTACCCCACCATGTGTCTTCCGTGTTTCTTACCATCTACTGTCTGAGTTCTATGACCCTAAACTAAGATCTCCCTATGGGAAGGGACTCGCCTCCCTCTATCTAATACATCTCATTTTCGTATTTATATGCATTTGACAAAGAGCCCAATGTATTGAATTTTCATGGGGACATTCCTCTTGTTCCATGTCCAAGATTCGTGAGCTCACTATTTGGATCCTCATTCTCTTCCACATCCAAAAGTACCCCTAGGTGGCACGGATTTTAGGGCTAAGGGATCTCCTACTGTTTCGGGCCAACGTCCCTAAGGATATCAGATGACATTTGTGACAGGTCCCGTGTTTCGAACATTGTCAATGGTCAACCCTCATATGTCTGTCCCCATTCCAGGCTAACATGATTTGGATGTTGCGTCTCCACCACGGTCAATAGTTATCCTCCATCATCACGCCACCATCATTGTGGTCCAGATTTCGAGCATCGTGATTCACACATATCCACTTCCTCATGTTCAAGTGGAATTACGACACACTCAACTTTGTCTATTCACACGTCTAGGTGTGCTACATGGATGGATTAGCATCATTGGGTCTGTATTCACTGAGAATCCCTTCACCCTAACATGTTCTTTCCTCTGTTGGGAAAGTCTAACCACTACTTGTTTCCCACATCTAGCACGACTCATGTGGGCTTAGTAGTTTTGGTAGGATGTACACCGGCGCAGCCAGGCTTCTCATTGCCCCTCACGATGTTAAAATGTGCTTCTAGAACGATGTATGGCTTAATTCCCAACCTTTTGGGATACATAAATACATCCCATTATTTCTCCTAGTGTCCAGCCCTAGGAATCATAAAGTATTATTCCTCCCAATTTCTGGTCCACTGTTCTAACCCAATGTGGGGAACCATGTAACTGCATATTTGTCCGGAACAAGTTCGGGATGCCCCAAGATGACATTGGGAGGCAACAGATCCCTCTCTAGAGAGGCTTTGTCTGAAAGAAGTAATGATCCAAGATCAAATTGATATGTCCATTCAGTTTACTTCCACCGCGGTGGCATAATTTCAAGAGTGTTGGATTTTGTTCCAACAAACCCTTACTCCACATTCCATGCTTTGTGTGCCCCTTATTTAGACCCTCATCCTCTTTCACATCTAGAGAAACCCCCTAACAGTATGAATGCTCAGCCTATGGCCTGCCAATTGTCCTGGGCCAATGTTTCGGAAGACTAATGCATGACATTTTGAGTTTGGTCCCATGTTTCAAACATGGTCAATAGTCGACCCTCATTTCCTATCCCCACTCTAGTCTTATAAAATAAGAATGAAATGTTTCGAATGTGGTCAACAGTTATATTTTATTGTCCCACCACCCCCACAATGTTCCAAATCCTCGGTATCATGATTCACACCTCCCATTCCGATATGTTCGGATCGATTCAGCACCCCTGGCGTTACCCCGTTCATTCACGAGAACACGTTGAAAAAACGGTAATTTGTCTGTTCTGAGAGCTTCATTCTCTAGCTAGGTCTCTCTTATTTCCTCATGGATATCCATACTGGGTTTTCAGACCCTAAATGCCCAAATCATGGTTTGCGCTCCTATATTTGGATAAGGTGATAAAGTGGTCACCCCTTGTTTCTCGCATTGGGACCAACCCACATGATCTAAGGGAATGGTCACAGGATGCTCAGTGAACATCAAAAGTATGCAGTAAACCAATGTAAACAACGGAACTCATGAGTTCTATGACATTAAAACAATCAAAGCATTAAAGTACGTTTAAGGGATATAATCATTACAGTACCCAGGGCTCAACTTCCCCCATGGATGGATTTACCACATCAAAGGACAGTAGAAGCTCTGCCACCCTATGGCTGGTGGCATCCAGTAGTTGCTGCCACTTGTTCAGCTCCTGCTCCTCCTCAGTGGAGAGAGGGCACAATTTGTTGGCTGGAATCTGGGCTCGCTCCACGTTGTCCCTGATGGCGATCATCTCCCCAGAAGCATGCATCAGGCCCTCTTCAGCTTCTTCCAGCTGGACATTCAATCATAATATTAGCTCAAAATGCACATAGAGGGAGGGAAAGTGCTCGTCTGCCCGATTCTGTAGCCGCGAGACATCATCTTCACCATTTTGGAGCTTCTTTATGTTTATCTACTTCCTCTGCTGCCAGCCCATGCCAAGCCATGGTCATAATACCAAATCTTTTCTGCCATAAGATATCGGATTAGCATGTGAGGATGATGGGCATCCACTCCACCGACACACAGTTCACGCGTTCGTGAACGAATTCTGTCCTTCTCAACAAATCATATCACTTGGGGGTTTCATTGATGAAGCGCGTGATCAACTTCCATGATTGGTGATAGACTATTTTTTCCTCCTCGTCAGAGGTCGTCTTGTCCCAATCGGCATGATGGGGAGGCTCGTATGTAGGGAATTCCAATAGGAACTCCTCAGTCAGGTCCACGTCTGGTGGTGGATCAAGTGTGGCAGGGCATAGACCATATTTTGGTTCCTCATCATCGTATCCCACCTCAGTAATCTTGGGTGCAGTCCCATTGGAATTCCCACCAGTGATCGGGAGCACCGCATTTCATTCAGGATGGATGTCCACATCCACCACCATTGGCATGCCCCTAGGATGGGCGATACCAGAAACCCCGACCAACTTCATCACAGAAGCCCAAGACAATTGAAGGACTGTACACATCAAGAAGGGGATGTGAATGTCAGTTAACATGGTCAAGGGATGGAATTTTTGAATTCGGTAGAGAAGACTTACAGAGGTCAAATCCATGTTCTTGCTCTTGGGCTGATGTCGTCGGAACCCCGAGACGCAGCCCCCCGTATATGGTTGGCAGGTCTAGAGACACCAGGGTTAGCCGCCTAGACTATCCCAGCCCCACCAGACATGGATGTTGATGCAGCCACCAGTATGGATCCGGAATATCCCACATCGGCACCCACTGAGGGGTGGGAACGAGGTCTCTGCACAAGGTCCTTCTGCACAGTGCAGACGCTGATAAGGAATCTAGAGTAACCTAAGGGGTAGATTCTAAAGACGATTCTTGGGATTTTACCTCAAGAGCCTCTGTGAAATCTTCAAGATCCGAGGACTGATCACCGACTTCACCCTCCTTCGGAGGAATTTCTCTACCAGCCTCGTCTCTCCAAGAGGACTCATCTGATTCTTCTGGAAGAGGGAAGAGCTCCCTCAGGTCTGCAGATGATAGCTGTGGAGGGACCGTACAACCCAACAACACCCTTACTCAGTCTATCATTGGGTTCAAGGCACCCCGGGAGTGGATGAAGTCTTCCAGCATGGCTATGTATTGCTCTGCCTCTGCCTGGGATACTGCGAAACTGTCCCTAATTGGTCCAATTACCGGAAAGCCCATCCTTAGGTGGTTGAGGTGCTTCCATATCTCGGATAGGCTGAGGAATTTCCGATTGACTTCCCAGATGTCCTAGGTCTTCAGGATGACAAAATTCTCTTTCATTTCAATGTGCTGAAATTGTTTCCTCGAGGCCTGAGTAGAAATCTTGCAGAATCCCCTAGGTGGTCGCCCCTCTGGATGAATCTGTTCTCTTGGGACCACCGGCTCCATTGTCGCTGCCGGATCCGTTACCGCTGCTCCCCCCTCAACTGGTGCAGGCATCGCTGCTACAGAAGCCCTGCCACTACGGGATTCCTGTACCGCCTTCCGGCCTCATCCCTGAGATCAGGAAATCTCACCCTCAATGACCAGGATGGTTGGCCGCTTCAGCATCTCCCCTTGATAGGCAGCCTCCCAGCTCTAGGCATATTCTTTTATTAGGCCAAAGATGGCAGTCGGTGGAAGCAATCTATTCCACATCTTCCCATATTCCCGAGTGAACATGAGCAACATTTTCCTCATCACACAATGGTGCTCCTCATAGAGCACCCTTAGGTAGACATTCCAGGTCAGCCGCTACAGGCACCGTAATTTCCTGGATAACCGGTGTAGGGTGTATGGCTTGCAAAGACAATTGTGGTCCACCCTGTCCACCAATACCCCACTTCAAAAGGCTATCAGGTCGTCTTGGTGCTCTTTCGTTCCCTGGCCATCATCCGTGAAGGCCCCCATCGGCAGCGGGAACGGGTGGAAATTGAATTCCTCCACCCTCCACACCCAGTTCAGAACCGATGGTGCGGTCAGCTTAGTTGGAAAGCTCCCCATAGCATTAAATATCGAGTGATGGAAGTTCGACCCTGGTTGCAAGATTGGGTTTAGATACTCATAAATCCCCCTGATGTGTGCCGCCATCCATCCATATAAGAGGTGGAACGACGCGCATACCCTCTGTGGCCTCTTCCCCTCACTGATGTGCTATAACATTTTGTGCTACTTGGTAAGCATCGGGTTTCCTAGGTTGACCCACCCTCCTATCTCCAATGTGGATGCCATGATGAATGTGCTTGGCCATACTCCCATGTTTGTATCCCTCACTGAAAGGATCCAACCATAGATGAGAGCTGCGATGAACGCTGCTAGCCTGACTATTGGTTGTTGTTCAGTACTGACACTGAACTCCTAGTTATTCCAATGGCTATTCTTCAACAGCTGCTAGTATGTGTTTTACTTTCTCCGGGCCCCCTTTGGAAAGTTCGAGGCCTCACTAGGAACTACCTCTTTCCTAGAAAGTTCAGAAACTAATTGAACTAGTGCTTGAAGTGGACATTCCACACCGCCTCCTTGTCCTCCCCGAGAACAAGCGCCATCAATGCCATCAACAGACATGGCATCTGCTCCGAATCCTCCCATACACCCATAGACGGGAGGAATTCGTCATAAATCATCCCTAGTATCGGGACCCCTGAGATATGATGCAAGTCCTATAGGCTGATGCTAACCTCCCCATGATGTAGGTGGAAGGTATTGGTCCCTGGTGACCACCATCTCAATAGCTCTGGCATTATCTGCTTTGGCTGGTAGATATGGAACTGGGAAGCTCAAGCTGCCTCATATAGGCCCACTCTTCTCAACTCCACTCTGAACTCCTCGCACGAGGTGCCTAACCAGTAGGCCCAGTCCCAATATTCAGTAAAATTGCGGCCCTGGCACCGGTCCCATTCCTCAGACCACCCATTCTTCAGGTTCCACAACACCGCCATAAGGATGGTTCGGTAGAGAGGAGGGGACGTCTCCGTCTGCAAGGCCTTATGGTCAACATTGTTCAGATGATTTTATAAACAGTCGGCAATCACAAGCGTGAAGTCCTCCCGGGCATAACCATCGGGCACCCTGAACCATCGGTGTTGACACAGCATGCTCCGGAACCAGTAAGCTGGCTCTTCCCTACTTACTTCAGGGATGAAGATGTCACCCCTCAACCTGAAGCCATACAAGGGAAACCTTCTACATAGTGGGTAGTTATTCTGGTTCTCAGATAGCAACAACACCAATGAACTATGGTCTGAGTGGCTCTAGACTAACTCTCCTAGCCCCACACTATTCAACATTTCATCCCTTCGGGCAGCATCTACAAGGACCCCCTGGGTAGCTTCTTGGTGGGCCATTCATTCTAGAGCAGTGATGTTTTTTTGGAAGGTTCACAAAGATCATTTTCAATGCGTGTTCACAAAGCCCGCTCATGAAGAATATTCACAGGGCGCTACCTCGGCGTTCAAAGCCAGATCGCGGAGCACAAACATAGTGTCAAGGACTCGTTGTGCGCTGCGAAGACTCGATTCGCAGAGATCACTCGCGGAGTACACCAAGCTTTGTGAATCGAGAGCGCAAGAAAACAAATTTGTGGATAATGAAAGAACAAAATAGAGGGCAGACCCCCTATTTATAGGATACGACTTTTAGAGCTTCACAGTACATCCAGTTTTTGCGGAGCATCGCGGCGCGCTCGGCCCGTGCATCCCCTATCCGCCTCGCGAGCCCTCTTCACGAGTCAGAACCATGAATGACTGAAGATTTTGGAGATTTCCATCATACATAGACCCTTGATCTCTCCGCGGATCCAAGTCTAAGGGGGGGTGTTTGTTGTTGCCCAAATTCGGGACAAATAAGAGGGACACAGAAGGCCCCATTTACTGCCTCGTGAAGCCCCATCGTGGAGTTCCCCAGCATCACAGATGCCACGAAGCAAGGATGCGGGAGGCTCTGTGAACGTATTTGACATTCGATATTTCACCATGAAGCAAGTAGGTGGGAGGCTCCGTGAACGCATTTGACATTCACGAACCTGCCTTGAATCAAGGAAGAGGGATGCACCGAGACCGCATTTGATGTTTGCGAGCCCACTGTAAAGCCACCAGTCCCCTCTTCACGCCGCGTGAGCTCTACTCTACGGTGCCTCTTACTTATAAATACATGGCTCCCCCTGCTCCCAAAATGAGGGACAATCGGACCTTTTATCTTCTCAGCTCCCAAATCATGAAGCATCCTTTTGCTCTGTGAACCATGAGTTGTGCGAGGTACTTCTGCTCCGTGAAGTGCCTCCCCTTTGTCTCGTTTTGATTTCCTCTTCCAAGAGGGATTCCCTTCATGAAGCCTAAGGGTCTTCGTGAAGGAAGGGGATCTTCAAGGGGAATCGGGTCATCACAGAGCATTTATGCTTTGTGAAACACCCTTCATGTACACATGATCTACATGATAAGGTATGGTAACTGTACTTTGCAAAGCACATTACGTCCTGACACATTGCTTCATGAGGATCCATTGCTCCACAAGGCTTTTCTCCATGAATGGACTTCCACTTCGCGAAGCACCTCCCATTTGAACCTCCACCCCATGATAAGGCTAAGGCACCCCACTTCATGAAGAACACCCCTTCGCAAGTTCCCTCTACCATGTAGAGAAACAGATCTCCACAAGGCCACTGCCTATAGACCCCTATGCTTGGAAAATCCTTTTCCCGTGTAACCCTCCAGGTTTGCACGATGTGACTTAAATGTCCCCTAGATTATACGGCATGTTGCGTTGCTTCGCCTAATGCTTCTTCATATAGGCACACTAATGGCTATTTCTTCTTCGCATAGCCACACTAATGTGGACCCCTCGATGGTTCGTCCCACAACACCCTCTCACAACAACATTTCATGTACCCTCTCTTCACTAAGGAGAAGAGGGTAATGGTTATGTAAGTCCTAGGGGTGCGGAGAAAATCCACACCGTCCGAGCTGGAAGATGTTAAACTGCCAGACACCTTCATCCTCAACACATGATGTTAAACTGTGACCTGGGCCCATGCCTCGCACGTAGGGTCCCCTCACCTTGGACATTTTCCAGACCACTCGTCTCCACGTGGATGGGATCATCACTTACATGGGATGATATCCTCTTTATTTGAGTGGAATTTGTCCATGGGGAAGGGCGGTCACCTTGGTGTAAGCCTGTAACCTTTCTTGTAGGAGGCAGCACTCATATTCCTCCTCACTCCCCCGGCGCCAAGGCTAGCCAAGGGCATTATGGGGAATGGTGATTCTCTTTTCTTACATCACAAATCCCTCTCCCGCTTCACTTTTTCACCTTCAGGACTCCATCTTGGAGTAAGTCCTGTCATCCTAGGCCTCTCTACGCATAATCCCCACTCCTCTTCCCACGGACACACCTTTCACAACGTGGTCATCAGGACTTTCCTACCCCTTGTTTCTCACACCGAGCATGAATCACATGGGCTTAGAGTAAGCATCGACCATGTCATCACCTCCATCCCGCATTAAGTTAAACTATATTCCACACCATCCTGAACTACATGGTCTTTGATCCTTACCAAGATAGGGTACGTAGGAAGCCTCCATGAGGTTAAAGACCACCACCCATTGGTCACTCCGACCCCCTTCACGTCGGTTCGCCACCATCCTGTATGACGTTAAAATGTATTCCCCACCATCCTGAACTACATGGTCTTTGATCCTTACCAAGGAAGGGTACGTAGGAAGCCTTCATGAGGTTCAATCCCATCACCCATTAGAACCCCGATCCATCTTCATGTCGGTTCACCGACACGTGCCACCTGAACTATGAGGACTTTGATCCATGTCAATACATGGTATGTAGGAATCCTCACAAGGTTCAAGCCCACCACCCATCGGGCCCCGGGTCCATCTTCACATCGGTTCGCCGACACGCCCCACCCGAACTATGAGGACTTTGATACATGTCAAGTCATGGTACATAGGAAGCCTCATGAGGTTCAATCCCATCACCCATTGGACCCCAAGTCCATCTTCACGTCAGTTCACCAGAACCCATCTGAACTATGTGGTCTTTGATCCTTGCCAAGGCAGGGTACGTAGGAAGCCTCCCTCATGTTCAAGCCCCAAACACCTTGGGCCGCCTCAGAGTGTAGGCCCCACACCATCCTGAACTACATGGACATTGATCCATGTCATGTCATGGTACGTAGGATGTCTCCCTGAGGTTAAATACCATCACCCGATCATTCCGACCCCATTCACATTAGTTCACCACATGCCCGTATTATGAGGACTTTGATCCATGCCAAGACAAGGTACGTAGGAAGCCTTTCTGAGGTTCTAGCCCACCATCCATTGGACCCCAGGTCCTCATTCATGTCATTTCACTGACGCCCCACCCTGTACTATGTGGACTTTGATCCCTACTAAGGCAGGGTACGTAGGAAGCCTCCCTGAGGTTCAAGCCCAACAACCATTGGACCCTAGGTCCTCCTTCACATCGTTTCACTGATGCCCCACCATCTGAACTATGTGATATTTGATCCTTGTCAAGGCAAGGTTCTTTGGAAGCCTCCCTGAGGTTCAAGCCCAATAATCGGTGGTTCAAACCCCATTCACATCAATTAACCACATGCCCGAACTACAAGGACTTTGATCCATGCCAAGGCAATGTACCTAGGAATCCTCCCCAAGGTTCAATACCACCATCTATTTGGACCCCCTATTATTATTCACGTCGGTTCGACAACTTCCTCATCCTGAACTATGAGGACTTAGATCCATATCAAGGAATGGTATGTAGGAATACTCCATGAGAATTAAGCCCACCACCCAGTGGTTCCGACCCCCTCCATGGCAGTTCACCCCCATCTCACATGAAGTTAAACTATGGACCTCTATTCAGTGGTAAGCCTTTGTCACTCCATTTAGAGGTAATACATTTTCATTGGAATGGTAATCCATCACGATCTCATAAATTGGTAAGCCATTAAAAACCCCAATCAATGGAAATCCATCATCAGATGAACTATTCAGAATTTGATTCCCTACCATGGGGATACGTAGGATACCTTTTCAAGGCTCGAGCCAAAAACCATCATCATCATCATAACATTTTTATCCCCTTCCCCCTCTACTTCATTCATCTCTCCAATATCCATCATGATTCTCATGCGGGCCTCCACATCCCAGTGAGATCTCTCCATTAATCCCAGTACTACTCCTAGTAGTACTCAGGACGCATTTCATGCATATGCCACATCATTTCTCTAGTTCATTGTCCTTTGTGTACACCCTGATTCATCACCCCTTCAAACTACATGGGGTTTGATCCCTATCTCCTAGACAAGGTACATAGAAAACCTCCCCGAGGTTTAATCCCAGCTAATGGTAAACCTTAGTGTCCCCCATTCTACGGTGCACTCTCTCTAATCCGCCCTGATTGGCATCCAGATCAGCCTTCATGGTGTGACATATTCCCTCTAAGGGACACACCACCTCAGATCTATCCGCATTGGGCATTCTGACCCATCCATCGAGTAAACATTCCGGGTGTTCCCTCTTAGGGATGTACCAATATGATCTGTCTCTATGGGGTGTTCTGATCACTCCCATACCATCCCCGCAATATGTTAAACTCGCAGCCTACCTCGTGATAAACATGAGATGCCTGAGGTAACCCTTGGATGATACGCCTTTGGTGTAACCGTCTTCGTAAGACGCTCAACATGCGTCATACTCTGTGTTAAACATCATAAGCTGAGTAAAACCTCAGATGCATGCCTATGGCATATGATTCCCCTCATTCGATGTGGGATGCCATAGGTTTTTTACCCTTGAGATTCCCTATTATGAGGAAGAATATAGGTTCCCCAATGTCCATGCACCTAGAGATTCCCCGACATGACTGATGTTGTCATCAATTTGACCGAAGGTCACTACCATGTCAAGACCCAATGGAATGTCTTGATGGAAGTAGTGTAATTAACCGATGTCCATGAAGATATGGAACCAGTAACGAGATTCATGAACCATGACATAATCTATAAGGGAGACTTGGACTAGGTGACGAGTTCCGAGGAGGAATCCACAGAAGGAAGAACCGACATCCCATCATCCCATTTCGATCAAGGAGTAAACTTCCCTAAATAAGGAACAGTTGCCACTCGTCTTTGGAAAGTTGTAATACGGGTCAACAACTACACATCCACACAGATGGATATGTGTGCCCCGACGAAAGCGTTGGAAACAATAATATTTCATTAACTCTTATAGACTAAATATTTCGTTATATTACATTGGTGGTGGCCTATTGAGTTATAGTCACACCATACATAGAATTCTAGATCACTATCAAAATATAATTCATGTTTGTAGGATAGGATTAGGGAAAGATCCTTATTTAAGATGGTTGATCTGGGATTCCAGAATGATCATGGATGAGGAAACTAGATATGATGTGAGGACCCGCCTGTTATTTTTTCAATGTGTCTTTATTTTGGATTTTTCTTAGACAAATGACACTATATAACAAGACATATTTAGTACTTTGGTTTTGGATATTTTTCCCATTCTCGATTCCTCAAGTGATTATTTGTCTTATATTGGTTTTGGTATTGTCATGGTTATTTCTTGTTACTGTTTGGCTATTTCTTATTGATTTTTTCTATTGTAATACTTTTGAAGAGAGGATACAGTCTCCTCAAATTACGTATTAGTCCCATGATTCTAGTTGGATGCCTTTGGAATATGGGGAGGTACACCTAAGGTCATGTAACAAACATTATTATGGAACCTATATGTGGAACATGGGTTAGGATGTCAAAATTTTTCATCTGATTAGTTTTTTTATTTTTAGTAATCTTAATTTTTGGTAAATGTAGAAATTAGTCTTTGATGAGTTGATCCTTGGTCGTGATCTATGGTATGGAACTAGATGGCCCATATATGAGTGATAACCTAGGTACTTATTTTTGGATTATTGTTTTGGATTATTTCTATTATGTTTAAATTGTATTTCACCTTGGGTGATGCACTTGTTCGGTGATTTATTATTTTATGAGATTTTACTCTTGGATTGGCATGGAATGGAATTTGAGTATACCTACATCACTTAACCCATGTAGGGAAAGTAGGCATTGGGTGACTTGATGGAATGAAAATGGATTTATTTATTTGACTATTATCAACATGAAATAGTAATTAATAAGAAAGTGTTAGTTGTAAATGATACTAAATGTTTAATTTGAAATTGATGAAATACATGTATAATGGTAAGATTTCAAATATTAATGTTTTTTCCATATTTTATCAATTAACTTGGTGAGGGACCATTGATGATAATGATGATGCTTCAGTTTTGGCCATGCAACAAATTATGGGGGATGACTTGTTATATCCTTTTGTGAATTCCTATTATGAAAATGAGGAAGCACTTTTTTTTCTTAAGATATGTGTTTTTAATTGTAGATATATGTATCCATAATGACATTTGTTTATAGGAATACATGAGGAAAACGATGGAAATGTACCTCCAGTAGTGGTACCAAATGATCCAAATGTTATCGGTGAAGGAGTAAAAGTTATGTTCTATTAGAACATTTCTCTCTTTATGTAGTTTATGGAATGATACCCATGGAGGGATGTACGGAATATATCATACCTTACACTGGAGAACCAGTTGCAGCACGCTATTAACATTACCATAGAGGGTGGACCTGATGTAAATGAGTTCTGGATCGAGTCTATCTTGATGATCCATTACTATTTAGAGATTACTAAGAAGAGAAGAGTAAAATAGGATGATTATATGTTGTAATGATTAGTGAAGCACTAGTTGGATATTTAGACTAAGGATGAGAATATACAGAGCGTGTTTTGGAAATATTTTTATGTAATGTTCCGAGAATTGTTTTACACATAGACACTAATTTAAAAGAGAGAAGTCGATTTAACGAAGTGGACCCAAGGGACTATGTCTGTGATGGACTATACTGGTCATTTCACTAATTTTCATCACATCATCATAGTGTTGTAAGGTGATGAAGAAGCTATCGTGAAACATTTTTAATATGAGTTTAAATGTCATATCAATTACTAGGTAAATGTCTTTTAGCTAGATAATTTTTTCTAAAGTTCGGAATAATTCTCTCATTTACAAGGGGAACATGAAGAGGCTTCTAGTGAAATGTATGTGGCTTCTACGTGATGAAATAGAGGAACATATTCTAAGAGTAATAAGAATTCCTTTGAGAACACCAACCAGTGATATTGAAAATAGATTGGCTTGGTATAAGGATTAGTTTCTTAGAGTGAAAACCATGTATTCTACCACTGGAATGGTAGGTCATGTCACATTCGCATCTAGTGTCCATGTTCCCCAGTGGATTAATGAGCCTATGGTAGGATGGTTCCCATGAAGAGGTATTGTAGAAACTCTCAACCGATGGGTACTGATGAAGGGGCTAGGAATGATCCGAAAACTATATGGGGATATTATACCCCATATTATTCAAGTAGTTAGATTTCTTCATGTTGTGGAGATCGTGGTGTGGTATATGTTATTTTAGGAAAATATTGAATGTATTCTTAGAGTGGTATAGCTCAGTGGACTCAAACTACAACATTGGGAGTAGGGACATGACAGTTTCCTAAAGTTCATCCTGCAATTGTGGATAGAGAGGCTAATATTTTAATAGTTAGAGGTACTATTCTAGTATCTTATATTCTTTCTAGTTCCTAATTTAATATAGTATGGAACTTGATTATAATTAACCATTTAATGATCTCGAGTTAGCTACGATGGTTTATGGATTAATGTTTTGGTGGAATTACCTAATAGTAGAAATACTAACAATGTCTAACGACCACAAATTATTGAAATTAATATTTTCTCAATGATATTTTAATCTCAAATAGTATAGATGGGTTGATTATATGAATCCTTTTGATTTTAAGCTATCCTATACACTAGAGAAAGAAAACAGTGTTGTTGGAACTTTGAGTAGGAAGACATAGACTGTTGAAGTTTAAAGGTCCAGTTATTAGTGGAATATGAAGACCTTGAAGGTTATGATGCATATTATGGTTCAGGAGGGCTTGGAGAAGATAACCTTAGTATCCTTATTTGTTGAGTCCACACTTATGAGCTAAATCTGGGAGAGTTTTTATGGGGATAGAGAGTGTTTATCCTATAGGAAAATCATTGAATGTGGAGAGTCACCTTACAATTAAACCATATATTATACGTGAAGATATAATGCATTAGTTTCATACATTTAAGTGGGTAGTGCATCATAATTTGAATAAAATTTACAATGGTCTATGTTGAACATATTTATATTCAGGAATAAAAAGGGATATTGTATCTTTTGTAACATGATTCTACACTTGTCAGTCGATGAAGGTTGATCATCAATGACATGGTTATTTACTATAGTCATTTCTCATTCGTGAATGGATGTTGGATGACATTACAATGGAATTTTTAGTTGGTCTTCAGTGGATTCCTCATAAGAATGACAAAATTTGGGTGATTGTGGACTGATTGACAAATTTATCCCATTTATTTCATATCTATGAAACCTTTATCGTGGAGGAATTGGGTGAGATGAATTTTCTAGATGTAATTCTTTTACATTAGGTTCCATGGTGAGTAGATTTATTCTAGGAATCATGTTTTACATTTTGAATTATGGAAATTTTTTCAAAAGGCATTGGCTACCTCAGTGTTTCTAATTTTGTCTTTCTACCCACAAGGTGATAAACAATCAGAATGTACTATATAGGTTATGGAGGGTATGCTGGGAGAATGTGTCCTTTATTTTTATTTTAATTGGGATAAGCACTTAAAACTCATTGATATCACCTATAAATTGTTTTTTGAGAACTATTTAGATGGTTCCATATGAGGCACTTTATGGTAGGCTTTTTAGATCTCATCTATGACGGATGAAAGAGGCTGAGTCAAAGTTGTTGGGATAAAGTCCCATGTAGAAGAAATCATACCAGGTTTATTTCATTCTGAAATGTAAGGATATGACTCAAAGTCAGAATAAGTCATATGTTGATTAAAATCATCGACACCATGGGTGTTCAATCGGTTATCATGTATATTTTCAGATGATGATGTGTAACACTCGAGACTTTTATGTTATATAAATCATCAAAGGAATCTTTTTCTACACAACACTTGCTTGGCTTGCTTTACACACAATCACGACCTTCCTCGATAGCTTGCGTCGTACGCAATACCGAGTTTCACTAAACAACAATATGCTATTAAAACTAGCCGTTATGAATAGTAATAACCACTTTTTGAAATTTTATAAATTTTATTTTTCAAAATGGACTTCATTTTTGGACTCAGAATATCGAAATTAGCCTCGGGTGAAATTTTGGTATTTTTCTGAAAACATTCAATTTTTGATGAATAGTGAAACCACTAAGTGGTAGGTTAAAAACTGAATTTTGCATAAAACTTAATTTTACCGCTTCTGTGAATGGAATTTCGAAAATCCGACAGACACGGTTGATATCTGTAAGTAAAATGTGGTTCAATGAGATAAAAATAATTTTTTAGTGAATAGTAACTTTTTACTTTTTTTTACCGCGGTTAATAGTAAATAGGATAACTAAGGGTAAATATGATATTAATATTACCCTAACACATGTCCTAATTCTATTGGACAAGTGTAATTCGACCAAAAACAAACTTAGGAATAAAATATGACCATTTAGGCCCACTTGGATTAGATTAGGACATTTATTATTAATTTATTTAAAGAAGGGTTAAAATAGTTAAAATCAAAGTTTAATAAGTAAATCATTTTTAATATGGGGTTATACATAAGATAAATTCGACTATAAATATTCATTAGAAAGCTAAAAAGATTTCCTACATAATGGTATTTTATTTATAATTTTTAGACATTAAATAATTTAATTTATTTATGACACAATGATGATGCAGTAATTATCTTATTAATGAAATATTGACATAATTGAGGCTCATAGTTCTTCATTCTCTATTCATCCTGGAAGCACGAAGATGTATAGGGACCTGAAAGAGTACTTCTGGTGGGATGGCATGAAAAGAGATGTTGCTAAATATGACTCTCGATGCTTGGTTTGTCAACAAGTTAAAGCTGAGAGACAGAAGTCTAAGGGGATGTTACAACCATTACCCATACCCGAATGGAAATGGGAAAACATCACTATGGACTTTGTCACAGGACATCCTAAAACATCCAAAGGCAATAATGTTATTTGGGTCATAGTTGATCGTCTTACAAAGTCTGCACACTTCATTGCTATTAGAGAGGATTTCTCTCTAGATCAGCTTGCCAGGATATATGTAAAGTAAGTGGTAAGATTGCATGGAGTACCACTTTCTATTACATCTGATCGGTATCCGAGATTTACCTCGAAGTTCTGGCGAAGTCTTCAGCATACTCTGGATACAGAGTTGAGTTTCAGCACTGCTTATCATCCCCAGACAGACGGTCAGTCTGAGAGAACAATTCAAACCCTAGAAGATATGTTGAGAGCTTGCTCTATGGATTTCAAAGGAGGTTGGGATCAACACCTACCTTTGGTGGAATTTTCTTATAATAATAGCTTTCACTCCAGTATTCAGATGGCTCCTTATGAAGCTCTCTATGGAAAGAAATGCAGGACTCCAACTTACTGGGATGAAGTTGGGGAAAGAAAGTTATTAGGACCTGATCTCGTTGATGAAATGGCAGAAAAGGTCAGATCTATTCAACAACACATAAGAGCAGCTCAGAGTCGACAGAAACGTTATGCCGACAACCGAAGAAAAGACCTAGAGTTTGAAGTGGGTGATAAAGTGTTCTTACGAATATCTCCCTGGAAGAGGGTTATGAGATTTGGAAAGAAGGGGAAGTTGAGCCCTAGATATATCGGTACTTTCGAAATACTGGATCATGTTGGGAAGGTAGCTTACCGATTGGCGCTTCCACCGAATCTCTCTCAAGTTCACGATGTGTTCCATGTATCTCTCCTGAGAAAGTACATACCAGATCCTTCACATGTACTCAACTCAGAAGTTGTACCGCTGGAGCAAGATCTTTCTTATGAAGAACAGCCGATAGAGATTCTGGATCGTAGCGAAAAAGTCCTACGAAACAAGACCACTCGCTTGGTGAAAATTTTATGGAGGAACCACCAACTTGAAGAAGCTACATGGGAGCTTGAGGATATGATGAGGGAGAAGTATCCTCATCTGTTTGTTACAAAGTGACGAATTTCAAGGGAAAAATTCTTTTTAAGGGGGGTAGAATGTAACACTCGAGACTTTTATGTTATATAAATCATCAAAGGAATCTTTTTCTACACAACACTTGCTTGGCTTGCTTTACACGCAATCACGACCTTCCTCGATAGCTTGCGTCGTACGCAATACCGAGTTTCACTAAACAACAATATGCTATTAAAACTAGCCGTTATGAATAGTAATAACCACTTTTTGAAATTTTATAACTTTTATTTTTCAAAATGGACTTCATTTTTGGACTCAAAATATCGAAATTATCCTAGGGTAAAATTTTGGTATTTTTCTGAAAACTTTCAATTTTTGATGAATAGTGAAACCACTAAGTGGTAGGTTAAAAACTGAATTTTGCATAAAACGTAATCTTACCGCTTCTGTGAATGGAATTTCGAAAATCCGACAGACACGGTTGATATCAGTAAGTAAAATGTGGTTCAATGAGATAAAAATAATTTTTTAGTGAATAGTAACTTTTTACTTTTTTTTACCGCGGTTAATAGTAAATAGGGTAACTAAGGGTAAATATGATATTAATATTACCCTAACACATGTCCTAATTCTATTGGACAAGTGTAATTCGACCAAAAACAAACTTAGGAATAAAATATGACCATTTAGGCCCACTTGGATTAGATTAGGACATTTATTATTAATTTATTTAAAGAAGGGTTAAAATAGTTAAAATTAAAGTTTAATAAGTAAATCATTTTTAATATGGGGTTATACATAAGATAAATTCGACTATAAATATTCATTAGAAATCTAAAAAGATTTCCTACATAATGGTATTTTATTTATAATTTTTAGACATTAAATAATTTAATTTATTTATGACACAATGATGATGCAGTAATTATCTTAATAATGAAATATTGACATAATTGATGTTATAAACACCGAAATAAATGTAATTTGAGACTTTTTATGAATTCCAATAATTTTATAGGTTACTATGATATATTAGTGTTGATTTAATCAACTTGGTTCGAACATATAATTCTGTTATGAATTTCACAAAAATCATATATCAAATAGTGTCAAAATTGACACAAAATAGTTTTTAAATAAAATATTATATTATTAATTGTTATTTTATTCCTAAAAATCTATGGTTCGGCCAAATGACTTAGATAAGGATATATATATTAATCATAAACAATTTTGGGTTCGTTTGGCATGTTATAGTAAGTTTATTAACCATATAGTGAAAGAAAACAAAAAGACACGGTAAAAGTTAAATTATTTAACTTAGAGTTAAATCTAATTGATAAGGTTAAAATAATTCCCTAAACTTGTCTAAATCCTATTGGTTGATAGTATTTAGACCCATCCCCACTTTATCTTCGAAATAAGACCCTTTGGAACCATTATAAACCGATTTTGACTTTAATATAAAATAATATTTTGAGATATTCCTAAGGTGCCCCTCTCCTCCCTTATAAAAGGGCACCTCCTCCCCCTCCTCCTCACACCAATTTGAGCACTCAAGCTCGGCCAACCCCTGCCATTTTCTCCTCTCCACTTCCCTAGAATAATCCTAGAGGTCCTGGTCTTCTTCAATGACCAACCTTAGTTCCCTAAGTGGAGGACTCAAAGAGGCGTTCCAAAGAAGAGGTAATATCCATTACCGATCTTTTCAATTTCTTTCTTCTTCAACTTCTTATTCTTTAGTTGTTTCATGATAAAGTAATAACATAAGTATTACATACATACTTATATGTTATTATAAATATGAAACAACCCTAATTCACCTTCTATCCATCCTACGGAAAAATGAAATCACCGCGCGTGCGTACGTACGGAATACCGTCTCCACGCCGTGGTGTAATCTATTTTCCACCACCACCTTACAAGGATGGGTATAATGGTGTAATGAGTAACTATTTATGATTATTATTAAGTAATATTGATACTGAAATAATATATATACACTCCAATACAATTCCACGATCATAGGAATGATATCATCACTCGTGCGTACGTACGGAATACCGTCTCCACGATGTGATGTGACTCGTTCTACATGATCATCATTACATAGTAATTATATAAATGAATTGAATGAATAAATATGATATATTTTACACTAATACAATTCTGGATATGAGGTATCTATAACCTTAAAAGAAGAATAAGAATGTATTCGGCAAAACACGCATAAGAACAAAAGGCAATAAAGACCCGAGTAACAAGTAACAATGAAATATTACTAACAAGAAGCTAAGAATATG
Organism: Viscum album; assembly: GCA_963277665.1. Lineage (NCBI taxonomy): Eukaryota > Viridiplantae > Streptophyta > Magnoliopsida > Santalales > Viscaceae > Viscum > Viscum album. The sequence goes on along the minus strand of OY728153.1, from coordinate 1,508,802,967 downwards.
ACCATATATGATATCATATAAATATGTATGATTCTGGAATAAGTCAATAACATTATTTAAATCATTATACAGGAGCTTCGGACACGTACAAAGAAAATCGGACCTAAGGTAAGGGAAATATCACAATCTCATTTTTATCCGAGATTGTTTATTCGTAAGTATTTATTGGGGTGTATTTTATCATCCACATCCATGTTCCCTCAATATGTAATATTATTTCCATCCACCTACAATTGTTTAAACCCATTTTTACCTATCGGTGAGTTTTTAGTAATATGTATGAAAGGAATCTTTTTTCGTTTTTCGTACGAAGTACTTTTTGACTTTTCCGACAAAAGTACGAGAAGAATGTTTTTTTTAACTTATACGGCCTGAATGGATTTTTAAAACATTATTTCCAAGAAGCTTCCTTTACAAGTTTTCAAGTTTATATTTAATCAATTTCTTTTATTTTAAAGTTGTATGACATGTTATGAAAGGAAAAATGTTTTTGAAGTAGAAAGGATATTTTCCTCAAGAATGGAGTTCAAGTATTTTATCAAAATTATTTTCCATCTAAGATAATAAAAGGGTTCTGTTTTTATCACTATTATTACATTGATTTGACTATGTTGTGATGGAATTATGTTTATGAATTCCTTTATGTTATATGAATTGTTTTATGATGTCATGTTGTTTAAGAATCCCATTTTTATTACATGGGTTATGCGATGATGTATGATTTATGATTATGTGGAACACATAAGAAAGGATTCATTATAAGATGGGTGGGACCTATATCTCCCTCCAATTCATTGGGTAAAGATTTTATATCTCATGAGATAGACATGGCTGGAACGGAAGGTTATTTCGGTTCAGTGATACAGGACTGAAACGAGGAGTGAACTCGGTTCAGAAAGGGACTTTGTCCACTAAGATAGTCTTGGCAATGAGTCATGACAAACAAGAAATGATTTTCCATGATTATGTGTGCATGCCAAAAAGTTTCAAGTTTTATGTTATAATTATGGGGATCTCATTTTCACTTCTATGATTTATTCCATGTTAAGATATTATGATCTCTTTTGCAGGTTATGATTTTCAAAAACATATGATATGATTTTTATTTCCTTTATTTGCTCTTGCTGAGCATTTGAGCTCACCCTTTTATGTTTTCTTTTCCCCAGGTCAGGAAGATGGATATTAAGTAGAATATGCTAAAAGGGACCCTAGATATGATGACATAAATGGGAGACACTGTAGAAGATTTATGAACCAGTTGTTTATGTTTCCCAGTTTCTAAAGACACTATACCTATACGGTCCTTTGTGGTTTTGTCATCTGTTGTAAAAAGTGTGCTTAAATTTTGAAGTATTAACAATGTATGTACAGTATGGGTCGTTATATGATGAGAATGGGTGACCATGGGATTTAGAGGTAGGGAAATTTGGGGCATATATTCGATGGACAATTTGACATCATAGAGAGAATTTAAATGAAGGCATGCTGATTTTCAATTCCACATAGGTAATGTGTTACATATGATTTATCAAGTGTCGCAGATCTAAAACTATAACCCTGATGCTTATCATGTGATTTATGATAATAATTTTTGGGCTTGAGGCTAATTTTTTCTTTAAGGAGCATCTGATTTGTGTTGTGGATCACAGTGAAAAGGTGTTGTGGGTAATGGTTTTATAGATACTCTGTGTGCTTTGGTAGCATTGTTCTATTCAAGAGGAAACACAGGATAGTGAATCAAATATATAAGCTCATGGACATGACCATTTCCCCTTAGAGACTTTGTCAATCTTTGGAGTATAGATCAATGATGATCTATTAAAATTTTCGGATATTTTAAGATCATGGCCTTTCTAGAGATGCCTCATACTAATTTTTAGGTATTATTTTAACCTTTTTTTATTATAACATGGTTTGGTTTTTCATTGGGGTTGTTTTGGGTGAATATAGAGAATTTTTTATGTGCATGGGGTTGTACATGGTTGGTGTACAAATAGGTAAAGCTATGTTATTTCCCCTAGTAAACATTGTGATTTTCCCATTGAAACAGTGTGCCCCTATTTGGAGGCACATGAGGTGGAACACAGTTTGAAAAAACCATGTGGAAACCCTCCACAAACCATTCACCCTGTAAAAATTGAGGTTTTTAGGATTGGATAATGGTTTTTTAGACCATGATATATATAGGGGAAACAAGGTACCCCATGAGAAAGGGTGCATGGTTAGGTTGCATGACTTGGAAAACCATGCTACTACACCCAAGAAAACATGCAATCATAAATTAAACCCATGAAAATTTTATAAAAAAGTTATAGAACCCCAGGTGTGTATTCCGATTCACCCTTGCTCAACCAAAATATATTTCCCTTGACTTCGGAGGCTCGAGAGAGGATTCCAAGGATCCTTGAACCCTTTTCGTGAATAATCTAAGATCTTTTGGAATGTATCAACACCTCTCATGCATGTGATCTATTACTCATTTGGGTTCCTCTATCTCAATTTTTTTTTCACTTTTTAAATGAATTAATTTTTCTACAATTTAAATGGTTTATATCTTGTTTTTATGGATCATGTGTTATTGGATCTTGATCCATGGTCTTGTTCCTAGATCTTTCCAACCATTGTGAATTAGACCATTCCATATTTATTTGAGTGTTACATTTTTGAAATCATTCATCAAAGATTTTGTATTAGGTTGTATAATTACATTTTCCCATAGCCTTCACTAGAAAAAAATGTATTTAATTATGTAATTATGTTTCAAGTTCGGGATATTTCTGTTAATGTAAATTAAATTTTTTTACCTTGTGAATGTGACACCATCTAGGGATCCCATTGAACCATTGGAGATTTCAGACTGGGATTCTGGGAAACCCATGGGGTATGATGATATAATTTAAATGATGGTTTATGGGATTATCAAATTGGATGGACAATGGATTATGAAAATTGTTGATAAATGAGATTATGAAATTTTTTAAATAATGAATTGTAGAAATGGTTGATAAATGGGATATGAATGTGGAACACTCATATATGAAATTTGGGAATGGTTTGAACACTAAGTTGTGGGTTAGGGAATGATGATTTAAATACTTATGAGTACATACTAATACTCTAGGCTACCAACATATATATATATATATATATATATATCTCTGTGTGTGTGTGTGTGTGTGTGTGTTATTACTGAGTTGTGGGGCAGAGACTGCAACTTCAAATAATCATGTGGTTCCAGAATTCTGCTCTAGGATCCCAATATATGAATATGAAATTACAAATTTAAATGAATTATTAATTATTATGAAATAATTAATTCTTATATACCTAGGTATATGGTTTAGAATTTGGCATGGTCTGGTGGAGGTATGTTTGGTATAGGTGTCACTGTGAACCCAGGTGGTTATGTGGTTAGGTAATGAATATTAAATGTGAAAACTATTTACATTATCATTTATACATGATTATTTATAAAACTACATACAATTTTATAGACTCAAAATAGATTTATATTTTTTTGGTGGTGGCCTACTAGGTTGTACTGACTCCCCACTAAGGTTTCCTAATCAGAACTCAAATAGACATCATGTTGGAAGGACAGGATAAGGTTAAGTGCCCTATGATAGATGGTTTAGTTAGGATTCAGGGTGGATCATGGATAAGGAAACCATACATGATGTCAGGATATTCTTGGGAGTTTCTAGTGTGTCATTATTTTAGGGTTTCATATGTCAATTGACACGGATATAATGGGTCATATTTATTCCTTTTGTCACAACCCGTCCCTTGGGGCCCATTCCCTGACTACTCCAACCCATCTCCCATTTGCCAAAGGTTGGAGACTAGCGTCGAGTAGGCATATCCCACAAAGGGGAGGCATTTTAATTAGTATATGTACATGTTCACAGGTCTCTAAGAAAGATAACTCAACTAAAAACACTATGTAAACATGTATGCATGCTACTAAGACAACCAAAATGAGTAACAATACAACTAAAAAGTAAACAGGCCAGAATACAAGACCAACCAAAATAGAAAAGTACAAGCTCTCAGATCTCATCTGTAGAATACCCTACATGTAGGTAGGTACAATATGTTGTCTGAATATCGCTGAAGCGTACCACTTCTATTGAGTCACCCTGAAGAACCCCTATCTCTATCCCACCAAGGACTTCATCAAAGCTTCCAATCATCTGCACTGGACATGACACCTGCGGACGAATCCCATGTAGGGGTGATTAAAAAATTAAATAGTAGGGACCAAAATCCAATAAGAAATTACACAAAGTATACCACAGGGAATCTACCAAATTATACCACAAATAATATTACATAGAAACACCATATAAGAACAATACAAAATAACACCATGAAATAACTCCATGAAGGAACACCACGAAGAAACACTACGAAGGAACACCACTAAGGAACACCACGAAGGATCACCATGAAGGAACACCACTAAGGAATACCAAGAAGGAACACCATTATGGAATACCATGAAGGAAGACCATGAAAGAACACAACGATTGAATACCACTAAGGAATACCAAGATGGAAAACCACTAAGGAACACCACAAAAGAACTTCACTAAAGAAGACCATGAAGTAACATCATGAAAGATCACCTTCAAGGAACACCACTAAGGAATACCATGACAGAACACCACTAAGGGACACCACGAAGGAATACCACTATGAAATACCATGAAGGAACACCACAAAGGATCACCACAAAGGATCAAAATGAAGGAAAACCACTAAGGAATACCTCAAAAGAACACCACTAAGGAATACTACTAAGGAACCCCAATAATGAACACCACATAGACTACCAAATAGGAACATGACATTTAGCCTTTAAGAGGTACAATCAAGAGAGTCACTAGATTCAGCTCACACCTTGTATAGGTCTATGGTACGTAAACAGGATTTTTGTAAGATTCCACAGTACCCTCATGTAGCAACACATGGAGTGTTGGTAACAGATGGAGTTTCAGAATCACATATAGTTTGGATAACACATGGATTTTTGGTAACACACGGAGTGTCTGTAACACATAGAGTTTCATCAAAGACTAGAGGACACACACCCAGGTGGGATAGGGGAGTACCGCCTTAGTCAAGGTAAGGCAAACAGTCTAGGAAAGACACACAGTCTAGGAAAGATATAATGTCAACGTAAGATACATATTCATGGTAACACAAAAAGTATAGGTAAGACACGTAGTCTAGATAATCATATAGCTTCTATGTCATAGCCAAGAGCATGATTCCATCCTTAGCATGCTCATTCTGGAAGCACATAATTTTCGAGCCAAAAACCCATATTACAAATTCCAAAAATACTCACTTAAAGAATCAAGAAAGGACTGCCTCATCACGAGGGTCCCAAATACATAAAAGGCTCATCAAACGGACACACAGTTTGATAGTTATGAGCATTTATGTAAAAAGGGGTTGGTTCAGTACGGCCCAACCCGGTCAGACTAAACCAACCCAGGTCTCGCCAGACCCAGCCCGTTGTGTCCAGCCTAGCTTACTGTCAGCCTATCCTGGGGTCTCTAACCTGACCACTCGAGAAGGATAGTTCATCTCACCCGAACATGGAGATTGACAATTCCCGTCCTGGTCAATGCAGTCAACCACCACATTCAACGCTGTCAGCCACCACCTTAACCACTCTGTGGCGGTTGTCGTGGGGTCCTGCCACATTCTTTCTGAACCGTAGTTCTTCACTATGGTACATGGCCCCCTACCATGTTCAGTCGAACCCCACCACCAACCGCCTTTCGGCAGCCCCTGTCTGCCACCTGCAGTGGTGTCCGCGGGTTCCTCCCACCAAGAGGCCATACGGCTGAGTTCAACTGTCGGCGACTCCCTTTCTGTGGGTCGCCACAATTGTTTTGGGGGCCTGTTTTTCAAACTAGTAAAAGTTTTATTATCCTTAGGTTATCGTGCTAACTTCCATGTGCTCAATGTCTTCTTACCATCACTCTGGGGGGTCGATCACATTCAAAACCATATGAAAAATCTAAACACGACCACGAGGGTCCATCAGTGAAGAATGCAATAACGAGGATAGGAAAGGCCCAAACAAAATTCTTCAAAAATAGATCCATAATTTTTTCATTTTAGCCCAGATTCATTATTGTTATCATGATTACAAAGAACAAATTAAAAATTAAAATATATAATTCTCAAAATAATCTCTTACTCTTTAACTATCTTTCATAAACGATCGAATCATGGATCAACCTATTCATGGGTCATTCTACGTTCATAATTGGAAACAAGAACATGGAACGAAAATCACAAAGAAATAAACCCCCTACCTCATGTTTTCATCACTTGCAGGCAAAGATGGAAGTCATATTATCACATCAATCCTTGTTCTACTGGTGTTTGTTGATTCGCCGTCACTTGATCGAATCCCAACCTCCTATCCGTCGTTGCTAGTGAGAGAGCCTCCTTCTTCTTTTCATAGGTAATCTCTAAGGTTTTGATGATAAACTTGTATTTTGGAAAAGGTTTATTAAAAAAAGAAAGTTCCACTATGTCAACACATAACGTCCAAATAAAATATTTTTATTAAATATTTTAATGACGTTCACCTCTAAAAATTAACAATCACCCTTGACCCATGCCAGTTGATATTGGGCCCTACCTAAGGAAAAAACCACATTAAAAACTCAAAGGTGGTCTCAAATTTTTATTTAGAGTAACTATTAATGAGTTATAAGGATTTGAAAAAATAATAATTATATAAAATTATTTTATTTACGGTTATACCATTTTTAGGATTTCTCAATGGAGACCCATGATGACTATAATTAAGTCATGCATTGGGTAAAACCGCCATCCCAAGTGCAATGGTGCCCTCATATTTCTGATCTAGGCACACTTTAAAAAATTATTTCTATTTTTTCATAAACGTCCTCATGCATTCAATTTAAAAACTTGACATTTTTAACGGATTATTCCGGGAACTCCAGACCTCAGAATCAAACGTCATCGCAGCTCCTTGTATATTAATTTTCCTAAGAATTTTATAAAAATAATATTATGAAAATCAATGTTATTACTTTCTTCCAACATTAAGGTTTCATGCCCCCAAAATCCAATCCAACGTATTCCCAAACAGATGAGGTTATGAGAACTAAGATGAGACCCCCCACTCAAATGTTCTCTTCCATTAATTCTCATGTGGCCACCGGGAACTCACTAAAGGAATTGACAGCCCACTGAGGGTCCTCTCCTACCGATCCACAATCCCCATGATCATAATGCAATTCATGTATCTCGATTAGTTACCATCATCTTGGAGATTCCATAGAGTTGAGCTATTTCCTACACATAGAGTCATCCCAAACACTCTTTTGAACTGTGGTCCTAAAAAGATAATATGCGGCCGACTTGTAGAGTTAATCACTGATCACCTAGTTGGTATTATGTCCCCTGAACATACATGGTTAATGATTCAGGAATTCCATGTATATCCTTTCCCTCACCCTTTCAGTGTCCCCAAGGAATAAAAGAGAAACCCCTTCCAAGCGTAGGGGCTTGACATAGTGACCTGAAAGACCATGAAATCGATTCAAACAAGAGATCAATTTGTATGTCAACAGTTAATCCCATCTTCAACATGTTCTTTCATCCCTGGTGCCTTCCTTGACACAAAAAATCATATGTTGATGCATCTCGCCCCTATAGGCATCCACTTCTACTACTTTGTGTCCTAAAAAAAGAATGATGTTCTCCCCCGATTTGAATATCCATCTAGGACATACCATGTTGACAACTGAGTAGGTAAAGTCTCACCGTCGGTGTCAAAGAGCCATGCCACCCTGACTAACTATAAGAGTAGAGTGGTAACAACCCCTGATTGTAGGTAATATACAACATCTCTATCCATGAAGGATAACTGTAACAAGGCCAAATTTTCTATTTACACATTCAACAACTATGATCTAGATCTCCTTCTAAGAGCATCTCTTTCCACCATCATATTCACAGGATTATAGAACAACCCTATATCGTGGTCCTAGAGGAACTCTTGGAATCCTATCTATCTCATGTTTAGATCTTGATGAGAGAAGATATAACTGAGACTCTTCTTATCTGAGTAGATGAGAAACTTCTCCACCATCAGGTATTGTCACCACATATTCAATTAAAATACAATTGTTGCAAAAAAATATCATGGCTCGTGTATTTCTTCTCTTGTGGTCTCAAATGACGTGAACCATAGGCATTCACTTATTTCCTCGGTATTAGGACACAACCATGACTAGTCCCTGATGCATCAAAGTGAACGACCCCTAGACACCCTGAGAGGGGAGGGGTGAATCAGGATGACAACTTTTTATTTTAATGTGATGGATCTTGTTCCCACGTTGGTAGGAACTTGTTGAACCTGTAAGATGAATATGATCAGAAAGCAAACATTCACATGCACATAGAAGACACGACACTTTTTACTTGGTTCACCACCAAGGGCTACGTCTAAGGAGCATACGCCGACAAGTTGTCAGTCGTACCTAATTCCACTAATCTTCACTAGCTGTGGATTACAAAGGTTCAAGCACAGACACTCTGTCCTAGGCTCACTGCCTTTAAAAAGATTTAGGGATAGCTCACTGCGTCCCTTGGGTCACTCCCGTTGACTCCCCCAATCCCACTGCCATTGGTGAAGTCCAACTTAGTTTATAGACGTGAAGGTCTCTTCATCATTGCATAAGAATTCATCCTCTATCACATGTAGATGCTCTGTTTAAGTACAATGTCCATCCACTGATAAATACCCCTTTGTATCTTAAACAACTGGCAAGTAACCTTTGGAATGTACCTTCGCAAAGCACCCTACTTCATGAGGCTCCCAATTTCGCGAAGCTCAAACAAGTCTTCGCGAATCTCCTTCCTTTTCGCGAAGCTCACAATTTTGTGAAGCTGGGACCATCGCAAAGCTCATGCCTTTGCAATGCATAGGCCATCGCGGAGCTCAAGTCATCGCAAAGAAACATCCCTCGCAAATCTCAATGAGCCAACACGGAGAACACGACTTTCATGGAGCTAGAATAGCCGTCGCGAAGCTCCTCTTTCGTGAAGCACACAACCTTCGTGAACTTCCTTCACGAAATGAGAGAAAATAATTTTCTCTGAAAAATATCTCTTCTTCTCTCGAGGGGGTTGACCTGTATTTAGAGGCGATTCAACCGACCCTCGACCCTTCTGTGCGAAGTCAGCGCCACATCATTTCCTATCGTGAAGCTCCGAAGTTTCTGCTGGAATTCCGTCTAAATCGCAAAGCACCACAGAAATTTTCCGATCACAGAGCTTATCGTAATCGCGGAGCATTCCGTCATTTACTTCGCACCACCGCTGCGAAGCTCCCTCACGTTTCCTTTCAACACTTCCATTCGCGAAGCTCATCATAACCGCGAAGCATCACCACCTCCATTTTTCTGGTCTTTGCGAAATCCAATCCATGCATCCCATCTTCGTGAAACTCATTCCTTTTCCATATAAAAATGATCTTCAAGAAAATCCTCTTTTCGCAATGCTCACCAAAATCCAAATTTTGGACCCCAAAAATTTGGAAAACACTCGGAAATAACGCCACCTTCAATACAATTGTCTTCTTGAACTGTTTGATCTCTTTGCGGGTACACATTCTGAACTTCCACTGCTGATTGACAACAAACACAAACTAGAATCCAAATCAAGCAAAGAATACCATGGTTCCAACAATATCATCTTTGGGTTTGTTGGCAATCAGAAAATAAATTCAACAGATCTCCATCCATGTGAAAAGAAAAAACGCAAGAATCAACTCAACCAACACTCTAAGTCTACGTGAGCAATGCTCGGTGTAGAAAACCAGAGAGGAGGCTTGAATTGGGTTCCACTATTTTCCTTCTCATTATTCTCATCACCGAAGTTTCCTGAATTTATTCCTTTCTCCTTTCTCCCCCATTGACAATAAATCCAAAGAACAGTAATTTTTTCAACGTTCAGCTCAAACCATACCCTCTAGATAGTATCTCCCCCATAAACCTGCATCATAGCCCTAAACAGATAAAAACAGTTATCACAAATGGGGATAGGGGTAATGCATAACCTCCTTATGCACTGGGAGGTGGATGAACACCAAGGTTCAACCGATGCTTCTCAAAAACAGCCGCAGACAGTGGTTTGGTCAGGATATCAGCCACTTTCTCATCAATTCTCACATGATCCATTCTAATCACCCCTTGTTCCACTTTTTCTTTGATAAAGTGATACCTGATTTCAATTTGTTTTGTATGGGAATGTTGAACCGGATTCTTCGTAACATCAATTGTTCTCTTATTATCACAGTAAATTGCCATAGGTTTCTTTACCTTATCACCAATATCTGTTAATTGTTGATTCATCCATAGCAGTTGAGTGCATGCCTTTGTGGCAGAGATATACTCAACTTCAACAGTACTAAGAGAAGTACTTTCTTATTTCTTGCTCAACCAGCCAACACATTTCTGCCCAATATAGAAAGCTCCACCACTAGTAGACTTTCTGTCTACCACATCACCATCCCAGTCAGCATCAGAAAATGCTGATAATTCATTGTCCCTGCCTGTAGTAAAAAATAAACCGAATTTATGTGTACCTTGAATGTACCTCATGATTCTTTTTACTGTCGTCATATGTTCCTCCTTTGGATTACTCTAAAAGCGGGCTGCAAGGCATGTGGAAAAGACCATATCTGTCCGTGCTGCTGTCAGGTACAGTAGGCTCCCAATGATCCTCTTGTACATGGTGGGATCAACAGAGTCCCCATCCTCATGCTTTCCAATTTTAGTTCAAACTGCAATAGGAGTTGACATTGGTTTGTAGTCTTTCATTTTGAACTTCTTCAATAGCTCTCTTGCATATTTTTCCTGATAAATGAAAGTGTATTTCTTATTTTGAATCACCTGCAGCCCCAAGAAATATGTGATCTCCCCAATCATAGACATTACAAATTCTGATTTCATGTGGTTGGAAAATTCGTTCATTGATTTCTTCCTGCTGTCACCAAATATGATATCTTCAACGTAGACTAGAACTATGAATTGATCATTTGGAGAATTATTCACATTGAGATTGTGATCAAGTCCTCCTCTTTTTAATTCCAGCTTCTTGAGATATGAATCCAGCTGTATGTACTACGCCTGTGGTGCCTGCTTCAAATCATATAGATCTTTCTTCAGTTTACAGACCTTTGTTTCATCAGTACCCAAAACAAAGCCCCCTGGTTGTTCAATATAGACTTCTTCTTCGAGTACACCATTCAAGAATGCTGTCTTGACATCCATTTGATATACTTTATATCGTCTTTGGAGTACCATGGTAAGGAAAAGCCTGATTGACTCCATTCTAGCCACTGGAGCAAAGGTTTCTTCAACATCAATGCCTTCAATCTGGGAGTAACGTTTACATACCCGTCATGCCTTGTTTATGACGACACTTCCATGCTCATTAGACTTCTTTTTGAAGATCCATTTGGTACCAATCACATTGTGACCTTCGGGTATCTGGACAAGATCCCATGTCTGATTCTTGTCAATCTGATCTAATTCATCATTCATGGCTTTCACCCAAGATTCATTATTTGCAGCTTCTTCAAATGAGGATGACTCTACAACTGATAGAAATGCAGATTGGGTGTTATTCCCCATCCTTCTTATTTGAGTGGGTGCACTCCTGTCCCCAATTATGTTGGATGGATCAATCTCAGCTCTTCGATTTCTCCTACGAGGTTCAGTAGCATTCTCTTCAGCCATTGTTTCTTCTTCAGATTCTTCTTCTGAGTCAACATCATGATGTGACTGCTGAGTGTTTTGAACAACTTCCACTATTTTTGCATTTGTATTTTCTTCACATTCACTTTCTTCCTAACTTTCTATCACATCAGCATATGGCGTCCTTGAAGCATTTGTGGTTTTCTCTTCAATTATCTTAACATCACTGATTTCCAAAATCCTTCCTAAATGCTTTTTGAAACATTTTTAGGATTTTCTATTCATTGAGTAACCGAGGAAAATTCTTTCATCTGTATTGTCTCCATATTTCCCTTGATTTACTTCTTTGTTCCTGATGAAGCATTTACCTCCAAAGACATGAAAGTATTTTAAATAAGGCTTCCGTCCACGCCACAATTCATATGGTGTCTTCATCTCAACCATATAAAGTCATGTTTGATTCTGAATGTACACTGCATATTGAACAACCTCTTTCCACTAATGTCGTGGAATACGACTCTCAATCACCATAGTTTGTGCCATGTTGTTCACCTATCGATTCCTACGTTCAACAACTCCATTTTGTTGTGGATTTATCACAGTAGCTACCTCATGTTGTATCCTATTCTTCTCCAGATAAGTTTCAAATTCAATGGACGTGTATTCTCCTCCATTGTTAGATCGGAACACTTTGATTGTTCGTCCACTATCATTCTCGACGATTTTCCGATATGTTTTCATGCAGTCCAGGACTTGACGTTTCCATTGAATGACCATAACACATACCATTCTTCTCTAATAATCTATGAAAAGGACAAAGTACCTTTCTCCATGAGTTATAGAAACATTTATCAGCCCACATACATCTGTATGAATCAGATCAAGAAGGTGAGATGACCTTTTCTTCATTGGCCGATATGAACTGCAGACCAGCTTCCCACGAATGCAATCATCACAAGATTTTTCATGCTCACGCTTCAGGTTTGGAATGTCCATGACAGGTCTCAATTTTGATATTTTATCCATGTCTTGTTGATTGATGTGTCCCAGTATCTGATGCCACAAATTGTTTTCTTCTTCAATAGTCATGTAACATACATTTTCTTCACTATCAACCTGATACAAGTTGCCTTCTGTTCTGTATCCCTTCATAAGTGAATTGCATGTCTTTACCTTGATAGTGCATCCTTTCTTATTAAAATTAACTATAAGTCCTGAGTCACAGAGTTGACTCACGCAGAGGAGATTATGGCGTAGGCCATCTACGTAAAGGACTTCAGTCTTCATTAGTTCTCCATTAGCTAATTCGGTACTTCCACTCCCTTTAATTTTCAGAGCCCCATCATTACCAAATCTTACTGTACCATCAACCTTACTTATAAAATTCATTAGCAGGCCGACATTAATTGTCATATGAGATGAACAACCGCTATCCAGAATCCAGGTACTATTGTTCTTTGTAGCTTTGAGGGCCACCTCTGCAAGGTTGGATTTCTCAATCTTCTTCCTTTCCTTCCATGAGACATTGGATTGAGTATATAGAAATAATGGCCTTTCAATTATCTCTTCCGTATAACTAGGTTCTTCATAGTAAAAATCTTCTTTGAGAGGAGAATACATGTTTGAAAGAGAAACATTGTCTTGCTGATGATACTTGACTTGTCATGAACTCTAGTATGAGGTGTCCATTTCCCATCTCTGCCTGCAATTAGCGGCCTTATGACCAAAGTTAGAACAAAGATAACAATATCCATAGAAATTTTTTTTCCTATAAGAATTAGGATATGAAATTGTTCTCCTTTGTTGAACTTCTATATCTTCTCCATTCATATAGCTTCTTGCCTCTTCGCAATAAGAAATGGTAAGGCCCAGATAGCCACAAAACAAAAACATCATGAGAGTAAATGTCTTATCACTTGAATTTCTCCTTATACCTTCTTCCTTGGGAGAATAGTTAGATTGTCTATCATTTCAGAATGTTGGAGGATAATTTTCAGTTATCCTTTTAGTTTGGATTGAGGGTTCCCTTTTCGGCACTTTAAGTAACGTTTCAACATGTTCAAATTTCATCTTATGTTTCTTTTGGATCTTTTCACTTCTAGCAATTGATGTCTCATCCTCATAGCCAATTCCACTCTTTCCCATGCAAGCGGGTCTTTGATAACTCATGATTTTTGCAACCCCATCTGAACCACACTTGGCTCTTTCTAGTAATTCTGTATTTTAGAATCTTCCAAACTTTATTTTCTTCCTTGATTCTTTTGGAATTGATTCAGTCTCCAGTTTACTCCTTAGAGTAACAACTTTTTCCTCAAGACCCTCAGCAGTTTGGGATTTTTCATCAAATTTGGTGGTGAGTTCATTGATGACCTTTTCCTACTCTTCAATTCTCAGCTTCAGATCTACTACATCATAATTACTTTCAATTATTTTAGACTATACCTTCAAAAATTCTTCCAGTCATTCATTTTCATCATCAAGTTGATCAACATATTCAGTAGATTATTCTACAATTGATTTCCACTTATTTCAACTCTTACATTTAATATTAAGCTTACTAACCGCATCCTTAAGTTGCATCTTGAGATCTACACAAGTTATCAGTTGTTTTTCTCCACCAGTATCTTCTAACTTTTCAACAGTGGCTATCATAGAAGCATGGTTCCCAGTTTTGAATTCTAGTTCTTCTTCATCACAAAATTCATTATCAACTTCTTCCTCTTCACAGAAAAAACTTTTATTTTGCATTTTCTTTCCAGATTTGAAGTCTCCCTTTTTGAAGAACCTTTTCTGAGGCTTCTTGAAGCTTTCATCTTCACTATCTTTATCATTGGTCTTTCTTAAGCACTGAGAGACAATGTGCCCAACTATTCCATAATGGAAACATGCGAGAGGTAACTTCCCTTTGAATTTTCCTTTCCCCTTCTGGAACTTCTTTGCAATGAGAGAAAGAATTTGTTTTCTTCGTTATCTTCACCGCTACTGTATTTTGAGATTTTCAGTTTATCCATGGATTTGAATGCCATTTTCATTCTCACACGAGTCGTAGCATCTTCTGGTTTGACTCTCATTTCATATGCTACCAAGCTGCTCAGTAAATCATCTAGAGAAAGTTTGGAATGATCCCTTTCCTCAAGATCTAACACCTTTTCATTGTACAGAGGTGGAAGTCTTCTTAATATTTTCTTTAAAATATCAATGTCTTTGATTTCTTCTCCTAGAACCTGAATTGCTCCAACCACTTTAGTAATTCAATTGAAGAAAGAGTCTGCATTCTTGTCTCGATGCATCTTCAGATCATCAAACCGATTGTGTAGCACTTGCAGTTTCGCCTCCTTCACTTTGCTATATCCTTCATAAATATTCTCGAGTTTATGCCACATGGATTTTTCTGGGATGCACTTCATCGCCTTTAGGTAGATCTGATCAGAAAGGGCTACAGTGAGTGCATTTTTTGCTTTAGCATCTACATCAAGAATTTTCCTATCTATTTCAGTCATAGCCAGGCCTGTTGGATCAGTGACTTGTATTCCTTGCACAATAGAAAAGAGAACTTCTATTTCAAGACATCTTAGATGAGATATCATTCTATTCTTCCAGATCTGTAAATTACTTCCATCGAAGTGAGGGACTCCCCTGACATTGACTGCATTGTCCATGACGATAAAGGACAGATTCAACACCAGCAACCTTTACCCTCTGATACCACTTGAAGGACCCTAGGACACCCTGATAGGGGAGGGGTGAATCAGGGTGACAACTTTTTGTTTTAATGTGATGGATCTTGTTCCCACATTGGTAGGAAATTTTTGAACCTGTAAGATGAATATGATCAGAAAGCAAACATTCACATGCACAGAGAAGACACAACACTTTTTACTTGGTTCACCACTAAGGGATACGTCCAAGGAGCATACGCCGACAAGTTGTCGGTCGTACCTAATTCCACTAATCTTCACTAGTTATGGATTACAAATGTTCGGGCAGAGTCACTCTGTCCTAGGATCACTGCCTTTACAATGACTTAGGGATAGCTCACTGCGTCCCTTGGGTCACTCCCGTTGACTCCCCCTGTCTCACTGTCGTTGGTGAAGTCCCACTCAATTTATAGACGCGAAGGAATCTTCATCATTGCATAAAAATGCATCCTCAATCATATGTAGATGCTCTGTTTAAGTCTAATGTTCATCCACTGATGAATACCCCTTTGTCTCTTAAACACCGGGCAAACAACCTTTGGAAAGTACCTTCGCAAAGCACCCTACTTCTTGAGGCTCCCAATTTCGCAAAGCTCAAACAAGTCTTCGCGAAGATCCTTCCTTTTCACGAAGCTCACAATTTCGCGGATCTCAGACCATCGTAATGCTCAAGCCTTTGTAATGCTTAGGCCTTCACGTAGATCAAGTCATCGCAAAGTGACTTCCCTTGCAAAGCTCACTGAGCCAACGCAGAGCACACGACTTTCACGGAGCTAGAATAGCCGACGCGAAGCTCCTATTTCGCGAAGCACACAACCTTCGCGAACTTCCTTCGTGAAACGAGAGAAAATAATTTTCTCTGAAAAAATTCTCTTCTTCCTTCGAGGGGGTCGACCTGTATTTATAGGCGATTCCACTGACCCTCGACCCTTCCGCGCGAAGTCAGTGCCACGTCATTGCCTATCATGATGCTCCAAATTTTCTGCCGGAATTCTGTCTAAATCACAAAGCACCACGGAAATTTTCCGATTGCGGAGCTTGTGTTAATCGCGGAGCGTTCCGTCATTTACTGTGTTCCACTGCCACGAAGCTCCCTCGCATTTCCTTTAAATGCTTCCATTCACGAAGCACGTCGTAACCGCGAAGCATCACCGCCTCAATTTTTCTGGTCTTCACGAAATCCAATCCATGCATCCCATCTTCACGAAACTAATGCCTTTTCCATATAAAAAAATGATCTTCAAGAAAATCCTCTTTTCGCGTTGCTCACCAAACTCCAAATTTTAGACACCAAAAATTTGAAAAACACTGGGAAATGGCGCCACCTTCAATACTGTTGTCTACTTGAACTGTATGATCTCTTTGTGTGTACACATTCTGAACTTCCACTGCTGATTGACAACAAACACAAACCAAACTCCAAATCATTCATAGAAGACCATGGTTCCAACACAAAGAACACTACATACTCGACTACCTCCTCTAGAAAACATAGGATAGGGGTGCTCATCAAACACTGCCTTAAATACAGAAAATCTTACAGGCACCTTTCAATCCATGTGAATCGCTGCCCCTTTCAATTGATGAAATTGTTCATCGACCCTATGGTAGTAGATACAAGTTATCCACGATCACTTGGTTAAAGTAACAATAATCCACACATAACCTTGAATAATGGGTCTTACAAAGCCCTTGCTAATCCACTAATACCCCATCCCCCTCAGCTCGTGAAGCTCTATGAAATCCATTAGATATATTGATCCTACCATTGGTACAATCTCTGGATGTTGAAAAATTCAGAATTCGATCTCCCTGTGGGGAGGAAAACCTCGAAAATTTTCTAGAAAGACATACTCGTAATCCACCACTTCTATTGGGAATTGAAAACTCATAACATCTGATTACATGAGAGTATGTCTAGCCGACTCAAGAGTAATTGGCTGCATCCTCCTATGCAAGAGACTATCCCATGACGCTTGGGATCCTATTTTCTCCAACCAAGGAAAACCCCATTCCATCACTGCAGACATACCACACCCTTTTTGCCTAAAATAGTCAATCCAGGCATGGAATTTCAATAACCAATCCATTCCAAGAATAACATCATAAGGCCTCGATTCTACCACCAATAGATTACAACAACAAAAATCTCACCTCAAGGTCAAGATCACATTGTCAGCACTAGTGTGATTATCGAGTCTACTTCCTTTGGTGTCTCCAGATGTAACGGTCAATACAATTGTTTAAATAGAAACTCTAGGTATCTAACAAGATCTCTAACATGGAAGAACGATTAATAGATATGTATTTTAATATGGATGCTAGGAGTAGACAAAAATCTTACCTTGAATAATTCCTAGAGCCCTTGTTTCATATTCCTTGACCACATGCAGTTGCCACTCCCGTGTCGTCCAGCTCCCTGAGCATGGTGTGGATCACATGGGGGTAGTGGTGGTAACATGTCGAAATGTATACCACATCCTACTACTCCACTAGCTTCTCTTCCACATATTCCTCCATGCAGATCCATCTATTCTTGTTACTATCTCTACAACGGTGTCCCATCCACCATTTCACTATCAGCACCCAAACAGGCTGGACAATCTCTAGTGATATTTACTCAGCTATCTCATGAAAAGAATTTCCTCTCTCAAGGATTACTGGACTCACACTATGAGACCTAAGATATATATCCTATATCATGGGACCTCCTCTCGAAACATCTAACACATCCAAGTCTCTGAAACTATTGTCGACTTCCTACTTCTGAGGTCTCTACTCTTTTTTTCCCACTGCTAACATCCACTGGTTGTATCTGCTCAGCCAAGTGACTTTCAACCATAAAGCATCATTATGGAACACTAGAATAAGTAGGAGTGAACAAAGTAATAGAACTGGATTAGATGTTCCTAAACTCACCTCTCTAGGAGGTCTGAGCCCTAGTGAATCCGATTAATCATATTCATAGAGTACCTTGAAAGGTCGGTATGCATTGATGAATACATTACTACTAACATGTTATCCTTCTTAAGTTATATAATATCTTAGGAATACATATCACTTTGAATTTACGGTGAGAGACCCTTCTCTAAGAAAGGTTCTCAAACTTTGTCCCTGGAAGAGTCTCCTCATTATAAGATTAGGTAATCTATACTCCGTCATATCCCTTCTGAACCATGTATAAGGCTCACCATTGGGATCTCCATCTAATCTAATGGTGTCCTAACAGAACAAAAAACATAATCACCACCTCAAGCTAGTCCTCATCCACCCGAAAGTTGTGCTCTCCTCAAATCCTAAGGGGTCTCTTTTGTTGAAACTCTTGAAGTGCACTCAGCATACGCATCTTATACACTGGTACTTGTATTACCATGTTCTACTTTATTGGTTGTGGTATAACTAGTACACCATATAGAGGTGATGTCTCTGGTTCAAATCCTTGTACCCATCTTGTCACCAAGCGGATCATCCTCAGGATCACGTGGTGGAATCCTAGATTATTGACTATGCGGAAGTATATTTAAATAAAACAAGATGTATGACGATCAATAATGTTTACATAGGGAGAATACTATGACTCAATAAGTACATGAGAACACACTCAATTCCTATATGATGCAAGAACAATTAATTTCCCAGGAAACTAGCATCTTTATACACTGAGTCATAAATTAATATTCATGGTCCTAGTGTATAGATATGTTAGCCAACGCACCAACACTGGGTTTGTGAGCCTGAAACCTGAACTTGAAACACTTCACACTATTTCCCCGATGAAATATTAAAACTGACCCCCATTTGATACCACTGTATCACAACCCATCCCTCGGGGACCGTGTCGTGACTAACCCAAGATCGCCTCTCATAGGCTAGGGGATGGAGACTAAAACCGAGTTGGTGTATCCCACAAAGGGGAGGCATTTTTCTAAGAACCTATACATGTGCACACGTCTCCATGAAATAGTGCTCAAATGAAAAAACTTAGCTAACAGTTATGAATGCCACTAATAAAACCACTAAGAGTTATATTAAAAATGAAATATAAATAGGCCAGAATAAAAGACGAATGGAAATTGAAAAGTACAAGCTCCTGGATCTCATCCATAGAAAATCCTACCAGAAGGGTAGGTACAGTATGCTATCTGAATGTCACTAAAGTGTACCATGTCGGTCAGGTCTCCCTGAAGCACCCCTATCTCCAGCTCACCATGGACTCCATCAATGTTTTTGATCGTATCCACAAGACATGACATGTACGGGAGAAGCCCGTGCAGGGGTGAGTAAAAGAATACTTAGTAGGGACCCCAAACCAGAAAGGAGTTACACGATGTAGACCATAAGGAATCACATGATATATACCACCATGAAGAGCATTATGAAACACCATGAAGGAACATTACTGGGGAACACCATGAACAAACACCCTGATGGAACACCAAGAAGGAACACCACTATAAAACGACACGAAGGAACACCACTAAAGAATACCACAAAGGAACCACACTAAGGAATACCATGAAGGAACACTACAAAAGAATACTCCAAAGGAAAACCACTATGGAATACCTTGATGGAATATAATTAAATAACTCCAAGAATGAACACCACTAAGGTATACCTTGAATGAACACCCCAAAATAACAGCATGAATGAACACCACTAAGGAAGACTATGAAGGAGCTCCACAAAGGATCACCACAAATGAACACCACTAAGTTATACCACAAAGGAAAAACATGAAGGAATACTATTAAATAAAAAAAATAAGGAACACCACATAGACTGCTAAAGAGGCACACACAGTGTGTCCTCTTGAAGCTATAGTCAAGAGAGTCACTAGAGTCATATCGAACCTAGTATATGTCCTTTGTACATAAACATGATCGTCATATGAATCCAAAGTATCGTTAAGTAGTAACACATGAAGTGTTGGTAACACCCAAGGTATTGGTAACACACAGAGTGTAGATAACACACAGAGTGCTGGTAACACACAGTGTGTCAACAACTCATAGAGTGTCATCAACAACCAGAGGACCCGCACCCTGCTGGGGGAGTGGAGTACCGACTTAGTCTTGGTATGAAACACAATCTATGTAAGATAAAATTTCTTGGTAAGACACAAATTCTAGGTAAGACACATAATCTAGGTAAGACACAGAGCCTAGGTAAGACCCAAACTCTAGGTAAGACACATAGTCTAGGTAATGACATAGGTTCTATGTTGCCGCCAGCTGTAGGATTTTGTCCTTAGAACACTCATTCTGGGAGCACACACTCATCAAGCCAAAAGGCCATATTCCAACTTCAACAGAAACTCACATAGAGTATATTGAAACAATTGCCTCTTCACAAGGGTCCTACCACCATAGAAGGCTAATAAAATGGAAACATGATATGAGAGTTATGGGATTTTTAGTAAAAAGGGGTGGGTTGGGTCTATGTCTTGTCTGACCCAGTGGGATCAACCTGATCTAACCAAACCTGGGTCCCAACTAACACATCCTATTGGGTCTGATCATACCTACTCAGCGGACTCGGCCCACTGGGTCAATCCAGCCCTAGCTAGGCCCAACCTACTACTGGTCTGACCCACTGTCTCCAACCCAACCCCCTCAAGTGGACTGGTTCATCTTACCGAGACATGGTGTGTACCACATCTTCTCTTGGTCAACCTGGTCGACCACCACATTCAACTTGGTTGGATGACGCATGAACTACCTCATGGTGGTTTTCGGAGGGCACCAACATATTCCTTCACTGTGTGACAAGACCCCCTGCCACGTGTGACCAATCCCCTTCAGTGGCCCTTTTCCGCCACATGCGATGGTTTTCATAGGTTCCTCCCAACAAGTGGTCGCGTCGCTGCCCATCGCCACAAGAGTATCCCCTTCCACGGGCCACCACCATTACTATCGTGGCCATTTTTTGAACTGGGAAAACCATCATGATCCTTGGGTTTTCATCTCCACTATCATGTGCTCATGATTGTCTTGTCGTCGCTTTGTGGGTCCACTCACATTCGGAACCTCCCTCCCATCCTCGACGCGACCACAAGGGTATTTTGGTGAAGAATGAATGAATGGGGATAGGAAAGGCACCAAGAACACCATTAAAAAAGAATCCATTAATTTTTAAATGTTGTCCCAAATTTTTCTTTATTAGGAGGATCATGAAGAATGAATTAAAAAATTGATGATCTAATTCCCATTTCAATCCTACATTTTTAACCATCCCGCATAAATGATCGAACTGTAGATCAACCTATTTGTGGGTTGGTCTATGTTCTTCATTGGAAAAAAATGGGGAATAAAATCACACAAAAATAAACCCCCAAAATTGATTTTGGATCTCTTGATGACTTAGATTTAAGTCGAATTATCACTTCGATCCTTGTTCCATAGGTAGTCGTCAATTCATTGTCGCTTAATCAAATCCCGACCTCCGGTCCATCATCACCGGTGAGTGGGCCTCATCTTCCATACGACAAGGAAACTCTAGGGTTTTGATGATAAAATTGGATTTCTAGTGATCCTTATTAGAAAAATAAAATGACACTACTTCAACACATAACATCCAAATAAAATATTTTTATTAAAATTTTTAATGATGTTCACGTCAAAAAACATGATTTCACCCTTGACCTATGCTAGTAAAGATTATTCCATGCCTAAGGAAAATACCCCTTTACAAACATAATGATGGTCTCATATTTTCAACCTGAGTCCCCATTAATGAGTAATATGGATTTGAAAAATAAAATAATTTTATTTGTAATTTTATTTATGGTTATTCCATTTTCATTTTTTCTCACTAGAGACATGCGCTGACTAATGTTAAGTAATGCCTAGGGTAAAACCACCATCCCAAATGCAATAGTGCCCTCGGATTTCTGATCAAGGCACCCATTTAAGAGGTATACGACATTTTTTGGAAAATTTATCATGTGCACTATATAAAAACATGACATTTTTTATGGATCATTCCGGGAGCTCTAGGGCTCAGAATTGCACGTCGTCTCTGCACCTGGTCTCATAATTTTACTAATAATTTTCTAGAAATATTATCACGAAAATCCGAGTTATTACATCTTTGGTTTTGAATATTGTTTTCATGTTTTTGACTCATCATGTGATTCTTGGACTTATATAGGTTTTAGTATAAGAGGACCAGTTTGGGATATACCTAACACAGAGTGGGGGGATCCGTGTCGGGGACTTATTATACCATTTCCAATTTTTAACAATATACCACTGGACCTGTAAGGATCTTGACTCAATTATTCTCTTTTCCACTTTGGAGGGGAGTGGGAAACAATCCTCTTTCCTAGACGGGTGAAAGCCAAGTCCAACATGCATCCTTTAGCTAGTTCTTTATATTGCATATAGAGACAGTCTTCTTCCTTCTTGATAAGGTAGGTTCTTATCTTGGTCTTCTTTAGTGCACTTCACTTGATTACTTGAAAAGTAGTAGGCTAGAAATTCTTCTTTATTTCTATCTCTCTTTCTATAGTGCAACACTAACTGCACTAGAATTCTTCTTTCCTTTTCTTAGTGAAACAACCAACTACACTAAACTTCTTCTTTCTTTTGCTAGAATCACATACACCAATGTGATTATTCAAACACTGAGGATCAGCTCACATAGCATCATCTAAATTAAACTGTCCAGGATTATTGTCAGTCTTCAGTTGGGCATACTCTATTCTTATTCTTCCACTCTTCTTTCTCTTTAACATAGTATAATAAGGAATAGTATTGTAGTGTCATAATCTTTTTCTTCAATTCTCAATACCAAAACATGAGTGTATTAGTATACTTCCTTCTTCCTTCATACATGTAGAGAGCTCCATGGGTCATCTTCTTCATGTAGGAGACGCGTGATTCTTCCTCACAGAACTAGGGATGATTCGTGTATCTGTCTTCATGAAGCATTACATGGGTGAGTATTCAAAAATTCTATACTCACGGGATATCCTTCACAAAACACTATGAGGGATTAAGAAAACTAGCCACCATTTTGTGATTTATTCTTCAAATAGAGGGGGTGGTTCTCCTTCTTCGCAAGACACTTCAAGAGTGCATTGCACTTTTAAAGGCATGAAGTACCCTCAAATGTTTTTCATGCCCTTCTAAGTGACTTGAGCATATAATTCAAACCTTGCATGTAAGAACACCATTTGGCAGAAAAAAAAATTTCGCGTAAAACTCCTTTTTCACACAGAACTGGCTCTTCATGCAACACTTCACTTTTTCACGTGACACTCTTTTTCGTGTAACACTTCCTTTTTTCATGCATCACTCCCTTTTTCGCGCAACACTTGATTTTTCACACAGTACTCTATTTTTCGCGCACCACTTCTTCTTTTCACACACTACTCAATACATAAATTTGTTTCTGTGCATTAGAGCTCTGGATTTTTCTAAGTGTCTATCCTTAAAATTGAGAGGGGTTCACCTCATATTTATAGGCATTTTTGACCCTATGGGTAAAACCCCTTCCAGTGCATAAAATTGTCTCCATGAATCTAAAAAATATTTCACATAATATAAATTTTTTCACAATAATCCAATTTATCATGCACCTCATGCTTTTTCCAATTTTCGAGCTCCAGATCTTGAAAAACCTCTTGCGAAAAAAACATCGTTCTTCTATTTCACACACTATGCCAATATTTTACACACTGCTTTATTTTTAGCACACCCTAATAATATTTCATGCACCGCTTTATTTTTTTCACCCCCCACTAATATTTCACACACTGCTATATTTTTCACACACCCTGCTAATATTTCACAGACTACTTTATTTTTCACGCACCACAATAATATTTTGTGTAGCGTTTAATTTTCACATAGTACACCCAATATTTTTCGCACTCTATGCCTTTTCCATTTTTCGATGTTCGGACCTTGAATCATGCCTTGTGCGCAAAAATCTAAACAATATTGAATCTTGCTCGCAATATCCATTTCCAGAAAACACATTTATTTTGTGTCGCCTCTAGATTGTTTATTACATTGTCATTTATCTCTCAAAAGCAGGCTCAACATGCAACACGAGCGGTTCCCAATGGATTACTTGTGCACTCCCATTTCTTCTGGAAGAATGAGAATACGCGATTTTGATGGCATCTTAAGCAGGATTTCAGGGCATGTTCTTAACTGGAAGAATCAGCTTCTATCGTTCGGAGGACGCACTACTCTGGTGAATAGTGTCCTTTCAGCCATTCCCATTCATGCCATGGCTTCATCCAACATTCCGAAAGGAGTCATCAAAGTAGTGGACGCCATTCTTTATAACTTTTTCTGGGAAGCAATGTCTGAAGGTAAACCACATTGGATGAAGTGGAAGAGGTTGGATAGACCCATCCTCGAAGGGGGGATCAAATGTCAAAGTCTCCAACACACTATAGAAGGTGCCCATGCCGAGCATGAGTGGGAGATTTTGGATGAGAAACCCTTATGGGGTCGATGCATGTCACCTTTGATCAGAGGTAATGAGGAGGTTAGTTGTGGAAAATCTTCCCCGCTGTGGGCCATAGTCCAACCTCTGGTTCTCCCCTTGTCTTATTGCTCTCGCTGGATCGTAGGAACAAGGGACATCTCCTTCTGAAACAAGAACTGGGTAGGCTCTATTTTGGCTTTCCTAGGATGTCCAGCGCCTTTGATTTCGTTCAATGAAGCCCAATGTCATCCCCGATTCATCAAAGAAGTGTTGAATGCGGACGAATAGGATGTCTTTGATTCGATGGCGTTGAATTCTGAGAAAGACAGATGTGTTTTCACTTCTTCATCCTAGGGGGTCTTTAAAAACAGAGACTTCCAAAGGTGGAGGTCCCCATAGAGGCCCCTGGATCGGTGGAATGGTGTTTTCTGGTGACGTCAGATCCCGACCAAAATGAACATCTTGACCTGGCGTATTAGGAACCTGGGCCTAGCTTCAGATGAAAATATCAAGAAACTTGGGATCAGCCTGGCCTCGGGATTCCACTGTTGCAAGCAGCAAATGGAGGAAATCTTGGATCACCTGTTTTTCAAAAGTGAATGGGCATTAGAGGTTTGGTCGTTTCTTGGGGGAGTCAGGTCACCATGTTCTGAGGAGACTGTTTTTGAATTCCTGGAAAGGTGGTTTGAATGCGCACTCGGTTCGGAGAAGTACCGCCTCCCCCATGCTGTCTCCTTTAATGTGGGGTGCTGGTGTATTTGGAAATCCAGAAACCAAGCTTGATACGAAGGATTGAGACCCTCGACCACAACCATCCTTGCTCGCATCCGTTTCCAGCTCATCGACATGTCGTTTCTCTTTAAGGAGTGGCAGAGGTCCTCCCCCTTCCCATGCATGGAGAAGAACAATACCTATCCTTCCCTTCCTGAGGAGGGAGGACCTGGGATGTGGGTTCGATGGGATCCACCTGTGTCAGGCTACATGCTCAATACTGATGGAGCTTCCTCAGCGGGGGTGATCTCCGAAGGTGGGGTTGTTAGTGATCCTAAGGGTGATGTGATCCTGGCTTTTTCTTGTTTCTTGGGCAGGGGAAATGACATACTAGCAGAGGCCTGGGCTATATTCACAGGGCTTTCATTGTGCATCCAGGAGGAGGTTGCCATTTCAGAAATGGAGGTGGACTCAGTTGTCCTCCTTAATTACCTTAAAGATAATCGCTCTATACCTTGGTCCATAGCGTATGTGGTTAGGATATGTCGTGATAAGATTAGTCATAACATCACTCTTTCACACACATGCTGAGAGGGGAACAAGGTTGCAGACTATTTGGCTTCGATGGATGACCACTGTTACACAGACGTGCATATCTACTGAATTAACAGTTTGAAGGCGGAATGTGTTAATTTGATCAGAGGGGAATCCCTCGGTATGCATTACATTAGACCTCCATAGTTTGATTATTGTACTTTCTTATTCGCTTAATAAAAATTTAATTTGGATGGATGGTGATATATATCCTTAGAAACACATGATTTAACATCATCAGAGTTACAATGGAATGTAGTGAAAGATCTTTATCTTCGAGCAGCATCCTTCCTTCCAAACAAAACTATATATGACTGGAAACATCATTTCTCCCCTTTCCTTCATAATGCTTGCATGAAAATTTCTTCTAACTTATGATATTTGTGAAATACATATCAGAAAATCATCTCCTAGTTTTAATCACCATTCTTCATTGTTGTAGACAATGTATCACCTTTGATACACGTGCTTTTTTACATAGGATCAACTCAATAATCGTCTGAATATATTTCATAGAGAATTGCCCAAGAATGACATTCAATGATATGATTTCATAACAATTCTCCAGGAATCCTCCCTTCATCCGACCTCCATTAACTTTGGATTCCTTCTTTATTTTGACTAATATTGATAATAGTTTACAAAAAATACGATCTTAATACATAAAGTGCTCCCAACATAGTATTATCTTGGTAATTTCTTACTATTTTTTGGCTATTACTTACTGATTTACACCATTGTCATACTTTTATAAAGAGGTTATAGTATCCCCATGTTAAATATCAGGCACACATTTCTAATCAGCAGCCAATGGGGTATGGGGAGGCATGGCTAAGGTCGCATAATGAATCAACTATGGGTACTAACATGCGGCTCCCTCAACGAGACCTCACATATTGAAATTTAATATAACATATATCATTGTGTATTTATTTAGCATACAGATTTTTTTGATGAAATAACATTTTCTATAATCCTAAAAATTAATTATAACTAAATGAATTAGATTCAATAATATGACTTAGAATCGATCATATGCATTTTCTTTAGTGGTATGACATTTTTATTAATCATAATTCTTATTCATTGGAATTAAATGTAAGACTTCCTTCTGATAATAGGCCTTTATATCAGGATATTATTAGGATCTTCAGATTTCCTACAGATTGTAAATATTCATTTTTATACTTTATTCAAATTATCAGACATTCATTATATCACAATCCTTCATTATAATACTTTTTTTAATCCTAAAACATACTTTATGTCATTATTATTCATTTTAAGACTTTATTTTAATCATGTTAATGTAACATATGACTTCATATTTATAGAAATTTGTTTTTACATAATACCATATGATTATAGAATTATTTATAAAATTATTAAATAGGTCAGCAAAAATCAAGAAAAATAATTAGTAATAAAAATTTGGGTTTTAGAAGCATTAAATTTTTTTATTAAATGAGATATATGGGAACAAAATTAGTGTGTACAAAACTTTTTCCACTATTTGATGATTTCAGAACACATAATATGTAAAATAGAGAATATTTTAGATTTTAACTATAATAAATATGATTTTAATATCAGAGAATTTTTAGTTAGTTTAAATTTATTTTTTTTTATTTTTATAATATACGTTAAAAAAATTGTATTCAATTAAATTTTTTAATATTAATAACTAAATAATTATATCTAAAAAATAATATAGCATTAGATAGGGTAGATACAAATATTAATTTATTTTTTTACTTAAATGTTATCCCACTTTTTTATGTCAAAAATAAATATAAGGGAATGAGATAAAACATATTTAGTATAGCACAAAAATGATTAAACTATGAGAATAGAAATTATTGAATTGAATGGGATTTTTCACTATGACTTTTCATCCATTAATAAAAGAAATTTACATATCAACAAAATAATCAAAGTGAAAAAAATAACCAAAAAATAGTCCATGTAAGAAACTATAGCAACACTTATTTTCATTTAATAGTAGTATAATAACATTAATAAATAAAAATATTCTTGTAAAACAACTTAAAATTAAACCAAAACAAAACAAATAAATATTTGGGATCTAGATTGAGTTTGGTTAATTATTAATTATAGAATAATATTTTGGATGAGGTGGAGGTTTCATAATATAAATTTTTGTTTAGAAGATGGTTTAGGATCAGATTTTACCAAATAATCCTATGGAAAAGTGTAACATATCTTACTACTAAACATGAGTCTCCTCGAACACCAACTCTATCCTATCTAGGATCATTATTTGTTGTAGTGGAAATGTTGGCACAGATGTCCCGAGGCATTTTCTTATCATAATTTTCAATTGTATAAAAAGATATATTGGAATATAAAGTAGGCGGAGATACTATTCTATAATCTTCAACACCATTTTGATTGACTTAATTTTCGAAGGTTGAATGATAAAAATCGGACAATAACTATTTATTTATTTCTATATATCTTTCAATTGGGCAATGACCAAGACATATTCTTCCTATCAACTGAGGTAGTGCATCACCACACATGTCAATCAACTTTATTATTGTTTCCCAACAACAATTATGGATAATAGTGTGTACATGACATTTATTTTATCGAAACACATTATGGTATTCATTAATATCTATCTTGGAATCACATATGTAGATTAATTTTTTTAACACTTTTACTTAAATTTCAAAATAAAACAAGGTAGATACAAAAGATACAATGACTGGCTAGGATTACTTATGGGAAACCAATTATTTTTTTAGATATTTTCCTCTTTGTCTAAACATGTTCATTAGAATATTCATTAGAACAAGAATATCCAAAACCTGAGGATTTATAATTTTATGTGAAGGAATTCACAACATGCAACATTATTAATTTTACCTTATCAGAAAAGATCTAAAAGTTAGAATTTATATTAGGATCCCATTTACATAGCATATTCACTATCTTTTTAAGGATAGAAGTTTATTGAGTGATGTTTTCTTCAAGGAGATATGACATTATTCAGAAAAATAATTTTGTTTAGAGATGAATTTTATATATTTTTGAGTCCTTTTTCTATAGTAAACTATGATACCCTTAAGAATATATATGATTTCTTTATTTACCTGTTTAAGAGTATCTTGTGATAAAAGATCACATTTTAATAATCCACTATTTTTATTGAAAAATAGAAAATCTGATGAAATTAATTTCAAACAATTTTAAGATAAAATCATATTTTCAAATAAAAAATAAATTTGGTTGGTGAATTTTTGATCCTTTGATAATATAAATCTGATGGCTCACTAGTTTCTTTAAATAATGGTTATTTCATTTAAATTCTATTTTAGTAGACTTAGTCTCCTGTAATACTGAAGAAGAAACTTTTGATTGATGATATTTTTTTTTCAATTTTGATTGATCCATTATCATTTCATTTGTGTCATGAAACATTGAGTTAGGTACTGAGTTTCCTTTCAAAAATTCCATATAATATTTCTAAATATAAAATAGAAAATATTAAATATAATTTTGTTACCATGTTTTGAAATCAATCATTGTGTATTTGAGTTTTGTTATCAAAGGAGAAAATTCACCTTTTAAAATTACAAATTTATTTTCAGAAATATTGTTTCAATTGTCATAACATGCCATTATAAGATGGAACTACAATCCATGTTAATATAGAGACCAACTTATTCTTCTATAGCTTCACAACAGGAAATATTTTATGTTTTCCCATCTCCTAAAGCAACAAACTCATCTAATTTTTTTAGTTAGTTAATATATGGAATCCTAATTAGATTCCACTTGAACGTCTTCAATTAAAGGCCTTTGATATCTATGAAAATTTAACTTATTATCACTCAATGATGTCACATTATACCATACTCCATCACTAATAGTTGAAAACATTTCTATAGACCTGATATGTCTGGACTTATTATTCAAAGAAACTCCCGCATTACCTATATTAAAATACTATAGGTTTAATCTTGAAATGAATTAGATTTAGCTTAGACATTAGTACCTTCATCAACTCTATGAACATCCTAATTTAATTATGTTTAGTAGGGTGATTCTAAGATAAATACTCTATAACCATTTGAGGAAGATGATCCTTATTTACTACTTACCCTTCTAAAGAATATTATTTCAATTCAATGGGTCAAAATTTGTCAACACCAAATAATAGTGTATACACATCAGTAGAGGGTGGATTAAACACAAATAAATCCTACTTTGAATTCTCCCAGTGAGTAATATTATCCCAATGATCATTTTACTCTTCCTTAGTATCAACAAGGTTAACTTCTTCAGTATCTTCATAAAATTACTTTTGGTGATTTCTATTTCCCTATGAAATTTTTAAGTTACAAATTATGAAATAACTAAATGTTCCTTAGATGGCCACCAAAATGGATATAATGGATTTTTTTACTTGATACACTCTGCCTTAGTAAGTTTCACTCTCTTCTTCAAAAATACCCATCTTAACAACCTACTATAAGGATAAGACTAATGATTCTTCTTTTAATGGAAGTAATGATTAACATATTTTATTATATTCCTTGGAAAATTTACTTTATTATCATTTAAAAGTTCATAATATAGATGTTTTGTAATAAAATTTTCTAAAATTCCCATGATATTTGAGCTATTCTAGTTTTATTTAATTAAGATAAAACCTTTTGATATTATTCTACATAATTTTTAAACTTATTCTCAATAGATGGGTTTACAAAAAGAGACGGTATTATTTATGAAGGTATGATCTCATTGTAATTAATAAAATAATAACTATACATATATCTACCTTTATTGGTATAATGTAGGGACTTAGTTATTTATACCATATAAATTGATACATCAGTTCCATTTACTTTTGATTAATGTGCATCTTGAAATTGAGAGAAATGAAACTAATAAATTTTATAGAACACTCATAATTACTTCTTAAACATGGTTAACATTTTTACTCATACAAAACATATTCTCAACCTTGAAAACATAGAACATTTTTCTGTATAATATTCATCTCACTCAACACAAAAAAAAAAGTTATCCTTTTCTGGCAGCACTCATCTTTCTTTACAACTTATAATCGCCATATTTTAGCTTCCTAATGCACCACAATCATATATTTGGAACTTTAAAATATTTTATATGATTGAATATTTATGAAAAGGAGGATTTATGTTTTTTATTTGAGAGTAATAGAAGGAATTATATCTAAATATTTGTAATATAGTTGTCTCAATCTAAAATTCTAATTTACTTCTGAACCCTTGCAGAAAAAGACCCCCTTGTGTTATTTGAGTGAAATGTCAGGTGATGTTTTGAAATATATATAAAATAACTAAGGTTTAAAAGAATAAATAAGTTTTATTTTTTAAAAAGTGAAAATATCTAATATCATATAAATAAATATATAAGCTGAAAATGAAATAACTTAGAATACTAAATTATTACGGAATATAATTTAAATCGAAATATAATTGGTTAAATTCAAATTATATTAGGTCACATATGATAAAATAAAATATTCCATCTGATAAAGTATTTTGAAATATATTTTCTTCTTAATTTTTAGTACAAATTAATTATAAAGAGATTCACTCTTTTTTTCAATATTCCTTAACCATTATGCCTCAAATTAATGTGTTTCATTTGTTAAATGCTTATATTTTTTAGGAAATATTTACAAAAATTTTGTTATCATATTAAATTATTACACAATCAAAATTGAATTTGATGTCAATAATGGTGTATTTTATCCATGATACTTGACCATAACAACTACTAACTACAATTTATTTAGATTTAGTAGTTGATGTTGCAACATAGTGTTTCTTCTTACATGACTATATAACTGAATATTTTCCTAGAAAGTGGTAGGTTCTTGGAGTAATTTTCCTTTACAGGCTATAACAACCAAAATTAGTATATGAATATGAAATAAAATCAAATATTTAGTTTTTAATAAAAAATAAATATAAGGAAATAGTTCATATTAGATATCTCAAAATTATTTTGGTAGGGGTTGATTTAAATATAAAACACAAACATATAAAAATCAAATTATTTTATCTACTAATAGTTAGTCATAATACAAACAAAATTGCTCATCAATATTTCTTATGGTTTACTTGTTTATGATATTCATCCAAATTTGGATTAATATTGGAACTCACAAGGGTGGCATATAACATACTTTTTTGACATCCAAATATTTTTAAGAAAATCATGTGTATACCTTACTTTGATTTATGACATTTGAAAAATACTTTTGATACAATTAAAATAAAATAAATAAGCATTATTCCCCCATCATACTCTATTGAGATTATTTTTTCATTAGTTTAAAAAACCAATTACCTAATTATTTATTTTTTTAATCAAAAAATCACACCATCAACATAATTTTGTATTCTTAAAATGTCCATTGATGATGTTTTATTAAAAAAGAGGGTATTATAAAAAACTATAGTAAATCAATTTGAAAAAAATAAACATAGTCATTAATACCAATCTCTTGGTGAATTTTGAAGACATTATATGAAATTAGTATGTTTAGAAATCTAATTTTAGAGTTTGGGATTTTTGAAAACCATTATATTTACTGACCTATACGTCCTGTATATGAAAACTGTTTGGAAACGTATATTTCACATCTATTTTGAAAATCCTAATGTTCAAATGAGATGTATAACATAGAAAAATTATAATGGATTTTAATCTAGAAATAGGAGTGAATGTCTCCTCATAATCCATCCCTCATTTTTTATTTTAAATTTTGGCTACTAATCTAGATTTATTTCTAGTGCTTATGTCAAAAGCATCCTATTTTTGTAGATAACCATTTAGTTCCAATGATAGGATAATTAGAGTGTCTTTAAATTCATTCCTAAAATGTATTCCTTTTAAACTAATTTAACTCTTCTTACATGGTTAGTACACAAATATAATCACTTTGTTTTTTTCTATTACTTTCCATTTAGACTATGATAAAAAAATAAGTAATCTCAACTATGTTTCATACACATATTTTAGTATAACTACTTTATTTTGGATTCCTATGAAAATATTTTAGTGAAGATTTTTTGGGTTATAGGTTTTCGGGTTGAAATAATTTAATTTTCAGCATGTTCAATTCTTTTAGGACTATATTTTCATTATAGTGTTCCCAATAATCTTTTTTTTTCATCAAAAAAGGTTTATGATTCTTCTTTTCCAACGAATCACTTTGGTTATAAAATGCAATTTTATTATGATCAAACGGACCCCTTTCAAAAAATCATAAATGATGATATTCTTTAAATATCGTAGACTTCTTATTGAGAACACATTATATTTGGGAATTGATATAGAATCCTCAAAAAATTCATTTATCAACCAATATAATGAACTTACCAAGATTTTCCTTAGTGATTAAGATGTAAACATAACATCTAAAAACATTCAGGTATCCAAATTTAGGATTTATATTATTATTCAACTTATAAGGTGTTTTACTCCTTTTAAGAATTAGTAAAACTATATTAATGACATAACATGTATTGTTAGAAAAATTCAGAAAAAAAAATATTTGGTAATTCTATATTCATATAACATGGATCTAAAAATTTCTCCAATTTTATTATTCCTCCATTAAACTTTATTATTTCATTGAGGACTCAAAGTCATAGAATAATTATGTTTGATTCCATGTTTAACATAATGAATTAAATTTATGATTTTAAAAATGTACACAATAAAAACTTTTAAGGGAAATAATTTTAGCATATTTTTCATTTTCTAATTTTAGAATTTTTTAAAAAATAGATCAAGATTCACTTTTAAGCCTTAAAAAGGGAAAAAATATTGTCTTGAAAAAATCATTAACCAAGACATAAACAAAAAAACTTTTTACATAGGATTGCAATTCAAAATGTTCCAAAACAATATATGGGGATAAGTTTAAATGATCCAGAAGAATAAGCCTCTTTAAT
The DNA here is from genome assembly GCA_963277665.1 of Viscum album. Lineage (NCBI taxonomy): Eukaryota > Viridiplantae > Streptophyta > Magnoliopsida > Santalales > Viscaceae > Viscum > Viscum album. Next base: position 1,508,768,770 of record OY728153.1, on the reverse strand, counting down.
TGGTTTAAAATACGACTTCAATTTGTTTTCAATTTTCCATACATCAAGTAATATTAATTTATCTAATTTTAGTTGAGAAAAATCATAAATAAGATTCATCTTAGATGATTTTCTCAATAAATAAATTTTTCAATGTCCAATACTCATTTGAAAAATCCTATAATCTTATATTTTTTTATTCAAACAATAAAAATTCTATTTAAATAGTAATTTATATATAAGGTGAAAATATTTTCATTTCTAGATTCTCTAAAATTTAATTAATTTATTCTATCAACTGAACATAAATAATTATAAAATTATATAAAAAACATTTCATCACCGAATTGATAGATACATTTTAGGTTATGCTTTACGGCCTCAAATAAATTATTGGATAATGCTAAATATTTATATCTAATTGATCTAATTCCAATGGTTTCATTAATAAAATTGTTACTAGTGATGACATAACCTCCATCAAAATTAGAGAGTGAGTGTAAATTTATAAAATATCTACTCATGTTCCTCAAACAACCACTATTCATATAACAATTTATATGGATGTACCAAAGTATTTTTTCATATATGAAATAAAACAAGAAAAATTTTGGTTCCCATATTCTCGTAAATCTTATAATGTTAGAAAATAAATATTTGGAAATTAAATTTTTTTTATATCGACAAAAATTTCAATAATTTAATTTAGATAACTATTCTGTAATAAAATATTATTTCACACAATATAGTTGATGTTTATATGTTAGAAATCATTTTCATAATGACCATTTACTACATTGTGAAAACATGAGATAATATACATTATTTTTCCTTAAAACTATCCATAAAGTGACCACCATATAGATATGTCCTTCCAAAATTTCTTCTTATTCCAAGATTATAATTATTTTCTATGATATCATCAAATATTTAATTGATGTAATTTTTCCAATAGTAAAAACACTTGTAGAATCATTTGTAGGATTAAACTCTTCAAAAAAAATTGTTAATAATATTGTAATATTCTATAAAAATGAAAATAGATTTATATATTTTTAAATTCAAATAAAAAACTAGGTTTTTAAGTCATATTTTTCAATAATAATTTCATCATATGATTATTTTAAGAGTATTTTACATTTTCATTAACATTTTATAGTCTTATTGTAACATTCTACAATACTGATTTAATTCGTTAAAAGTATAATATTACTATTTAATTTGATATTAGGAAGAAGAAGAATAATAACATTGTAGTAACACTTCTTTATGTGCCATAAATCAAATATTAACCTTATGATTATAATTTTAATATTTTTTGTCTATAGATCAATCATCACTTCTGTCTTCACAAGCATTACAAGGTGGCTTCATTTCTTTCTTCCCTATTTTATTTTATTCATATTTTATATGAAACATATTTCTTTGATTTAACTTCTATTTAAGTTGTTGACAATTAGACGTGATTTGTTGATGTTTTAAAAATTTAAAGATTCATACGTCCTTTGAAAATACATCAAAATGAGAATATTTTTTAAAGGATTTTTTGAATCCTGTTCTCTTATTGTAGAATTTTTGATCTTTCTCAAAAACTGGGAAAGTTCACTTTTTTATTTTAAATAGATTGAGTATCATTCATTGGATGAATAAAATAATAATATTTCAATAGATTGATTCTCATACATTGAGTTAGAAACATTCAATGGTGTATTTTACATTGTAATTATTTTATTATATTTATCTCCAGTTTTCATTTATAAATCTTAGATCATAAGAGTTCATATCAAGTATATTATCTTCAAATCCTTAATTAATGTTTTTATTTATTATTCAATCTAAAATTATATTCAATTTAGATGATACAACTTTATACACATTTAATAGTTAGTTAAATTCAGGAATTGCATTATCCAAGGTAGCTACACTAGTAATAATATCAATTAATATTTCATTAATTTGTGTGATTCCTTCACCTTAAACCATTTTAATATTTCTAACATTATATTAGTAGTGTGGTATAAAATTTGTCTAATATTATCTGTAAATTTACATGTAACAAAACATAGTAATCCAAATATCATTAGCGGTATCAAACTGAGAAAATTGATTAAATTCATATAGTCATAATCCATGCATAATAACATTCATATCCTTTGAATTTAAATCATCATCATAATTTTGAGAAGTATACCACCAGTTAAAATCTCATTTAGGGATTTTATATGAATTTATAGCATTGTTGTACACTTTAAAACTAATTTTTTCAAGTACATGATCACCCAAGATTTACAAAACCATTATTTTCTCCACTTAAGTAAGGTTCTCTAATCATATACATTCATTCATTAAGATGATAAATTTTACCTACAATAGAAATATTTATACCTCAACTAGTATGATTTGAATATGTTAATTTCAATGATTTGATAACAATTATTTTTCACAATAGAAATTCCATAATGACTCAAGAGGGGAGTGGGTGAATTGAGATATAAAATTTTTAACCCAAATAAAACATGCATCATTTAAATTGATTTGAATTTTTCCCAACACTTATAATTCATATTTATATTAGTATAAAAATAAATTATAAAGAATAACACTCAAGATTTATAGCGGTTCTAGGTAAGGGGATCATTATTTAATCCACACCACAAGAACTCAATTCGAGTACAATTATTTCAATAAACCAACACTTTTCCTTGGGGATCCTTGGATGAGTGTATGTATCTATCACTTATTATAAAGTTCCAATACATTTTAACAATGATCTTCCTATATAAGGCCTTTCCATGGCGTTTTAACACCCAATACAAAATGATATGAATTTATAAATAAATATATGTATAAAAGGAAGTGGATTCAACACATATTTGAAAGATGTAAATAATAGTACCTTAATAATATCTATATATATAGAGTATACATGGAAGTATCTATGAAGAAATTTTTTTCTAATGTAGATGTATTATGAAATCACACAACATTAGCACTAGGTTTTCATTATTTTCAGTCATGAGGCAATAATTTTATTAAAAAATATTGTATGTGAGTTATTATTTACTAACAACAACAAATAATGTCTCTGTATTTGAAATTATCATTGTAATTAAAATATATGAGATTCAAATTAAAATATTCTAAAAATAAAACTCCTTAATTTTTATCATGTCACCTTTTTTCTCCAAGAATATAAAAATTGAGGTAATCATTGAGGGAAACAGTGGTTTCATTGGAATGGTATTAATGGTGTTTTAGGACCCCAAAATTAGTATTTAAAAATATTAAAAATATTAAATTATGAAAGAATATTTGTTGAAATAATGTATTTCCATTGATAGAATTTTCATATGGTAAATAGTATACTGCCAATTATTTCAAAACTAGAATTTTACCAAAATATTTAATTAAGGTTCATTATTATCTGGACACACAATATTTTACAGTCATGGTCATATTATAGAGACATATTTAGTAATTAATAAATTATGTGACTAATAAATTTATTCGTTCTATTTTAATTGTTTAACTAGACAATTTCCCTATTCAATCCTACTTATGGAAAAACACATGGGTTTCTACATAACCATTGGATATCTGAGGAGGTTTGACATGTGTGGATTTATCAAGTTATGATTAAGAGCTTTCGTGGTCAATAATGGAAATGGAGAGGATCTCGAGTGACAAATATTGGAATCTGTTCTCTAATAATGACTGATCCCATGATGAGGCAAAGATCATTATCTGTGGATTCATTCACTCTTATTTTATATTATAATAATTTATTATTCGTATTATTTCTATTAATGCTTCTAAACCATTATTAGCTTAGACCTATGAACTTATCTATTTTATATTAACCTTGATTATAATGATGAAATTAGATTTCAAATACTTATTTTTTTGGGTTTCTATAGTTATGATAAATGGTTGACATTATTTTGGTCATCAATGATTTCAATTCATTATTTTTCCTTTCTCACTCATTTGAATAAGTGTTTATCATCAGAATATGATATGATAGCGATTTGATTTCCATTATATTTTGATACATGATAAAACCCTAGATTCATGTTTTCATATTTTTATTTTATGATCATGATCATGATATTCAAAAGTAATGATGATCCATGATAGTGGGAGGATAAAAAAAAGAGGTTCTGACACATAAATGAGTAAGAGGTGCGAAGACTGTATTAAAAGCCACATGGACAAAAAATTCCCGTTTTCTAGCCAATGGAGGATAGAAATTAAGTAGTATAGTTGTTAACTTTGAGATTAAGCTATTAGAAAAATATTTGAGAGACAGTGGTGATATAATCGATGAAATGAGGATGATATAGAGAGTGGTATGAAATTTTTGATTTTACAACATGTATTTAGTAGAAAAACATGATGTGTTGTCATCATTCTATGGAGTAGTATGTTTCATGTCTATTAAAATGTCATATGTCCTTGTTTCTTGACCACACATTGTGTGACCCCAACTGACCAATCGACCTGTGTATAAGAAGTACACACTTAGGATCCAGAGTGGTCACTTATGTTGTGTTCCAAGCTGAACATATAATTTATATGAATATACACATTCCAAGTGGATTGTAGTATATGGGAATGCTCAGATTTCTATCTACACCTTGTTTACACTAACAAAAATGATTTTTACTTTTCCTTGAAGGTTCTACATCTTGTATATCCTTATTTGAAACACATAATCAGACCCTTGAGTAGTATTTTTTTGAGATTAATTTCACATAGAACTTAATAGTGAACATTATTTAAATATGAGAGATATGAAACAAGTTTTTATTATTATATCATGCATTCTACCTTGGTTGGATGCTAATGATAATTGAGCCTGATCTACAAAGTGGCATCAAGGTTGGTAACACCCCCTAATAGAAAATTTATGTCCGAGAATGGGTCCCCCAAATCCTTAGTAAATATAGGTTCAGTACAACATACCCACTGAGGGGATGAGATATCTTATCTTGGAATTATGTACCCTCTCATCCGAGCTTCCATAAGGAATGTGGCCTCCACTAGGGCCAGTACCACCTCAATACTGACATTCCAATGACAAGGCATGAGTCCCTTACTAAAATTATGGTGTTGTTATATTAGGATATTGGAATCATGAACATTTTATATTAGAGCTTCAAACAGACTCATCATCTTATGTTAGCTGTTAAGATTAAGAGATTCCTCCCTCTCTTATTTTAGTTTCTTCAAAGATCATATATTATTTGGTGTTTTGCTCCCATTTTGGTCACATAGGTTGACATTGTTATTTATTTATATTGTTTATCCTTTATTTTTTGGGGTGTATAACTAGGTTAGTATATACTCACCCCTTTATGGGATTTAACCACATGTGTTTTCTATTATAAAGATGATAGGTAGTAATATATTGACTATAGTGGGAATTGTATTGGTGGAAATTGGCATTAATATTTGACCCAGATCATAGGCGCTGGGGGGTATCTGATTGTCCTACATGATTTTTTAATTCCAACAGGGTTACTGATTTTATAAATTTAAAACATGAATAAAAAACAACTGAACTAAAAAGTATAATGGGATATTAAAATCTAGGTAAAACCGACAAAGATAGGGTAAGATAAAATAAATATTTATCAAATTAAATCATAACTATTTAATGAAATAAAAATAAATTAATTTATTAAAAGAAGAGATGAAAATTTATTTTTATTTTAGTAAAATAGGAAAATTCTATCGACAATAGATAATATTAGTTCATGATTTATTATGGCATAAAATAATGAAATATCAATAATATTTGTTGAAAATGAGTTAAAGATAATCAAAAGGCCATTTCAGACACACCCCATAATCATTGATGTTCTATTTTCATAATGGTCATGTTACATCAGGTTTTCGATGACATGGAAACTCAGAACCATATTTAAATATAGAATGTAATCCACCTAATGGCCAAGGTTTAAATATTTATCTTATCATTTTGGTTAAATAATAACTCTATCAATTATCAGACAATGGTCATGAATGATAAATAAAAGAAGAGATTTAGGATATTAGGGTTTTCTAAAAAGACCCAAATGAGTTTCATTTGAAAATAAAATACCTTAAATACTAGACCCCCTCAATTAAATTTTTTTCATAGGGATACCCCTCTTTCTACACATTAGGGTGTAAAAAAATAAAAAACCTACTTAAATAATCACAAAAGCAGCGGTCCTTGATCTCATCAATGGACCACAAAAATGAATGAATTGATTGAAACCATGGACTCTTTTATGTACTGATTCATGGTTCATTGGGTGTTTTTAATTCATTATAAATGTGTTCATTATGAGTCTTGCATAAAATATTGAATTAAAATTTTTTTTCTGACTATTTAAATTTAGGTTCCCCATTGATACCACCATTGTAGCATATGTATCTTGGTCTGTCTAAGACTTACACATCAGGTAATAATTAAACAACATGTAAATGTTCGTCTTTCATATGAATACATTTTCTCTACTTTATAAACTTTGTTCTAATAATGCCTAGTTCCGGTTCAATACCTGTAATTATAAAACAATGTGTAATTTCATCTTATGTCTTTGAAAGAATCCTTTCTCCCAAGTTGATCATTTTCAGGCCACATAAGTGTTCTATGATCCTCCCCCAACATGGGAGGCCTTCTATTTTTGGGTTTTGAGATGTGGTTCTTCTGTTCATGCCCTAAAGTGTCTTTTCCTCCACATATTCACCTCTTATAGTTCCTTTTCTCAATATGTTCTATATACTTCCATTAATCCCAAAATATGTAGAAATTTTCAAATATTGAGAAGAAGATTAATTATGTTACATAAATTAATCTATTAAAACGCCCTAAAATATATGCATGAAAATTCGATATCATTTTCTTTGTTCAGGATCATGTTTATACTTCCTCCCAAACATTTATATTAAGAATCAATTTATTTCTAGAAGGGAAAATATTTTTCACATTTTATACTTTGGATATATTTGTATAGTTACACATTGTTTTAAATTGAGGTTATTTCGTTAATTTTTTTCCTCTTTATTTAGTAAAATTTATATTTTCCCACATATTTATGGTATACTTAGAGGTGTTTCTACATATTTATTAGTCTATGGACTCACTTTTATATGATATGTTTACTTGACTATAGTTTTATAAACCATACCTATAAAAGGTAGTCTTGGGGTGTCAGAATCACTTTATAATCATTTTAGGTGGGAACCTATTGGGTTGGGTTATAACAGAGTGGTATCCAATCATTATGTCATAGGGATTGAGTTTTGAGTGCGATGTATTATGATGATTGATTTGGGATCTCTGGAAAATGGTGTTAAGGTATTTTGAGTTCATTTCATAGGACAATGAAAGTAGTAATGGTGTGTTTAATTATATGAATATACACCAGAACAATGATGGTAATATTTTTTACTCAATATTCCAAGACACAAGTAGTTGGGAAACCTTTGGTACGTGCATCATATAGCAACGGATATTTTAATTTTATGTATTTATTAAGTCAGATAAAAATATATGATCGTCTAAATGTAGTACATAATGTAAACTGTCTGGATAGTACCATCTCTCATGCCATATGTGATTCAAATAATGAGTTATGAAGATGACTAGTTGAGTTATGAGGCTTTAGTGTAGTGCAATATTCATGATGTTCTCCTTTTAGGTGAGCAATTAGTAGTGCTTAAACCATAAGAGAGGTTTGTGAAACAACCTCTAATAGTTCGGGATGATGTACTTATGCAAGTTAAGTAGCTTATTTTTTAAGTGTGATTGGATGATGATGAACACATGATGAGTGTCATGCGTGGGTTTCAACGAGAGACACCGCTTACGTTTATGTTGAGACAAAAACTTTGGAAATATATGATCTGATTGAGTCTCTTGTCTGAGTTTTCATTCTCATGTGCACCCATTATGATTATATTTTTGTTCTTGAAACAAAACTTATGCATTGAGAAGTAGGGAAATGGTTGGTATTATGCAACCATTCCAATGATGAGATGACTCTAACATGGATGGAATGTCATTACTTATTCTATAATGAGTACTTTGAAAACAAGTGTCTTTATTACCCATTTAATCATGATTTAATATATAAGAATACAAATAATACAACCAATAATATTGATAAGTATATTGCCTTTTATAATTAGGTACATATCATAAAATCATGAACATGATATACAAAAAAATTACTGAAAACTTACTCAACATGCTCTTAGAAATCATCAATATACTAAAATAGAATGAAATAACCTGGGAATAAACATTCGTGATAGGAAATTGGTGTGGGTATTTAAATTGATCTTAAAATGGGTGATAGACATTAACATGAAAAATAAGGTACGATATATCCCGGTGACATAAATGAAACATGAGAAATGTGCCAAGAACATTAAAGATGACATTTTAAACATAGGTTAAGGTTTACCGACACGAAATCATAACATAATATTCTTATTATAACATATCATTCACAAAACATGGAATCTCGTGAGGCTATAACAATACCTAATTCAAAGGAGCGCTATCTGGGTGCACCCATCATAATCAGGTCATGTTCATGTATAAGTGTTCTATATAGATCATATGCATAAGAACATGTTTCATCAAACATAATCCCTTGATAATGGAGTATGTATTATATAAATTTAGGTCCCTAATAAAAGAATCATGATTGTATAAATTTGAACATTCGTGATAAGAAATTGGTGTGGGTATTCACTACAGAATTGATTTGAATGGAAAACCGCATTGAAATTCTGGCAGCATAATGGGTGAACATAAATGTTCATGGGAGGGATTAAAGAGAATAATATGGGTCTATATTAATTTTTAAATCATAATTGTAGTAAGGGGGATATTTTAAAAAAATATTCCAACAATCATAATTGGATAAAAAGTATATTAAAATGAATAATATTTAATAAAGAGGATAACGAGAGGATTTCACCATAATAATAACTCAACTTAACACTATAATGAGATGGGATAAATTATATATGATGATTAGAGCCTAAATTTTAAATTAGAGGGATATTTATAAGTTTATTTAACCATAAATTATTTATATTTAAATGGGAATATATTATGAAGGTCCTTGAATTGAAAAGAAGTGGGAGGGATCCCTCACATTTGGTACGAAATATCACAGGACAAATTTGACAACATAACGAGTGTACATAAAGTTTCATGGGAGTGATTAATGATATTTAAAGGTGTATATAATAACATGGAGATGAAAAGGGTAGTAATATTGATGTATAAAAGCATACAAAACAAGAAAAGATGGAAATTAATTGGCACAACATAAAAGAGGTTCTTGAATAGAAAGTAGAGATGGATATCCCTTACATTGAGAGGGTGATTCCAAAATCTTGGGTGGTGATTATTGAGATCATGGGGGAACCATGGGAGGAAACATGATAAGGTAGGGTACAGAAAGGGCACACACCAAATGTTTTTGAGTTGAGGGAAATGGAATTTTGGTTGGTTTAAATCATAAAAGAGATGAGAGTTCTATATTATTTCTCAAACATAGGTTTTGGAATCTATACGATGGAATAAAAACCCAAAAACCTTCCCATTATTTTTCCAAAAGTTTTCTACCAAAATAGGAGTTTGTTTCGTTATTTTATATGGTAAATGGATGAAATTGTTAAAATATTACACTTGGTGATGTGGAAGTGAGTCACGTTCCAAAAAAAATGATTTTAAAACCATAAAATATAATATAGGTTTTGAGGGATTAACTATGGATTTATAAAATTATTCAAATAGACTTAAAATAAAATTATTTTAAATAGGAAACATATATCATAATAGACACCATATATTTATACTGTATTTAATTTTTACGTGTAAATTAAACTGTCTCAGAAACATATGAAAAATTCAACATTGAATAATTTTGAAATTATGATTCCAAAAAAAAATTATTTATTTTATAAATATAATTTTTTAGATATACGTAATTTCACTTTTATGATATAATTATATCTTATTATGAAATTAGAGGTTTTTTATAATAACTATTTTCGAACCATTATAGAAAACACACTTGACTTCATAAAACTGTATTTATCATTTATATTTAATATATAAAATTTAATAATAAATTTTATTAATAAATTTTAATTAACATATCATTTTTTTCAAAAACTCTTTAGTTAATCTATAATATTATCTTGATTAAAATTATATATTACCCAAACTATAATTAATGTTTTAACCCATATAAATCTATTTTTAATGAAAATAATTATTTCATCATTTATAAAGTTCAAAAAACAAATATAATTTTTAATATTTTGAAATTAAAATATAAATATTCTTATTTTTATAGTTTCTTTTTTTTCTAGTCCTTGTTAAATTAGTTTTCCCCATTATTAATCTATTTTCATTTTATGATGGTAAAAATATTTACTACGGTTACTATTAATATTGTCCAATAATTATTTTTTCCTTATAACCTAATATTCATTATGGTGATTATATATATGGAATAAATTTCTTCAAATTTTATTCACATAAGTGGAACAATTTAATTTAATATAAAACCCCAAAATTGAAAGGGAATACAGTTTTCAAAAAAAAATTAATTTTTCAATGAAAATATGATTTTACATTAACTCTATAACTAGCAATATTAATTATATGAATTTGAATCCATATAGATAGATATATAATCTAAAATTTTCATTAAAAATATTCCTATTTTGGGATTATTTTAATTAATTATAATATAAAAAAATCAAGCATAATTTTCAGAAAAATACATTTTAAGCCTAAAAATAAATCTATTCAAAAAATATTTATAAATATAATTTAAATATAATTAATTTTATTAACTTTTAGGGAAGAATACTTATGTAACATTGGAATAAAATTAAAAATAATAATTAGACATTAATAATACAATATTTATCAAAATAAAAAGTGATTTTATAAAAAATAATTATTTTCCTTATTCACTGAAAAATCAATATTTTCCAAAAAAATATGATTCACCCCTTGTTAATCCTGATATTTGGATATCAAAAATGATTTTCATTTCATCCAATAAATTTTATAAATATTATATTATAATAAAAATAATTTTTTTAAAATAAAGTTTTTGATGAAAAAAAATACATTAGTTAAAATTGAGTGACTATTTAGTACGAATTTATCAATAAATGTATGTTGAGTAGGACTTATATATATATTTCAAAAATTATCTAATACTATTCATCTATAAAATTTTAATTTCTAGTTTAAATGTTCATATTTAAATAATCATTTTTTGGGTTCGGTGTTTCGTATATCATACTCAATAGAGCATAATTTTCTCTTTTTTTAAAAAAATAATCGTGTTATATTATACACACTTTAAGAGATTTCATCCACATAATTTTATCTTGATTTTGGAAATAATTTTTTTTACTCTTGAAGATATATTAACTTAAAACCCACATCGTAAAAAGGGTTAATAGAACATCGACATGAATACAGAGAAAGGAATGTATAAAGGTCATAACATAACTAGGTTTATATGTTGGAGAACATTCGTGGGGAGTGAAAAAAATAGACATTAAAGAGAAAAATAAAACTAAAGAAGTGATAGAGTGTGATAGAAAAGATGGTAATGGGAAAGTTAATGACTATAAAACCGTAAATCTATGATTGGTAAGAACACCATCAATTCATTGAAATTTATTATATTATGAAAAAAATTCAATATTATTTTCCAGTAGATAAGGAAAAATTTTGTCATTTAGAGTAGGGATATAAGGAAATATACATTCATGAAATGTATAATTTCAACATTTAATTAGTTTTTTGTTGCAATCATTTTTTCAAATAATGAATACTCAAGATAAAAAAATTAATATTGAAATACTAGAATAATCTTCTAAAGAATCACATAATCCACTAAATAATTTCAAGAAATTCATCATGTATTAAAAAAATCCAATTTAGTTTGCATAAAGTATGATGATACAAAAAAAAATAAACCTTAATACTATTACCTCCAATATACAACAGAAAATCTAAATTTTTTATGATAGATCATTTCCTAAATAAATACTTTGATATCTCAAATAAAATATATAACCTCAACATTAAATAACGTTTTCACCTAAGATGTTGTCTCATACAATTCATCTTAAAACAATAAAAACAGAAGACAATTATTCTCAAATAATCTTTTATATTGAAACTAATGGGTATATATACCAGAACCCAACAAAACATCGAAGGGGTTGGGGGTATGATAGAATATTCGCTCCTCCACATGGACATTCACTTCTTCCCACGGTGAAGATGGTGGCTTTGGTGCCAACCCCTCCCCCTATCACGGGGGAGGGGGAATCATCGATTCCTGAGGGTCCTGGGTTCTTCCGTCCTTTATCTAATCCTGGTTTCCTTCCTCCTTTTCACAATGTTTCGCTTTTCTCTAAATCCACAGAGCTCCTAAATGGATATCCTAATCTCCAGATCTCAAACTCGGAGTTCTCGGAGTCTTCGTCACTTCTGAACCTCACTATGGTTGCTCGTTTCAAGCATAGGCGACTATTAGTTGATGCTTTTGACATGTTTGTGACTGGTTCTTGGTATCTATAAGAATGAGCGGTGTTTGGTTTGCTTGATAGTATCCAGATCATAATCCTCTTTGAATCGGAGGCAGACCTCATCCCGGCATGGTTTATGGCTCCGTGAAGTTTCAACAGGATGAGTTTAATCCTCCTTCAATGGACATTCGATCTTCATATGAAGCGTGATTCTCCATCAATTGTTGTTTGGGTCAATTTACATAAACATCCATTTTCTTTCCAGAATCCTGGTATTCTTCAGATGATTGGTAATATGGTAGGAATGTTTCATTTTTATGATAATCGTACTTCGGTTGTGTTTCATCTGGTTAATCCCCAGATCTATGTTGAATTAGATGTGGCTCTCCTACCTTTTTATTTTGTTTGGATTACCATTGGTGAGGAATACAGGTGAAAACTAGAGGTGTTATATGAAAATTGGATGGAATTATGCTCCTTTTGTAAGTGGTTGGGGCACCCTTCATTGGTCTGCCGAAGGAGAGATCCCCTGAAATAGTTGAAATCTAAAGATAAGAAGGTGAAGTTTGATGTGATGAAGAGTCCAGTTCAGGGGGCTGTAGAGATGGTCACTGATAAAGACACCCATAACACTGAATATTCTAACGGTGTGGTGTCCCCACTCCATCCAATTAATGGTGAGACTCAGTGTGGTGAGCATTCTGTTTCTATGAGGATAGAGGGTGATTCAAGAAACATAAACTCTAAACAGAAAATGGTGATGGATCACAGTTAGGATGACTTGGGATTGATGGAAGGAGGGAATGTTTCTCTGCAGTCTAACTCTATTGTGGAGGTCCAGCCACCCAGCCCCCACCAGGTGACCTATGGAGAGGTCCATGATTCAGAGGCAGCTGGAGGACTGAGGTTGCAGTTGAACTCGTTTGTTTCTGATGTCTTCAATAGGCGGAGGCATGGTTTGGAGAACACAACTAGTTCCACTGTTAGAAACAATACCAATTAGAATGAGAAGGAGATATTCTCCTGCTTATTGGAGGTGGTGTTTCCTGTTTGTGCTAATGGTACTAAGGGTTTGGATCCCTTTTCAAGGTCCTTCCTTATTCATAGAAACCGGTTTAATGACATCTCGTTAGGCATGTTGGAGGATGGAATAGTCGAGGATGATGTTTCAGTGATGGATGGTGGTGTGAAAACACCGGAGGTTCTACAGGGTATGGGAAAGTAGATAGGGTCCATGGAGTTGGAGGAAGCTACTACTGGGGAGAGGAAGCTCCCTTTGGTGGAGAGTAACATTCCAGTCTAGATGTGGGGGATCAACTATGAGTCTCCTGCTGCTGTTTTGGGGGTGCGGGCATATATTGGAAGGGAGAGTTCTAGGAGAGGGAAGGAAAATGAGAGTGAACCATTCTGCCATTCATACAGTGATGTTGTTCAAAGTTGGAATCAGATGATGGCTATAGCTGGTGGACCCTTGGCTTCTTCTCCAAGAAGAAGGCCATGGAAGGATTACTCTTATCTTCCATAGCTGATGCGGACTAGATCGGCTTCTAAACGGAATAGTGAGGTGACTGTGGATTTTAAAAAGGGTAGTGTGGTCAAGAAGTCATCCCCAGTGCAACCACGTCTTGATCTGCTTAGGATTCAGATTCAAAGTGAAAGCTATTTGAGGTCCCCAGATTTCAAATCAGCTACTAAAGAAGATGGATCTTACATGGGGTGCGGTGATGAGTTTAGTTACTCTAATGTGTATGTTTCACTTGTTTGTGTTTTGGTTTTAAATTGGGGTACCAGAAACCCATAAACTGGCATTAAAAATGGAAAAAATTATTTTCAGTCAAAAAACAAAACAAAAAATCTTGCAAAGTATCATTAATCATCTCAAAATCAATAAAGATTTGATCCTGAAACATATTGTCCCAAAATGTTTTTAATCATGACAAACATTCATCACATATGTCACCAAAAGTGTTATCAATTATTTTAAATATTTTATTTTGACATATCTTCCCAATACACTTTAGGATTATCCCAATATAAAAAACATATTAATGGTAATCAATCCCCCAATCATGTGTTTTATAAAATATCATTTTGTCTATAAATAAATTTCATAGGTTATCATTACAATTGAACATATGTTTTAAATCTTTAAATAAAAACTAATTTTTAATAATAATTCAATATTTTGTTATTCTTATATCCATTATATGTTTTATAAAATACATCTACAACATAATAATCAAATACGAATAAATAAAAACTACAATATTTAAACTATAAATGTTTCCATACCATAGGTCACTATTTAGTCTGGTATTTGACCCCTGTAATTTCGAATTTAATCTAATAATTACCACATTATCCATACATTAGATATTAAAAAAACGGGTTCCCTTTGATGAAATTTATTCCCTTCCATCATACTCATCATTTCCTACAGAAACTAGTTATGTTATTCCATATTAATGTACACATAAAACACTATTAAGTTCCCTTATGACATTTCCCTAGGGGTAATATTACACATTTTGACCCTCAAAAAATTGAATCCTCTTTACATTATCACATTTATTGAATGAACTTAATTGAGACTCAATCCTACTCTTATTTAAATTCACTGGACATTCATCTATGTGCAAGTTGTTAATTGTGATTTTTTATAGATGTTTTGGCATTATCATAATATATTTTACATGAGCTCTGATCGTGATAGACATCTCATTTGGGAAGTCATCACATTTCCCACCACATTGGTTGTTGACTCGGTTCTCTCTAATTCGGGCCATTGACTACAATAATGGGTAAATTAAAATTGAGATACCCAAAACTATTAGGCACATCACTTGGAGGAAAATAACATTAAAGGGATAACCAATAAATGACATGAATTTCATAAACATTCGAATTCCAAAGATTTAATCAAATTTTCCCATGATCTATTTCCTAACATTGAATCTTATAGGTTTTCTTATTTCCATAACAAATTTTCATAATGAGATTGTGAATTTACAAAATAATATCCTCTAGGAATGCCAACAATGTTTGTTGGATGACACATTAATGTGCACCAGTTCCCCGTCAATTTAATCCTAACATAGTGTTTTTGGGTGTTACCCCAAGGTACATCAATTTCAGAACCACTATAGCATCCCGCCTTTTTATCACATAAACTTTCATTACACTTTACAAAACCGAGGATCTTTAAAGTTTAGTGTCTTGGAAACCAGGAACATAATAAATGAAACAAAAAAAAAACATTCTTCTTAAACACTTGAAAGGCTTCTCCTCAAGTTCATCCTAGGTTCATTATTGCATCTCATAACCTGGGGACATACATCAAAAGAAAGCGTGAGCAGAAGGCCCAGTAAGAGAAACCTGAGAAACATTTTACATGTAAACTTGATATACTTCAATAAGGACATGAAAAGAACTTTAAGGCGTGAGAAAGAAATCATGAGGCATTTCATAATAAAAACAAAATTTTTCATAACTTGAAGATGTGGCTACATCCTTTGACATAGACAATCCTGAACATATCACCAAGGTCCATCCCCAAGGTGTCATTTGAAAATTACCAAGGTTATTCACCAAGGTATTGTGAAAATTTTAATCTCTAGTGGTTACATCATTACCCAATGCATTGGAGCGCTATCAGGTCGCACCCTTAAATTTTCCTTTATTATCATGTGAGCCACATATATAATCATCAAACATTTCATAAATAACCCATATAGCATAAAATAAATGGGTTTCATTTCATAATCATAACGTTTTAAAAACTGTTTTAAAGACAGGATCTTTACGGCACTTTAAACCCACGGAAGGGAAAGTGGGTCTCATGTATGTAAATCCCAGAATTTAAAATAGAACATTTTGATATATATTTGAATACCCTTGTAGAAATAAGAGCTTGGAGTATTCACTTTATAACATAAAATAATTTTGAGAAAAGAGGGAGAGGCATTTTGAGACGAAAATTCTGCAGCATAACGGCTATGTTTTGGGGTTTTAGAAAACATTGAAAAGAGAGGGGACATGGGTCACCCACTCATAAATGATCCATAAAACAGTATGGGACAGAATAATAAGGATATATGGACATGGTAATGAAATTTTAAGGACATACCATTTGAAATGAAAAACATGGAAGGAAGACAAAAATTAAATTTCTCTTATGAAAATTCGGCAGCCTAACGGCGTCACTTAAACTTCAATAAAAAAGAATTGACAAGATCAAATAGGGTCCCTCATCATATGATCATAAGATATCAGTATGATATATATAGAGATCATACCCCAACATAATAAAAAGGAACTTGAAAGACTTGACATGAAAATCGAACTTGAAAAATGAGAAGGGTGAAAGAATCCCTTAAAAATTCGGCAGCCTAACAGCGTCACTTAAACATTCATAAAATGAAATGATGAGAGTAAGAGGGGATCTCTCATCATATAAACATGAAATGGCAGCAAGAGGAATATAAATGAACATCCTCTCACATAAAAACATAGAGCATAAAAGGAATGACATAAAAGAGATTACATGAAAAGAAAGAGAGGGGTCGGATCCCTTACCTTAAAACGTGACTATTGAAACTCAAAGGATTGGACCTTGATGGCTTGGGGGCACCTTGGGAGAACTCTTTGGGAGGTAAGAAGACCATAACTTCGTTGGGGAAGAGTTGGGAGTAAAAACTAAAGGAGGAAAGGGTGGGTATTTATAGGGAAAGTGAGGGGACAAAGCATTAATGGCCAAGGGACACCTCACATGTGCTTTTCTCAAACCCATGTGCTCTCCCTTGGAATTTATCATGGAGTTAGGCCACATGGGGCCCCCAAAACAATAATTCATCACCCTTTGCTGGCCAACCCTCAAAAGATCTCATGACATCATCATGACACCGTTATGATGTCATTAAACATACTGAAACCCTAAAACTGTATTTTTACTATTCACTGAAAATTCAACTTTCTCAGAAAAATACCAAAATTTCACATTAACCAAATATCAATGCTCTGATTTAAAAAATGAAATCCATTTTATAAAAATAATTTTCTAAATATTTTTAATTTAATTTTTAAATAAAAACACTATTCATCGAAAATTCATTTTTTTCAGAAAAATCCACAAAAATTACCTTAACATAATATCGATGCTCTGAGTTCAAAAATAAAGTCATTTTTATAAAAATAATTTTCTAATTATTTTTAATTAAATTTTTAATTAAAAAAACACTATTCATTTGAAAAAACTAATACTTGAATAATAATTTATGAAACCGTTATTTAACCATTTTATTGAATCACATTACTTAATCAAGGTGCCTAGATTATTTTAAAACTTTCTTTAAGTGAGATTACTAATCCATTTGGTCACCTTACTATTCCTAAGCGTAAAATCACTATTAATAATTTACTATTCATCAAAAATTAAGTTGATCTTATTAGACTCCAAATTTTGTACTGGACATAATTGTAGAAGACCATTTTTTTGAAAATCATTACACATTTTTAATTATTTAAGGTTTACATAAACATTTTTAAAATATCCTTTTTCTAAAATTCATCAAAAATATGCATACTATATTTATCCGGTCATTTCAAAATTCATAAACTTCATCATAAGAAGAAATCCCAATTTTTATTTAAAACAAGGATTACACAAGGTAGTTACGGTCTCGTTACATATCCCCTTATAATACCAGCATAGGACCTAAGAGTAAGGTGTGCTAGGGTGATAGAAGCTTGGGGCGGCTCAGTCAACATTGCCCGAGTAGTAATTTCTATCAGTTTGAACTTCTCGCGAAGACGATTCCGTTCTAGCTTCACATGATGAAGTTCAGCTTGGATTTGGTCCAGAGCAAAGCCCAATGGTGCTACCTCCTTCCCAAGCTCTGTTAGATGGGCTTCGATCGGTCCAAGACTACTAGGTGAGGCCATCAAATCTTCTTTCTATAATAGTTAACCAAGATTACTTATATTTGGAGACAATAATCAAAACATTTTGTTCACAGTGGTCATATTGACCGATGGTCATATAACAGTCAAAACCCACTGGTCTCATTTTAAATATAATCATGTTTATCAAATAAAACATTTTTGTTGAGTATAAAAATAAAATAAAATAACACATGAAATTAGGGAACAAGATTTATTCAAAATTTCGGGCCGTTACAATCTTCCCCCCTTAAGAAATTGCGTCCTCGCTATTTTTAAAATTGGGTTTTGAAATTTCATTTAAAGTCCCACATCGGAAAAAGAGTCAGTAACACCAATACTTTAAAAGAAAGAAAAGGAAGTACAAAGGCCACCCAAGTTTACTCATACTAGGATTCCATGTAGGAAATATGGACATGGAGGAGAAAACAAAGGGTAACGTTCTTAAAGGAGAGTGATAGAAAACATGATTAGGGGGAAGTTAACCACCAGAAAATCCCAAAATTATGATGTGTGTAAGCGGTCTTTGATTACCTAGTAGGAAACGTAAACCAACAACGTTTTTGTTTTACGTTCCTTTTAATAACTTTGAGGAATTCATTTACAACATAGAACAAAAACATAAGGGAATATATCTACCTTCATGTAGAGTTTCATACATTAATAAGTTTCTACCAAAAATAATCTTTTCTCTAAACGATGAGCATTCAAAACTACTTGGTCTCATCAAAACACAAGAATCATCTTCTAGAGAATCACATAATCCACAAAAGATCAACTATCTATTTCTTCTATCTTTAAACATTATCCCAAAACAGAAAGAGTAAGGTAAAAAAACTCTTCAAAAAGAAATAATCCCATAGGAATGGAAACTACTTTTAAATCTTCAAGTTCCATGGTACTACCCAAAGTTCATCATAGTCCATTCCGTAAATAATGGTCCTTAATATTCCTGAAAATAAACCAAACTAAGATTGAAACCCAAATATAAGAAGGACTTGATAACATAGTCTTCCAAAATAAACTTCATTGTTTATCTCCAAACAACATCAACCAATCCTAACATCTTATAACAAAAGTAGCTAACCTAAACATATTTTACCCACGATAGGTTAATCATTCCCGTAAGTAACCTAGATTACTATAAGGCCACCTTAAATTCATTGATTCTTCAAAATATAAGTCAACCTTACTCCTCAATGAAGACACCGTAGTAATCTATTTACCTTGATCATATATGGTCCTCAAAATAGTGAATGTCTTCCAAAATAATAATCATCTTTTAATCCCCTAATCATCTCTGTCGTATTAATACGGCAATCGTAGCATTTACTATCACATTGGTTGTTGGGACATGTTCTTCCATTTCCCACCATTAACTAAGAAAAGAAGCTATAGTTAGGGGATTAAATACTTAGCCAATAATAATGAAAAGAAACTTAAAGCATCTAAGGATAACATGTAGAAGTAAACTATACCCTAACTTGTGATCCCCAAGGTTCCCTTCTAGGTTATCCATGATCATATATTCTTATGTGAATCTTTATTTTATTTTATCGTTGTTCCTTTAACAATGGTTCATACTAAGCTTATGAATTTACCAAACCATATCCCCCGGGAGTGTCGTAACCAAGAGTGCAGCAAGGCCCGTTGTCGTGTACCAGTTCCCGTTCGAGTCTAGCTCAAAGCGGTGTTTTCGGGTTTTACCCCTATGTACATCTGTGCCAGAGCCACCTCTACCTGCTCGTATCCAGACAGGGATGTATTTGCTTGGAAACCCTTTACTCAGTACTCACCAAAATACTAGGAAGATTTCCTATATTTAAACTTTTTTATAGGGTTCTTCCTAAAGTTTTCATATCCTAATTTCCACAAATAACTAAACCATCCTTTGATACCAACTATAGCATCCCGCCTTTTTATCACATAAACATTCATTACATTTTACAAAACCGAGGATCTTTAAAGTTTAGTGTCTTGGAAACCATGAACATAATAAATGAAACAAAAAAACATTCTTCTTAAACACTTGAAAGGCTTCTCCTCAAGTTCATCATAGGTTCATTACAGCATCTCATAACCTAGGGACATACATCAAAAGAAAGGGTGAGCAGAAGGCCCAGTAAGAGAAACCAGAGAAACATTTTACATGTAAACTTGATATACTTCAATAAGGACATGAAAAGAACTTTAAGGCATGAGAAAGAAATCATGAGGCATTTCATAATAAAAACAACATTTTTCATAACTTGAAGATGTGGCTACATCATTTAACATAGACAATCATGAACATATCACCAAGGTCCATCCCCAAGGTGTCATTTGAAAATTACCAAGGTTATTCACCAAGGTATCGTGAAAATTGTAATCTCTAGTGGTTACATCATTACCCAATGCATTGGAGCGCTATCAGGGCGCACCCTTAAATTTGCCTTTATTATCATGTGAGCCACATATATCATCATCAAACATTTCATAAATAACCCATATAGCATAAAATAAATGGGTTTCATTTCATAATCATAACGTTTTAAAAACTGCTTTAAAGACAGGATCTTTACAGCACTTTAAACCCACGGAAGGGAAAGTGGGTCTCATGTATGTAAATCCCATAATTTAAAATAGAAAATTTTGATATATATTTGAATACCCTTGTAGAAATAAGGGATTTGAGTATTCACTTTATAACATAAAATAATTTTGAGAAAAGAGGGAGAGGCATTTTGAGACGAAAATTCTGCAGCATAACGGCTATGTTTTGGGGTTTTATAAAACATTGAAAAGAGCGGGGACATGGGTAACCCGCTCATAAATGATCCATAAAACAGTAGGGGATAGAATAAGAAGGATATATGGACATGGTAATGAAATTTTAAGGACATACCATTTGAAATGAAAAACATGGAAGGAAGACAAAAATTAAATTTCTCTTATGAAAATTCGGCAGCCTAACAGCGTCACTTAAACTTCAATAAAATAGAATTGACAAGATCAAATAGGGTCCCTCATCATATAATCATAATAGATCAGTATGATAGATATAGAGATCATACCCCAACATAATAAAAAGGAACTAGAAAGACTTGACATGAAAATCGAACTTGAAAAATGAGAAGGGTGAAAGAATCTCTTAAAAATTCGGCAGCCTAACGACGTCACTTAAACTTTCATAAAATGAAATGATGAGAGTAAGAGGGGATCTCTAATCATATAAACATGAAAAGGCAGTAAGAGGAATATAAAAGAACATCCTCTCACATAAAAACATGGAGCATAAAAGGAATGACATAAAAGAGATTACATGAAAGGAAAGAGAGGGGTCGGATCCCTTACCTTAAAACGTGACTCTTGAAACTCAAAGGATTGGACCTTGAGGGCTTGGGGGCACCTTGGGAGGACTCTTTGGGAGGTAAGAACACCAGAACTTCGTTGGGGGAGAGTTGGGAGTGAAAACTAAAGGAGGAAAGGGTGGGTATTTATAGGGAAAGTGAGGGGACAAAGCATTAATGGCCAAGGGACACCTCACATGTGCTTTTCTCAAACCCATGTGCTCTCCCTTGGCATTTATCATGGAGTTAGGCCACATGGGGCCCCCAAAACAATAATTCATCATCCTTGTCCAGACAACCCTCAAAAGATCTCATGACATCATCATGACACCGTTATGATGTCATTAAACATACTGAAACCCTAAAACTGTATTTTTACTATTCACTGAAAAGTCAACTTTCTCAGAAAAATCCCAAAATTTCACATTAACCAAATATCAATGCTCTGATTTCAAAAATGAAATCCATTTTATAAAAATAATTTTCTAAATATTTTTAATTTAATTTTTAAATAAAATCACTATTCATCGAAAATTCATTTTTTTCAGAAAAATCCCCAAAAATTACCTTCACATAATATCGATGCTCTGAGTTCAAAAATAAAGTTATTTTAATAAAAATAATTTTCTAATTATTTTTAATTAAATTTTTAATTAAAAAACAGTATTCATCTGAAAAAACTAATACTTGAATAATAATTTATGAAACCTTTATTTAACCATTTTATTGAATCACATTACTTAATCAAGGTGCCTAGATTATTTTAAAACTTTCTTTAAGTGAGATTACTAATCCATTTGGTCACCTTACTAATCCTAAGCGTAAAATCACTATTCATAATTTACTATTCATCAAAAATTAAGTTGATCTTATTAGACTCCAAATTTTGTACTGAACATAATTGTAGAAGACCATTTTTTGAAAATCATAACACATTTTTAATTATTTAAGGTTTACATAAACATTTTTAAAATATCCTTTTTCTAAAATTCATCATAAATATGCATACTATATTTATCCGGTCATTTCAAAATTCATAAACTTCATCATAAGAAGAAATCCCAATTTTTATTTAAAATAAGGATTACACAAGGTAGTTACGGTCTCGTTACATAGCCCCTTATAATACCAGCTTAGGACCTAAGAGTAAGGTGTGCTAGGGTAATAGAAGCTTGGGGTGACTCAGTCAACATTGCCCGAGTAGTAATTTCTATCAGTTTGAACTTCTCGCGAAGATGATTCCGTTCTAGCTTCACATGATGAAGTTCAGCTTGGATTTGGTCCAGAGCAAAGCCCAATGGTGCTACCTCCTTCCCAAGCTCTGTTAGATGGGCTTCGATCGGTCCAAGACTACTAGGTGAGGCCATAAAATATTCTTTCTATAATAGTTAACCAAGATTAATTATATTTGGAGACAATAATCAAAAAATTTTGTTCATAGTGGTCATATTGACCGATGGTCATATAACAGTCAAAACCCACTTGTCTCATTTTAATTATAATAATGTTTATCAAATAAAACATTTTTGTTGAGTATAAAAATAAAATAAAATAACCCATGAAATTAGGGAATAAGATTTATTCAAAATTTCGGGCCGTTACAACCACATCTACTTGTAGTATCCAGAAAGAGATTTATTTTCATAGAAACCACTTACTCTATAATTTAAAAAAAATTAGGGTTTTATTCTTAGGTTTAATCTTATCTATAATTATGTTTCAAGAGTTTACGAATCCATATCCCAAAAAATAACTAATCATTCATTTAATACCAAATATGACAAAATGTGACTATATTACACATTAAATCAGGATATATTACATAATAATAAACTTAATAAAACCCAGAATATTGAAATGTATAGCGTCTTAAAAAATTAGTTACATATAAAATAAATTGAACTTGGGATACAAAAGCTTTATAGAAAACATCTTTAACATTCTCCTAGAAATAATTGCTCAATTAAAACATCATGGTATAACCAGTGGATGTACATAATAAATGAGAGATCTAAAAATCCCAATAAGTTAATATAAAAGAATAATTACATTAAAATAGTATTAAATGTCTGAAAAAAGGAATTATATGGATCTTAAAATGGATAACAATCATAAGCATTAAAAAGAAGTCT
Organism: Viscum album; assembly: GCA_963277665.1. NCBI lineage: Eukaryota > Viridiplantae > Streptophyta > Magnoliopsida > Santalales > Viscaceae > Viscum > Viscum album. The sequence continues at coordinate 1,508,744,808 of OY728153.1, read as the reverse complement.
TGGTATATCATGAGGACATAAATATAACATTTGAAATATGGCAACAACTTTAAATATGAAATTATAAACATAGATCATGGTTAAACACCAAGATATAAAAAATACATTTCTTATTATGACCTCTCATACATGAAACATGAAATCTCATGAGACTAAATCATTTCCCAATGCATTGGAGTGCTATCTGGGAATACCCTCTTAATCATATCATGTATATTCATAATTATTCCACATATATCATATACATAAGAAAATATTTCATAACATTAACACTCATGATAATGGAGTGGTTATTACATACATGAGACCCCAATAAAATATATATGAGTGCATAAATGTGAACACCTTTGGTAGGAAATTGTAATGGGTATTCATTACACAATTGTTTGTCATGTGAAATTTCTGGGAAATATCTACAGCATAACATGGGAACATAAATGTTCAGGGGAGGGATTAAAGAGACTTAATGGGGTATATCATCATTTTTACATCATAATATTATTAATTTGGATAGGTAATAACATATCCCAACATATGGAATTGGAGTAAAAAAGTATAAGATAATGAAGATGATTTCATAAAGAGAATAATGAGGTGATTTCAACAATGTAATGTATTAGGTACATGCTATAATGTGAGGGTATACATGATCTCTCATTATTAGAACATAAATTGGAAATTATAGAGATAATTATAAATTTCTAAAAACATAACCAATTTAGACTAAAAGGTTTAAATATAATAATGGTTCATGAATTGAAAAGAATAGGTAGAGGTCCCTCACATTTAGTATGAAAAATCACTAGAAAAAATTGAAAACATAACTAGAGTATATAAAGGTTCACGAGATTTATTAATGGGATTGAAATGGATAATCATCAAATGATCATAATACTTTTAGTAATAAGGAAGTAGAAAAACATACCAAAATTATATTAAATGGTAATTATGTGGCACAACATAAAATAGGTGCTTGAGTAAAAGTATAGAGGGAGATCCCTTAGCATGATATAGTGATTCAAGAGCTTGGGTGAAACTTATTTAGAGCATGGAGAAACATGTTAGGTCTTTAAAGAGTATAATATAGATCAAATAAACTATCCAATGTTTTTTAGTGAATTGGAATGGGATCTTGGGTTGGTTTATATAAGAAATGAGAGGGGAGTATATAACACCCTTGAATGATAAAGGGTCAAATGAATAAATGATATGACTCATGTCAACAAGGTGCTCCTTCCTTTTCGAGAACCTGTCTGATTAGAACTCCATAGTTATGTGTGTTTTTCTTGGAGTAGCGATCATGATGGGTGACCCTATGGGATGTTTTCTTGGGTGTGTGCGAATGAGGACAAAGAACACTTGAAAGGACATGTGTTGGCCTATGGGGACAATCATTAGTCAAATGACCCGTTCGGGCATGTTGGTGGACCTTTGTGTGGGCCCAATGTGTCTGCGGGGCAACTGGTGGTACCTCGTAGGCCAGGCCCTGACGACCATGTTAAGGCGGGGTTTCTGTGCTGTCACAGGGACCTGGTTGCAAATTGGTATTAGAGGAGTTGGTTATACTAAAGAACACATGACTCTGATCATTATTTTCTATGAAGTAGTAGTGTTAAGGGTACCAAGTGTGGTTTTCAGTTCAGGGAGTGCAATGTTGGTGCGGCGGCCAACATATTCGTACACTATTACATTGACTTCTGATTTCTGACTTAGAGAACGAAAAAACTGATTGCGGGTGTGTTTCAAAAGTTTTTATTTAAATCATCTCAACTAGGTTAGCTCACAAGGTATAAATTTGATCGTGGTACACCTGTTTTTTATCAGGATGCCTCCACGCATACATCCTGATGGGGTTCCTGAGATAGTACTCGATGACAGCCCACCGCACGATGAGGGTCTGGTGCAGGGCCCTCTTAATATGTTGGCACCCTCAGGTGGTGTACCAATAGCACCACCACATGTTGGGATGAAGATTCCAACAACCGTATTAGAGGACGGTGCACGCCGATTGAGCTTGTTGCAAGAATTATAGCAGAAGAGGCCTCCGAGCTTTAGAGGCGAGATAGATTCCCATGAAGCAGAGGACTGGATGGAGGTGATTACTTGAGTTTTTTGCCTAGTTGAGACACTAGTAGAATAGATGTTGATCTTATGAACTGGTCTTTTTCAGTGGATGACCATGAAGATGGTCTGTATAGTGATTATTTTTCAGTACGTTGACCGTTTTCTATGATAGTACCTTTGAGCAGTGTGCCAATTATATCACTGCCCGTTGGTCATCAGACACAACTGGCGATACCGGTAGAGGAAACATGTAGGCTTAGTGCCTTACATGTGTTTCAGCATCAGATACCCCTCATGTTTCGAGGAGATACTGACTCACAGGAGGCTAAGTATTGGCTTGAGGAGGTGGCTGAGAGTTCCATTCAACTTCTAAAATTACGGTAGGACGATATATCGGTAGTTGAGTATTCATCAAGGCATATAGACCATTCTTGGTACTCTATGAATATGATGCGATTAGTGCTCCAGGGATCAGACATCTAAGGGAGGTGTGTTTAAGAACAATCCAGCCAGCACTTTTCCTCTACACATTTCAACTCATGTTATGGTGCTAGAGATAACCTTTGTGGTTTAATATTCTTTGGTTGATCGGATACAACCAGTGAATGTTAGCAGTAGGAGATCAGGAAATCGGTGCCATTCTCAGAGACTTGGGCGTGCAAGAAGTTTCAGGAAGAAGATGTGACATGGATAGATATATCTTTAGGGCAGCAGAGGTGGAAGCAGAGCAAGGAGTGCTTCATGAGGTGGTGTACATTTTGACATGTTACAACCACCTGCCTTTATAGTCCCTTCCAGGCTCAAGGAGTTCTAGGGTAGGGGAAGAGAGTAGCTTTACGCGGTCAAGAAGTGTGACCCAAGGGCTTTAAGAATGACTCGAGGTACGGTCTGTGTCTACTACTAGCTGTCGTATCAATAGACATAGGTACTAATAATTTCTTTCTACCATGAATCTGGTCTCATACCTAGAGTTTTCGGATAAACCACTGACTTGAACCACACATCTGGAGATACATTTGCGAGGAGACTCGGTAATCGCTCTTACTCCGAGGGTGTGATCTTACCCTTGAGGTGATAGTTTTGGTTGAACCTCTTGGTGGAAATGGCGAGGCCTTAAGACCTTAGTTTGGGTATGGACTATGCAACCACAGTTCATAAACAAATTGACTGTATTAATAAAAAAGGTTGTGGTTTATCTACAATTTTGGGATGAGGTTTTCATTAGTCAGCGAAAAAGGAAACCCAGAAATCACATATCAAATTCATTCATAAGAGGGTGTAGCTGATCACTCTTGAATCAGCCAGCCTTACCCTCAAGGCACCAGGAGTTCTGAGTTTTTAGTTCCAAACAAGAGTGACAAACTGTGGGGGACTTCTTTTCAAAAGATGATTCTAGGATTACCACCCCAAGTGGGGAGGGACGTCAGTTTTGGTTTCAAACTACCGAAAGTTTGTTCCAGACTTCTCCATATTTATAGAACCACTATTAGCCTTAATGAAAAATGGGAAACACTTTGTGTGGATAAAGAGATGCCAGCAGAGCTTTTAGGATATGAGGAAGAGGTTGACTAGTGCCACCATCTTGAGGCTTCTAGAGGATGGCGTAGGGTAAGTATTTTACCACAATGCATTAGGGACTAGAATCAGGAGTTTCCTGATGCAGAAGCGAGCTGTGATCGTGTATGGTTCACAACAGCTAAGACAGCATGAGCAGAACTACGCTACCCTTGACCTGGAGTTAGCAGCTGTGGCCATCGCCTTGAAGATGTTTCGGCACTATCTGATGGGTGAACGTTTTACCATGTACTATGATCCCAAGATTCTCAGGTATATCTTCCCTCAGAAGGACATGAACCACAGAAATTGGCAATGGCTTGAGTTCCTCCAAGACTATGACTTCGAGATATTCTATACTCCTGGGAAGGGGAACATTGTTGCAGATGTGCTCAGCAAAAGGACTGGTATTCTGTTTCTAAGAGAAGCAACGAAGCTGCTGGCTGCGTTGCAGTTATCCTTTGTGGATAGAGATGGAGCAACCTTTCTACAGTTTCTCACAGTCACTCCTCCACTTCTTGATTGAGTCATGGAGGTATAGTATGGAGACATAGACAGTGAGACACAATGTGCTCAGATATCCTTGGGGCAGACACGTAATGGATTTTATGAAGGTTGGGAGCACATCATCTTCTTCATAGGACATACCATGGTACCAGTTTCACTTCAAGAGGAGGTGTTTAAGGAGTTCCATACTTCCCCTTTAGTGGCACATCTATGAGTGGTGAAGATGTACCAGGACCATTGAAGACAGAACTGTTGGCCATGTATAAAGAAGGTGGTAGTAGAGTTTGTCTCACGATGCCTCACTTGTCTGCAAGTGAAGGTAAAGAAACAGGCACCAGCATGCTTGGTACAGCCCTTATAGATCCTATAGTGGAAATGGAATGGGATATCCATGGAACTCATGATGGGTCTTCCACATAAATCTACGTGTCACGATTTGATATGGGTGATCATTGACCAACTCACCAAGTCAGCCCTCTTCCTAACGATTAAAGATCAGGGCTTAGTAAAGATCTTGGGACACCTCTATGTGCAGGAGATTCTGCGTTTTCATGGTGTACCTTCTTTTATTGTCTTCGACCATGACACACGGTTTACTTCCTGGCTATGGAAGGGGTTGTAGGAGGCTTTTGGGACGCAGATTCGCTAGAGAACCACCTTCCATCCTCAGACAAATGGTCAGACCGAGTGGACCATTCAAACCCTCAAGGACATGCTCCACGCATGTGTCCTTGACTTTGGTCACCACTGGGAGGATCACTTGTTATTGTTAGAGTTTTCCTACAACAACATATATCACTCCACCATCGGTATGTCACCTTTTGAGGCCTTGTATGGTCGACCTTGCAGATCACCACTGTGCTGGACAGACCCAGGGGAGTCAGCACTAGTGAGACCAGAGATGGTATGTGCTACCACGGAAAAGGTGAAGATCTTCCAGGAGTGGATGAGGACTGCACAGAGCAGACAGATGTCATATACTGACAGGAGACGGAGACCTCAAGAGTTCGAGGATGGAAACTACATCTTTCTACGGGTCTCACTTCGACAAGGTCTACGAAGATTTGTCCGAGGATGCAAGTTATATCCTAGATTCATTGGACCTTCCAGGTCCTCAACAGAGTAGGCGAGGTGGATTACCTCTTATTTCTTCAACCTCAGTTACACTTAGTGCATGAAGTCTTCCACGTATCTCAGCTGAGGAGATACATGCACGACCCTTCCCACATCATCGTCGATGGGGAGCTAGACATCGATGACGAGGCGACTTTCATGTAGGTTCCAGTGGAGATTGATGATCGACAGTATTAGGTCCTATGTGGATGTACGATACCACTCATTTGTGTTTTCTAGAAGCACATGAACCTCCAGGTCATCACATGCGAGTGGGAGGCTCAGATATGTGTTCAGTACCCCCACTTGTTTCCTTAGTTTGAGTTGTAGATTATGGGGAAGTAATGCCCCAAAGAGGAAAATTTAAAGTCCTTGAAATTCCATGGAAACGTTTTTCTTAAATTAATGGTACTTTTACGAGTCCGCATCTTCTGACGGTGCTTGATTCTGAGGCCTGGTGTTTCCAGAATCAATTTCTGAAATTTAGTTCTAAAATGTTCAGTAAACTTACGAGCAGGATTTTATATCTTTGGAACCAATGCTCAGAACTAAAATCTGAGGGCACTGTTGAAATCACAGCATTGGTGATTTCATAGTGATACCTTCACTGCAGTTGAGTTCTAATGAGAATGGAAGTTAGATTTTGGGGGTTTATAATTAAATTGAATAAAAAAAATTTAACTTTATTTTTATTTTGGTCGTTGAAACCTCCAAGGGGAGGTTGGAGGTGAGGACCACCACACCCTAACCTCGCATGGGAGGTTATGGTGGTAGGGCCCACCCAATAAAAACCTCCCTTGGGAGGATATTATTAAGGTTGGGACCAAACGGGCTTTAAACTCCCTTAACCCCCTTTAAACCCCCAATTAAGTAGGGAGCCTCTTCACCTTCCCCCTCAATTTATTGATCCAACTCCATCCATTTATTTAAGTGAAGTGACTAAATTAATTTGAATCCTTTGAATTCCTTCCAACCATTTAAAATAATAGATAGTCTACTATTTTGGGGGGTTGGAAACTTTATTTTGGTGGAACAGTGTGAGAGGAGCCTTGGAAGAACTTGGAGAACATTATTGTCCCAATGAAGAACTCCCCTCTACGAAGAACGACAGACATATCTCTCTCTCTCTCTTCAACCAGGGCAAGAAGAGGAAACACCTCCATCCTTGACGAACTATGAGGATGTTAACTTCATCGTCTTCTTCCGATTTCATAGGAATGATGTCCACCATATCGTGAATTCAACAACGAATATCGATATACAGGGTAGGGGAATTTTGAGTAGATTTTATACCCGTTCTACGTCGTTGAATTTGTGAATGTGAATTGTCTAATGATGACACACTATCGAGGAGGGCTCAGACCGCATGAACAAGACCTAACCCCCACCCCTTTTTTGTTCTTTTTTGTTGATGAAAGTGGCTACGCAACAGCGCCACCGAAAGACCGTACCGTTACAGAGCAACGCAAACGGCATCGGGCCGGTCGCAAAGAAAACTGGCAGCGCAAGGGCCCCCGGCTCGTCGGAGGGGCACGATGCCATATTTCCATGCCTGAAGAAGGAGACATGGCAGTCATATGATGAGCACAGCACCATTGTGCCGCACGTAGGAGCTGGAGACTACGGCCAGGCCGGGCCGTGGTGGAGGGGGCATGACGTCGTCGTGCAGCGCGGAGGCCAGCAGAACCATGATGTCGTCGCACAACGGTGGAGGAACCAGGGGAATCCGGATGATCGGGCTGCTAGTGAACACTACAGGAAGGACCCCTCAGTACCCTCTGGTCACTGAACAAGCTCCTATTGCTGGTTCCTTCAGAATCCAGGGGTGTCGCACCCCCCCTTGCGTGGCCAGCCGGGCCACCGCACCAGCCGGCCACGGGCTGGGCCGCCTCAATCTGGGCCACCACTGGGCCGAACCCACATCTTGGGTCAGACCTACGGATCAGGTTGGACCCTAGTCCAATATTGGGATAGGTTGGGTCGGTCCGACTGGTCAGACTGGACCCAGATTTGTTTGACCCAAATAAACCTTTTTCCCTTTCTTGGGCTATGGGTGTCCGATCGACAAACCGTTTACAGTGACGGTAAGATCAGAGCGATACAGTTATTTTGGAATACCCAAACTGAGGTTTGTACACAGTTGGAGTATGGTCGGGTTATTTTGAACCTAAAAACCAACCGGGCCCCTGGAAAGGAAATGTCAACAACTCAAAGACCGAGCATCCGAAAGACGCACCGTCTGTCGCTTTGGAACCCTTACGACATGGTGGTTCTTTGGGTTACTCTTTTGTGGAGTTTATTGGTGGTTGAGTTATGACTGATATCTCAAGGGAAAATTCTATAGAACATGAGCACACCGGGTGTGAGGAATCCTGTGTCTGATAGTGAGGTGGAGGTTAGAGATAGATAATAAAGAGGTCAGCACTCAACGATCTTATGGGGGTCAGTGCATACCGATTCTGTGTGGGTCAGATCCTGTGTGGGTCAGTGCTCAGCGATCCTATGTGGGTCAGCACATAAGGATACTATGTGGTTCAGATCTTGTAAAGGTCATTGCGAGGGTTAGTACTTATCGATCCTGTGTGGGTCAGACTCCGTATGGTCAAAAGCAGTTCCTCTTGACAAAATAAGATGATCTAGCATCGCGACTAATCATCTATACGTATATAATTCATGGAAATCATGGCTTGAGATGATTCAATGACTTTCATGTTATCCTCATGATTTATATGGGTTGCTAAATAACATAGGTATATTTATGGGCATATACCTATGTAAGGGTTATCTGTTGATTTTGTACTTTGTGGTTATCCTTGCTGGGTTTTGTGAGACCTTGAGGGTCTTGGGGTCCCTAATAAGTATAATTATACTCAACCCTACACGGAATGTGCCCACACCTCGATGTATTGGCTTCAGACGATGGACAAAACTGATCGGGACAGTGATTAGCTGAGCTAGACGGTACTTGGAGGTGGACCACTCGGCGAGATGTACATGGAGCGGACGGACAGACTGGGGGTGCTAAGGAGGCCATTTGTACTAACCATTCAGGTGGGAATTCCAAAGGATGACCCAGTAGCTGCTTCACTTCTTTTCTTCAGTTTTACTAGCTTTTCAGTTTTATTATAATTTTCTATTGGGCTTGTATTTCCGGCCCCTTTACATTCAGCACACTCTTTTTTATACAGTTTTACTTTGTGTTTTACTTCCAGTTGCATACTCTGTTGTGTTTGTTTACTGTTATAAAGGCATTGCCTTCCCAGTTGAGGGATTTATGCCTTTGGTGCTAGTCTCTATCCCCTGGCCTATGGAAAGAAGGCTTGGGGTAGTCACGATACGGGCCCCGGGGGACGGGTCGTGACATTTATGGTTAACAACTTCTTCTCCATCTCATGATTTATTTTTTTATCTTCCTTCTTCATAAATTTTTATTTCTTTAAATTATTGAAAAGCATGATATTTTTCTCATTAATATTACTTTTAGAATTATACATCTTATATTTACATAGGGTGCCAAGATATTATTTTTTTAGGTGGGAAATTATACAAATCATAATCTTCTAATTCTAAGATATTTACAATCAAAATATCAAGAAGGATTCACAAAACATCATGACAAACTAAATATCATTATTTTTTTCTATATAAATATGAATAGTACTCATGATAAGGTTCACTTAGTATAATAATTCCCTAATTGATCAATTTTTTTTCCATAAATATGTCTTTAAGATGGGTTTGATAATGTTGTAGTAATTTTTTCCTTCTCCACCTGTATAGATTCCATGGAGATTATTATATATAGATTTAGTTTTTAAAAAAACATAAACATAGATTTATCCATATATTAGAGTGATGTTAATAATTTATTTCTACAATTTGTATTAGGTTAAAGGTTCTTTTGATTATTTTGGGTGTGTGCCCCAATTGTTTTAGGAATAGTTAATCAAGAAAGTGTAATTTCCATCAAATCTAATACTCATGATATAAAATAAAGAAAAATTTATTCCTTTAATAGATGAAATATATTTCCATAAATTATTTTAATACATTTTTTATTTCCAAATATTATATGATCTTTGATAATAAAAAATAATTAACAAAAAATGAGGGTTGATCTATGAAAGAGAACTGACATCTAATACAAATTGAAGACGTGTTGAGTATTTTTTAATATTGAGTGGGTGTTAATTTGTGTTATATTTATTTTTTAAATAGTTTCAAGTATATATTTCATTTCCTGCGTCATTGGTTATAAAGAATAGATCTAATGATATGTTACTCAAAAATTTGTTTAATTTGAGAGAAAACAAACTAAACAGAATGGAGCACTAATTATTTTTATATTTTTCAACACTTATTTCAAGTATACACTCCTTGGAATGTAATTGGTGATTCCCCAATTCAGATGAAATATTTTTACTATATTTTTATTTTTTTGTTACTCTCAAATAATTATAGAATTTTAAGGATTTCAAATAAAAAAAGAATAAGGGTATGAAAAATAATTATAATTATAAGAATTTTATTTATATGTTGTGACATAAATATATCACATTTATTTTAATATTTTATGATATTTTAGAAATACAAAATTTAATAAAAAATATCAAATAAAATATCCCTCAAAACTAAATTGAATAAATTTAAATATTAAATAAAAAAGTGCACACAATCAGAAAAAAAAGATATTCACTCATTATGTTTTCAAAAGATTTTTTGGAATAAAACAGTTATATAACATTGAAATGATATAATATTTATATAAAAAATATAAAAAATTGTTTTCTTCAATATAAATTTTGTATTTGATTATCAAAGGATGAATTTGTGATAAAAATGAGTCCCACACACTTAGGTTTGAATTTAAAAAATTAACTTTATTTTATTTTTTAAATTTTATCCAAAAAACTATGAAAATATTTTAGAAACAATGGTTTGATCTTGGGGATATCTTCCTCCTTTTATTTCATGACCATTCGGCTTTAAATAAATCAATATATATAAAATATGGATAAATTATCATACTACATACCCCAGCAAATAATTCCACAACTCTACATAACAAATTTTACATTATTCATTCCTAATTAAATTATTAATCACCTATAAATGTCATATAATACTCATCATGAATTAATTAATTCTAATTCATTGAATAAAATTGTTTATGTGAGGTCAACATGAAACAACTTTTGGTAACTAATTTTCCTCAACAACATTCTCAAAATATATGTAATTGAGTTGACTCAAGAAAATTAAAAATATTAATAGATTTAATAAATTAAATTAGTTATAAATAAAAACTATATCGTCATAATTAAATCCTTCAAAATTCAATTATTTTACATCATGAAAATTGTAATACATTTTTTAACTACTACTATACAACAACTTGTAAGGGGAATTACTTTCAATTCACAAAACTAATTGATATGATCCTACAGATCCCATCGATTGATTGATCATTGTTTTGTTAATAAATAGATTTTCTATAAATTATTATATAAAATTCAACATCCAATAAATTTTAAATAATTTTCCAAATGAACAATGTGTCTCTAATCCCATATAATGCAGTAAATAAAGAGATATGAACCAAAATATTTACAATGCATATCACTAAGGTATACTCCATTCCAGAAATAGTAAGGATCCCTAATCCTATAATATCCACTATAATAATTCACTGATTATAATGGATTTGTGTTCCTAACTTTTTTATAGAGTCACATTGTGTATAGAGTTCCATACTACTCATAGGGCTCCCATAAACTGAACATTAAATTGAAATCACATCTTCTCACTATGTTGTCCTTATATACCCTCAGTTGTACATCCTCCAGAACTTCACACCATATATATATAAGTGTCTTATTTCTAGAACATTTTTAATTAGCTATATTATTTAAATTTTGATTTCACTACATAAATAGAAAATATCTTTTCCTATCACAATTGATTCTTTTAATTCCATAAATTCATCAAAATTTTGAATAAAACTCCATCATTTTTTCATGTCAACGTCAAAAATATTCAATAGAACATACTCACATAGATTTAAAAACTCAAACTATATCTCATGTGGTCATCAAAAATATAGTATATCTTTATTAATATTCATCAAGTTCTTTAACACTAAAATGATGCACAATATCAATAGTGTTATCCTTTCTCACATTTTTTGGATTGTTTAGTAGTGATGGGAACTATATAGTAGAGCCAACATGAATTCTAATTCTTCAATACCCAAATTATATTGACTTATGCAGTAGGGTATCGACATTATAATCTTCTTATTCCCCTTATATAGTTTCATGTTATCCTCAATCAGCTACAATTCTCATCTCTAAATCTAAAATTCACTCTCACATTCATGTTTTTTTATATATAGGTCATCAACATTAGTTTTCCATATTTTATAATAAAGAAAATCTCTCATCACATCTACTATAAATGTTCTCTATACACATTTTCTCATCTATTTCATATGTGTGTGTCTTAAGGAACAATTTTTTTTTCTCCTAAATCATTATCACCTAAAAGAGAATTCGTTTCGCTTTTATCTTTTCTCATTTTCTATTCTAACAGTCGAACTTCACTCTACTAGATGATTCTACTGGGAATATATCTCTTCTAATATCTCAATTCTAAATATCCTTATATTTTCCTTAGAATTAATAACATAAAACATAGTTTACTAAGGATATAAAATAACAATGAAAATCATTGTGTGGCATGACTCATCATAATGATTGAGAGATTTAGTTAATATTAATTAAAAATCACCCTTGAATTTGTATACCTAAAATAATAGACAATACCAATCATCTTTAAAATTATTTTCATTAAATAAAAATTCTTTTCATATTTAGAATACTCAAGAAGAAATCATGCATTCCCATATTTAGTCTTATTAATATTCTCAAATTTCCTAATAAATTATTATTAAAATTATTTCTAAATTTATCCATTATTTGATCCTCTTCTCCAAGATTGAGGATCATCATATGTTGATTTTATATGTCGAATAAAATATTGATTTGACTATTTTTTGTGATTAAATTCATTAAAAAGACATCTTTCATCTTTATAGTATATTTCCTTCATCAAATATTAAACCTAGAAAACTACAATTTACATTTTATAGAAATTCTCAAAATCTAATAAGTCTGAAATGTAGTAATGATATTCATGTCATAAAAACTTTAATTTCTACAAAGTGAATAAGTCTTACAATTTTTTAATAACTATTTTATAAAAACTTAAAATCCTTATGAATTATCTCAAAACATTTCATAAGACATTGAAAGTATTAAAAAAATCCTAAATTCATATCCTTCACTCAATAAATTCAAAAGTTATATATGTCTTATGTGGCTCCATCAAAGAATTATGGTATGCACAAAGTCATGAATTATAATGGAAACCCAAATATTATACCTATAATTCTTATGCTATTATCTATTTTTTATAACTAGGAAAGAAATATTAACTTCTCAAATTCATAAGTTTCTCAAATCCAAACAATTTTCTTTAGGTTTTTTGATCGGTTTAAAAATTATAAACAGCTTCAAGTGAGTCTAAAAATTCTATAAATCTTTTCTAGGGCTTTTTAAACACTTCAAAAGACATTAAAAACATCATTAAAATCTTGAATATTGATCTATGAAGGGTTGAACCTCAAAAAACCTTGGGTGGTTTCCTTCTTCACTAATGTTATCCTATAATTCAATTTATGATTGATTTATCATGATTTTTTTAACATAAAGTCTTCTATTTTATTTTCTCAATTAATCAATCTTCACGATTGTAAAGATAGGTATAGTTTTATAATGTATTCATCTATTAAATATTCCATTTATCTAAAGTGGATCTTCATTAGTAATAGCTCCAACAAGATCTATACAACTACTAGCACTTCATGGAAATATAAATTATAATAGATTTTATTTTTCACCTGAGTGTATGTATTTGACTTGAGGGCCAAATTTATAAATAAGACAATGTATGGGTATGCACAAATAGTAGTTACATCTTATGTTGAATTTACATTTATTCACCATAGAAGCCAACTCTATTCTTCATTACCCATATACATGGGAAGTACCTACATATTGACGTCAGGGGGTGGATACTTATTCCAACACCAATTATATTTTCCAGAATAAGTATATTGACAACCAAGAACTAACACAAGGACAGAAAAAAATATTTATTGAAACAACTAGGGGATCTTTTTCAACCATGAAATAGAAAATATTGTTATATATTTACCCCTATATATTATGAAATTATCATAAACTAAAACAATGTTAGAAGAGTGAAAATTATAACTTAAACTTTATCTTTCTTGGTGGTAAATATTTAGGTTTTATGAGGGGAAATATATATTTGGTAGGTTGGTTAATTTTTCTTTTTCTTATAAATGGATTTGTTCAAAACTTCTCCATGCTCAAATTTCATATTATAATATCCTAAAAACATACTTGGTACTGATTGATGGATTATACCAAAAAATATAATACCAATTGAAATTTCATGATTTTTTTGTATCCAGACTAAGAAAAATCATAGCTATCATTATTTATACCTTTTCTTACTTTACCTCCTATTACCTCTTCAAAGTAACATAAATTGTTCTACATTGAAATATGGTGGGATTATTTAAACTCCTTTATTGAAGAACTACATCTTAGACTTCTTTGACAAAATAGAAACTGAATTATATTAGGTTCTAAAATGTATGGATTATTTTTATATTTTTGTATTAAATTTTCCATACCTTAACTCATTTAGACAGTATATAATCCTCTTCACTATTATGATTCTTCATTAGATGGAAAATAATTTTTTACTTAAGATATCAAGTAAATTTCACTCATTTTAGACTTTCCCATATTTATATCAAACTATAACTAGTTTTTCCATATAAATAATCCATCTTATAACACATTCTCTTCCTTACTTTTCAACATTGACTTCACTTTTATATCATGAATTTTGCCACTTGGAATCAATTTTTTTTCCTATTTTAACATATCATTTTCTTTGGACTAGAAAACCATGTCATATACCTATTGACTCTATGAAAAAACCTTTTCATCTTCCACACATGTCTACATTATTCTTTGAGTTTCATTTCCCAGTAAACCTCTCAAACTCATCATGTGTGATGTGTTCAACCATTTCAATTTCTTGTTCCTTTATATTAATAAATTTCTTTTAATTTACAGCATTATTCCATGATGATTTATATCTATAGAATTTTTTAAATGATACATTGTGTGTTCTTGATATTTTCTTTATCATAACCCTTTAATGAATTCTTTGGTGTGTTTCTCAACCACTTCATTCACTTTATTATAACTCAAAGAGGGATTATTTCTATTTATATAATTCCTTATCATATACTATTATAGACTTATTATTTCATCAGTATATGATTTTTATTGAGTTTATGAATAAATAAAATCATCATATATTGTCTATACATGTTAATGAACTCATATAAGTTTAAAAAATATTCAATTTTTATATTGTAAAATTTTTTAATTTTGTATATTTTTATTATTTGTAGTAAATTCTCCTTTTACTTCATCAATTGTACCCATAAATTATGGCCTTATTAGAGTTGTTCACACTATAATTTTATACTAGTATTATTTAGCGTTATGTACAAACCTCCAGTCAAACTAACAGATTTTAGCAAATCTATATCTATTTCTAGTTAGAATAGCATATCAAAATTTACAACCTTGAAGTCTTTTGATAGATTCACCATTTTTGGGTTTTTTTAGGGAAATATATTTCTACTTATTCTCCCACGGACCCTTGATTTATAATCTTGTTTGATTAAAAAATTTAACATCTATTTTTTATAAAATTTAATCATTGTACAGAACATAAAAATGGAATAGACATAACACATACAACATTATCATGGTTTTAGGTTGATTTCAAATTCTTCAACATGTCCTTCAAATCCAAATACTTCATATTAATGTTATTATTTTCATCTTCCACTGATATTAACCCATGTTCCTTATTTTTTTATTTTTAACTTGTTCATCAAGTATCTTACTAATCTCATGTAGTGAATTGTTATGCTCATTCACCTTTTTTAGCTTTCACAAACACTTGTGCATCCTTGACATTCACTGTGACATTATAAAGCTTCTATAATTCATGGAATACTTCAATAACATTGGCCTTATTCCCAAATTTCTAAAAAAACTATTCTATGTAATTTTTCATCATCCAATGATATATTATCATTGAAACGTGAAAATACTTATCCCTTGATCCAATTAAATATTTCTATATTTATTAGAGGGAAATATTTTTTTTCTATGATGATAAGAAACCCTTACATTACCTTGTCGCTCAAGGGTATAAAGTCCTGAAGTACACATCCTATAAGACAATATAAACAAATCTCCAACACATATATTTGACCTGAATATAGTAGAACAGCCCCACTATATCGACTATTCAATTATTTTCTAACTCCCCACTAGAAAAAAGTTTATGGATTATAGTGACCAACGTATTACTACATAGTCTAATGGTGTGCTTGACATACCCATACATTATTAATATTCTTAGTTTTTTATATATATTGAAATATATTAATACAATTCATCATCCTATGGTTTCTCTAGTAAGGTAGACATTATCTACTCCATGGCCAAAATTGCCTATGGCTCAATAAACCTTGATGGCCCTTTTCCTTGAATTCCATTGAGATGATAAATTCCTCATAGTTCATAGGCCCAATTTATGGCCCGAAAGAACAATTTCAGTGAATGGTTTTGATCTTATAATACATATATAGTTCATGATATAGTTTTTCAATATTAATTTTAGAAATATTCTATCACCTTGATTTAAATATAAGACTTGGGTATAGTATGATAAGGTATTTTTAAATTAGGTACCACCTCAAATATAAAATATCTATCCCATGGATTTCACTAGTTTTAACAGGGTGTTTCATCAATAAACAAGTTTATAAAGTGACTTGTTAATGGAATCATCTTTATTTTCTATCTATGTTTTATCAACAAATAGTTCTTTCCTAAAATAGTGTATGTAAGATTAAAATTTAGTACGAACCTTCATCAAATAATTTTCAACATAAGAGTATAAGCCCTAATTTTTAAAAATTTATTCATACCCTTCAAACTATTTATTTTAATCATTAAAATTTATTTTGGTAAAAATATTCTAAAAATATACAATTATGACAATTTTCATTTCCAATAACTTAAAAATTCTCCCACTTCCCTATGTTTCTCCTTTTATTTTTTCCATCCTTCTGTATGTTCTTCAATGAATTATTTAAAATATAAAATTATTAATTACTAGAAGTTGTGATATAATTTTAATATGATATTCTTATTCAATCATCCCAAATCTGCAGTTCAACTATTCAGATAAAAATTAAAAGTTATCATGTATCTATTTAGAGGTAACCAATATTTTCTCAAATAACAATTATAGCGCCTAGTGATTAGAGGAACACTATAGGTGAATCAATTGTCTGTTGATAGTAAATTATTATTCTAAATTAAAATTCATAGACCTTTTAAATTTATGAATCATGTCACTGAATCACCCCAATATTGAGGAAAATTAAGACACAAGTACAAAAATATTTACCACTATAATTAATAACTAAGTCCTACTATATATCATGATTGGTTAGGCACCCCAATAATAGATTCTACTTTATTATGAATCTCAATTTATAATGACTAACTAATTTTCGCACATTCATATAGCTTCATTGAGTATAAAATTTCCTACTTCTCATAGGACTTCCACAAACTCAACTTCACATTAAAATCAGAACATCATATTATGTTATCCTTGTATAAGCTGAGTATCATATATTCCATAGCTTTATACTATGTATACACTATTTTATTCAAAATCTTGTGAATAAGATCCATGATCAGTATAAGGATGTCATTATATCCCAAAAAATGATTTATTTCCTCTCACAACATCGTCTTTGAATGCCTACTATTCCCCAAGACAGTGAATATAGCTTAGTATCTATTTCACACAAATCCAAAAATCATTAACATATTTTTATCACCAAGATTTATCAACTTAAACACTATATAACATTATCAACACAAATCGAACATCTCTTCATAAATACTATTCATGTGATTTGGGACTCAAATGATGCCCAACAATGGTGGGGGAAACCATGATAACTTTTCATTACTTCTCCAATGTAAACTCAAATTTTATAATAAATCCATCAATGATTCTACTTCATCTTCAATACCCAAATAATATTTACTTTTTTAAATTTTGATCAGCATTCCAATCTTCTTCTTATCCTTTGAAATTTTCATGTTCTTCTCACTCTGTTATTAATCTCAAATCTAGTTATTGAACACACACTCTCTTTCATCTACTTATTTTTATATATAGGACACCAAAATTAGTTTTTATATATTTACAATATAGGAAATCCCCCCATCAAATTTAGTTCCTATTATCTATATTCACTTTTCTCATCTTTTCATTATATGGGTGTCTCCATGATCCACATTTTCTTTTATCCTTCTCATCCATTATTATATTTATATTTACATGTGATAAAAAATTATTGAATATTTTTTAGATAACTATTTATAAAATTACCAAATATCAGATATTATTTTAATATTTACTGGAAATTTGTGTTCTGAGATTGAATTTTAAAATTCCATGAAATTATATTTATTCACTTTTAATTTTTCTTGAGTACTGATATTAAAACATATTTTTTGTGTGGATTTTGGCTGGAATAGTTATATATATATTAGAATCTAATTAAAAAAAATATATAATTTTTATTAATGATAAATTAGACTTGAGAATCAAGAGGTTATAATGTATTGTAACCCTAGGTGGTCTCCTCATACAATATCAATTCAATCAGGGGAAGGGGACAAGTACATGTAAAGTGTTTTCACATACCACTTGGGCTGGACCTTGAAGCTAGAAAATATACAAACTTTTTCCCTTGTCATCATTTGTAGAGTATGTCCATCAATTTTGTTATAAGAAAAATTAGTCTAGGAATCTGATATGTAATAAAATAAAGAGTGGAGATATATACATTGATAGAGTTGTAGATAATAGTGGTGTCTATATCAACTGCTTCCAAATCATTTTTGTTAACACGACAGAGATCAACATATATCATGGAACACGACTCAATAATAAGAGATTATAGAGACCCAAGATTCACATAAATGACTATTACATCTTTTTAGATGAATATTCATTACATTACACTAACACACACCTAAGGACCGTAATAGCTTAGTGACTTTGGAAAATTGTCACATAATATTAATAATTCTGGAAATATTTTCAATTTCCCCCATAAAGATCTTACCCTTTATCACTACAACATAAAAACCATTCTTCATAAATTATAGAAGGAAACATAAGAAATTTTGATCTAAGATTCTCAGTAAGAGTGAATATAAGAGATATAAGTATATGGTCATATGAAATCATAAGATAAGGGTAAGGGTATGTGATCATGAACATTACATATGAAGTTCATACGCAATATACAATAGTGAATAAACATGCATCACAACATAAAACATTATAATTTCTAAAAATATTACCCATATGGGTGATAAATCATTATAAATCAATCATGAACCATAATATCATTCCATAAAAGTGTGAAACCATTAAAAATATTGAAAACCATTTCGTATGTAAATGTTAAATATCAATAGCATCATCATAGTTGATTAGAGGAAATCCCTCATTTCTGATTTTGGATTAGGACACAACTGTTTCCATTTATGAATAAAGACACACATCTTTACCATAGTGGATATGGAGAGACCTATTTCCCATAGTGGATCAAGACAAACCTTTTTCCTATAGTGGATCAGGACATACATGTTTCCCAAAGTCAATCAAGAATGTAGGCTTGTATTCCATTATAAATCATTACCCATTTCATTAGAGGGTGATATAGTTCCACCCATCATATAAATAAAATCATAAATATATGCGCCACGGGATCATAAAACATTAATCATATCATAACACATGAAATGGGTTTCATAAACATTATATCTCAACTAATAGAAAAGAGAATATTTTCATAATCATTTTATCTTTTCATCATAACATTACCCATTGAAAAATAATTGGGTTTCAAAAAAATATTATCATGTAATAACCCATGGAATAGAAACATGTTTCATAAACACCATTTAAGGATAAACCATTAAAAGAAGGAATAATAATTTTATCATTATTTCATATCCCCAAAAAAGTATATGTTATATCAATGGATGTCATCTTTGAAGGAGAATGATTTTAAAATATAACATGGAATAAATATGGATAAAATTAATTTTTTTTGAAAATTATTTTTTAAAACTAAAAATTCATAAACAATGTTTGGAAATAATTTTTTTTGAAAATAACCTGTAAATCATATAATCGAATCTCCAAAAATCATTTAAATCATTTCATGAGGAAAATATCATTTCCTCTTTAAACAATTTAATAAAATGAAATATTTTTTTAAAATAATTTTATATCAAAATAACCATGAAATATTATTAAGTGATCTTCCAATAAAATAATGTTCCTAACAAAGGGATGTTTCATTTTGGTTGTACATGCTAAAACAAACATTCCAACTATATTTTTTAGTAAATGAGAAATCGACATTATTTAGAAAACTACATGAATATAACTTTCAAAATAGTTTATTAAAGATTAAAATAAGGTTAAAAATTTATTTTTAAAATCACAGGAAAATATTAAATATTTTTTTGAAACATTTATATAAAACATGCATTTGGAAGAAAATAGATTTCAAACTGAAGAGAGAAATAAAAATTTATTTTATTAAAAAAATTGGTAAATTATTTTAATTACCAAAGATTAAAGAATTGTATTATTAATATCATGAATAAATATAGGATAAAAATGTTCATGAGTATCTTGAGAAATGGATCATAATATTTTATCATACGAAAAATAATTATAAATAAACATGACAAATATTGAGGTTGCAACATAAAATCCTTACCACATTGGAAATGTTAAAACAAAATAAACTTAAAGGAACACCATTAAATTAAACTGAAAATATCATGAGGATAAATAAATTTATCATATGACAGGTCAAAGAGGATTTATATATAACTTTTAAAGGAATATAGGTTCATAATATTAGATATGTCTCAAAAAAGACAAATTGAGACCGAAATACCTTACCACTTTGGTAACTTTTGAAGATTAAACCCCCTGAAATAAATATCCATAAATAGATCTATAAATACCTATAATTTATTTATAATAATAATAATATACATTAATGGGCATTATATACACCTTATAAAATAAATAGTTGATGAAAATGGAATATGTCTTACAGAAGTAAAAAAGTGAGATGGATATCCCTTACAGCTTTAAAAATCTATTAAATCATAAGTCCCAACAAAAAATAGACTAAAAATAAACATTAAATCTCAATAAAATGAGTATATTAAATATATAACATGTGAGAGGGGTAGTATACACACCATAAAATGGAAACAATTATTGAATTTTCATATGTCTTCTTAAAATAAAAGAGAGACTATAAATTTATTACCATAAGTCTTGACATCAATTGTACACATTCAATCCTCATGTATAATTAATATAATTTTATTAAAAATATATTAATGAACCATATATGTATATATCATTCCATATATGATTTTTTATGACCTTTAATTTCTATTTTAATAATAATTCTTTGTTAAAGTTATGTTTTGATTAATAATGGCTTTATTTTCATATATTATTTAATTTTTTTTGCCACTTAATTTGATTAAAATTTTATCATAACCAGATTTTTAACTATTATATAGACATAATATATATTCAGTATTTTTTTATTTATATTAATCCATAAAATTTGGTGATTGGAAATAAAATACACTTTTTATGGAGACGGTAGGCATGCTTATAAACGAAAGTTGTTTTCATTTTCATATAGGATATAATAAAATATATTTAAAAGATATTATATCATTCCAAAATAATTTTTAATTAATATATATATTAAATATTTTCATTAAAACAATTTATATTATATGTAAGTCATGAACCAATCTCATCTCTTCGAGAGGTGGTAGTCCACCGTACACACGAACGATGTTATTGTATTCCAATAATATAGAGAGTGTGAAGGTATGTTTGATATAATAATTTCAAAAGTCTAATAATATCATAAATTTAAAATATAAATAATAAATACACCATTATATTTTACCTTGAGATGTGGTAATGAAAAAAATGAATGACATATGTTCACGAGGTAGTAGTCCACTAGACAAATGAATGATGACTTTGTAATCCATTTGATGGATGTGAATATGGTTATAGGTTAATACATACAAATAATAAAATTTATGAATATTGTAGATTATTAGGTTGTTGATTTGGAATTTTTAAGACATAATTGAATATTAAATAAAAGAAGGGGCTTAGTGAAGACAATTACCGTCTCTTAAATGCACGTCCTTTCGATCTCTTATTAAGGACAATAGTGTAGGTCTTCTAGGAGGACTAGAATCCCTAGAACATGTATAATGAAGTTGGTGTGGTATTTTTATATAGTTTTGAAGAACTATATTGCTTTATAAGTGAGTAGAAGGAATGTTTTGCGGTGGCATTTTACAAGTGGGGGAAAGGAAACCGCTTGGAAACAACCTGGAAATTTCCCAATAGAATCCAAAATGATTGTCATTCATAATAAACAAACCACCAAAATGACCATAAATTATAAACATGGATGGATAATACTTAAATTTGGGAAAACATTTGGTAATCGATACCTGTTATGGATATTTTGACCCTTATCTTCTTAGTTTACCCCACCGGTAAACACATTTTTACTTTAACGGTGGAAATTAATTTTTTCCTCTTTTCAATATTAGTTTTGACCAAAAATTAAATTAATGGTAATATATTAAATAAATTATTTGGATTATAAATATTGAATCTATTTTCCATGATTCAATTAACCTAATAGGAAAATTTTCATTTAAATTTAATCATAAAGATGTGATGATAAAACATGTTTTCAAAGAGAAAATGTTCAGACTTTTACATGGTTTTTAAACCAAAATTCAATATGAAAATGACTATAATGACCTAAATTGGATTTATAAATATATAATTAACGTAATTTTAATTTAATAAATATTTAAAATTTCATGTAATTTTTTAAATGAATTAAACGAAAATGAATTTTTCAATTAAAATTCAGTATTTTACGCTATTAATGAAAAAATTAAACTTTTTAGAAAATTATAAAAAATTTGCCATAAGATAATTTTTAAATGAGGATTTAAAAAGTTAATTTTATATTTTATAATAAATTTCCTTGAAGTATAAAAAATTAGTTTTAAAATATGTGTGAAAAAAGGCGACAAACTTCCTTTTAAAACAATATAGTTTTATGTGTAATATTAGATTTATTCTTATCTATTATCATGGAAAGACATAATATGAATATTAAGTAGTTGATTGAATTTATAATATATATATTTCATTATAATAATTCATAATAATTTTAATTATTTAAGTAAAATATATTTTTTCCATAACCATAGTTTTCCAAAAAAGATTTATTTATTTTTAAATAGTTTTTTATTTTACTTTTTAATTAATTAGTCACAAATTATTTATTTTATGTACTTTTCTAAACCATATATTTTCATAATTTATTTAATCATATTTGTATATACCATTATTATAGCTAAGTGATGACAACCAGATTAAATAATACTATTTTATAAGTAATTCTTGTTTTTTTAAACATAGTTTTTTTTATAACACATGATACAACTAGTATTGCATGTAATTATACCTCAATCAGTGTTATGGGTCTTGAAAAATAGAGAAATGGTTAAATTTATTTGAAAAAAAATTATAATATCTTAAGGTGTTACATTCAACCACCCTTAAAATGAATTTATCCAAAAAAAATCATCACATTAGTACCAATAACAAAGGATACTTCTACCTCATTATATACTCAATTCCCCACATAGCTTCCAAAGATGGTAATTTAACCCCAGAACATTGACTATATAAGTGGTCTCATTTCATAGAAACTTCTATATTTTATGTAGAATATCAATTAAAAATTATTTTTAACAAAGATCATTCTCTCGCTATATGACCTCGTAGTTCAGTACATGTGAAGGATCATGTGTGTCCTTCCTCTGGTAGGTATATAAAACATATCATGAACCTATGAGAGGTTCAGTTGAAGCATCAAATGATAAGCTATTTTCCATATATGACCAATTATTTCAAAGTGATTCACATTCCTAGAGCTTATTTTACCCATATTACTTCCATAGAGAAATTTTTTGAAATACCTTCTCACCAATATCGATTTCTAAATCACATCAAAAATTATTTCTATAGAATTTCTTTGAAATTTTTGATGTCCTTATGTGTTTCTGAATGGTTCAAACATTATCTTCCATCTCATCACATTCTTTAGGTATTATAATGTCCCATAAAACACACATATATTTTACTTCGACAGTGAAAAATATTTATTACAAAAAAAAACAAAAAAACAACATGACCATATAGGTTTTGTTTCTTTAGAAACTAATAAACATGGACAACTAGTTGAAAAACCATCTATATTAACTCCCACTTATTTATTAATAACTAGAATCATTTTGGAAATATCTTACTTAATACCCTTCATGATGACCTTGGAAAAAGAAACATATGAAATGGTGACCTCAAATTCTCATTTAGGGTAAACAAGGGAAATATTAATCATATCATAATCATTAGAACATAACATCTGAAAATATTATTTTTTATGTAAAAGATCATAATATCGTGTCATGGGATAAATCATAAAAGTGAAATGTGATCCCATTTTTCATAACATATGACATGAAATTGTTTGGCATGCACAAATAAGTAAAGAAACTAATTTCTTATTAATCAAGGCTTATTTATAAGACCATCATAGAAAAAAATTTCCATTACTGAACTGAGTTCACACCTCGTTGTAGTCATGTATTACTGAACCAGATTTACTTTCCATTCTATTCAGGTCTATATGATGATATATAAATCATTTCCCAATGCATTTGAGGGAGATATATGTCCCACCAATCCCATAAATAAATCATTCTTTCATGTACCACAAAAACAAATAACATTGATCATAGAAAAACCCATGAAATAAAATGGGTTTCTTAAACATCATTACAATATAATATAATCCATATAATAAAAATATAATTAATAAAAACAATTCCATCATAAAAAACATAGAAATAAAATTATTAATAGGGATATAAACATAACTTTATTTCATCTTATATGGAAAATAATTTTGATAAAACACTTGAGCTAAATTCCTATGGAAAATATCCATTCTTCGTCAAAAAGGTATTCCTACCTCAAAATGCCTAAAATTTTAGAAGAAATAAATTTATATGTAAATAACCTTGTAATATTATAGGGTAGTATCCAAGGGAAAAGTAATTATGAAATTTTATATATACATTCATGTCATACATGTTAAAAAACATTATTCTCGTACTTTTTCCTAAAAGCTCAAAAAGAACCTTGTACTGAAAACGAAAAAGATTCTATTAATACCATTTAGTAAAAATTATCCAATAGGTTAAATTTAATTTAAAAATTTATATAAGGATATAAATAATATTTTGAAATATATTTTTTGGAAACATGGATGTGGATGATAAATATACACTAGTAAATACATACGAGTAAACAATCTCAAATAAAAACGAGATTTGAAAAATTATCCCTTTCCTTAGGTATGATATGATTCGTATTTTCTAGAACATACAATATAATGATTTAAATAATTTTATTGATTTATTATAGAATCATAATAATTATTATGATAACATTTATGATCATATTTTCATCAGTTTGTTTGTAACATTTCATTATTACTCATTATTTGGGTATTAACTTTTTTATGTTCTTATACATGATTTGTTAGATAAGTTATCATTAACTTTTTTTGTTATATATATAATTTAAATAATTGTATTAGTACAATAAATATCATATTCATTCATTAAATTCATTTATACAGTCATACTTTATTGAAGATTATATAGAACGAATCACATCGCACTATTGATAAGGTAAGCTATACGTATGTACGAGCGATGATATCGTTCCCATAATTATTGAATGGTATTTAATTGACTGGTTTATATTATCTCAAAATCAATACCATATTATATTAATCATATATAAATTTCTTAATTCCATCATTATACTCATCCATGTATGGTGGTGGGGGAAAAAGGATTACACCACAGTGTGGAGACGGTAAGTCATACGTACGCATGCGTGGTGATTTCATTATTCATAGGATGGGTATAAGGTGGAATGTTGTTTTTTCATATTAACAATAAATTAAAAATATATAATTAATAATTTAATTATTACTTTATAATGAAACAACTCAAGAGGTGGTTGTATAAGAAGAAATATGTTTGAACGAATTTGTAAATGATAATAGCTCTTCCTCAATGTGCCTCCCCTAAATCACCTCTTAATGCACTGCAGTTGGTCTTTCAAGAAGACTAGTACCTCTAGAATTTGTCAAAGGAAGTTGATAAGGGAAATTGGAATGGGATGTTCAAGATTAAAGGCTAAAAATTATGTGAAGAGTTGAGGGAGAAGTTCTCTTTTATAATTGAGGTGATGGGAACTATTGGAAACCTCAAAAATATTCATTTATAATAAAATCAAACACCTCATAAAAACCACCAAAATGTACCAATTTCGAATATGCGATGATATTGTGTTTTAATATCATCAACAAATAAATTTTAGACAAGTTTTAATGTCAATTTAAGATTTATAATTTTAAATTAACTCTTAGTTATTCTATTTAATTTTAAACAATGGTACAAATATTTCAAGATTAAAAGGGAGACATATTTACTTATTTGAAGTTAATTAGACCATAAATGAATATATTATAAATATTAGACCATTTCATGACAATTAAATATTTTTAAATTTTTTTATAATTTATAAAAAAATTAATAAAACCTTTTTTGACAAAATATTAATAGTATCAATTTTGACACTATTTATTTCATGGATTTTTTAAAATAAAAAAATAAGTTGTTATCCTCTATAATAAAATTTATTATATCACTGAGCGGTATATTTAATCTTGAAAAATAATTTTACATAATAATTATCCATAATTTTATTTATTAAAATATTTTTAATAACATTTATTTGATCTCTTTTTTAATAAAATATTTTTTACCATAATTTTGTGTAATTGTTTAATAAAATTTTTTGTTGAATGAAATTAAAAATAAAATTATATGATGAATATAAATCTATTATCATTCATAATATTACTTTTAATAGAATTAATCTTCTAAAAAAACCTACATTAAAAATGCAATACTACTTTAAAACATGAATGTGGCAAGTTAATCTTCACTTTATATAAAATAATATAAGTTTCATAATCAATTCTATAATCATCAAAATAGTCAATAATTATACCCTTCGATGATTTTGGTTCATATATACTCGTACAATAATGTTTGGTCATGTTTTTTTGGGCCTTTTGATTATTATTAATATTTTAATTAAAAAATTATTTATTTCCCATAAATTAATTAATTATTTCATCCTTCAAGTAGAAGCCTCTAAAATAATTATTTATTTCTTAAAAATTAAAAAATAAATTATCATGGTAAATAAATAAAAAAAATTAATATGATTATTTATAATCCAATTTATATTCTGTATAACCTTGTATTAAAAATATTATTATTAAAGTTTTAGTGACACATATTTAACTTTTCATTAAATAAAATAAAATAAAATGAATTTTTTAATCTCCTCCAAGTGGATTAAAATGGATATCATTTTACCAAATTTTGTTTTATGAAAAATTATAATAATCCAATTATAATAAGACAAGTGTTATGTTAATTTTATAATATTATATTTATCCATAATTACACGATTTACCTTTTTACTGTGTATATAATATTTTTTGAACATACTATTCATATTTCCCAAAAATAAAATAAAAAAATTTACATAATTTTGACCTAATGAAAAAAATATAGAATCCATATTTCAAAATTCAAAACACATAAGTTGCAGTAATTAATTTAAAATAAATCTCATTGTTGAAATGAGAAAATTAGTTTTAAAAGTTAAAATATTACAAAAGATTGAAATGTATGTACATCTAAATTTAATGTAAAATTAATTTCAATGACCAAAATTATATTAAATGGTAAAAATATATTCTATTTATACATTTAATCCATTCAATAATATAATTTTACAATAAATATTATTTCAATGAAAAAAACTTATTTTCAATTAAAATTTAGTGTATTTTTACAACTCCTCAAATTATGAAAGTTATCCGAAAAATATTAAAAATGCCTCGAAAGTAAATATTTATATCCTGCTTCAAAATAAATTGTTTATTTTGACATAAAAAATTATTAATTCATCAAAATCATATTTTAAACTTTGTTCACCATTCAAAGGTGTAAAATTATATTTTTTAAAAAAAATTGGTTGATATACATCGAATAACATTTTATTCATACCCAAAGACTAAAATATCCATCTAATTATAATAAAAAATATTTTTTTAAGTATATAAAACATATATATCTTATAAATTTTATTATCCAAATTAATTCACTCTGAAATACAAATATTTATTTATATTTTTCATAAATAATTGATAGCCAATGAATTTACAATTTTTTTGAATATGATATTTATAATTATTCTCACTGACCTAAAAACTAGGCTATAATAGTAATTTTATATTAAAGTTTTCTCATAGTTCTTTAAAACTCACTAATTTGTTCAAAGAAAGATACTAAAGAATGAAAATTATATAAAGAAAATATTTCATAAAACCATCCAGGTGTTACATTCTAACCCCTTTAAACAGAATTTCGCCCAAAAAATGCATCACTTGGAGGCAAACAAATGAGGATACCTCTCCCTCATAATATACTCAATTTCCCATGTATCTTTTCAAATTAGTGGTTCCTATAAAAAAAATATTAACCAAGTCAGTTGTCTTGTTTCGTAGAATTTTTTCGCTATGATTTAGAATCTCTATCGGTTGTTCTTCACAAGAAATATAATTATCAAGTGGTATAATTTCTTAGCTTAGTACATACAAATTATTGGGTATGTATTTTCTCAGGAGATATAGATTAACACATCAAGAACATAAGAGAGATTTTTTGGAAGTGCAAATCGGTAATCTACCTTCCTAACACGATTCATAATTTCAAAAGGACCGATATACCTAGGCATCAGCTTTTCCTTCTTTCTAAATCTCATTACTCACTTCCAGGGATATATTTTTAAGAACAACTTATCACCCACACAAAACTCTAGGTCTTTTATTCGATTGTCATCATAACCTTTTCGTCAACTTTAAGAAGTTGTTTCATGTTGTGGAATAGATCTGACCTTTTCTGCCATTTCATCAAAAAGATCAGGTCCTCATAGCTTTATTTTTCCAAATTCATCTAAAAAAGTTGGAGTTCTGCACTTATATCCATTAAGGGGTTCATAAGGAGAAATCTAAATAGTTGAGTGAAAGCTATTATTGTAAGAAAATTCCACCATAGGTTGGTGTTGATCCCAACAACCTATAAAATCCAAAGTGTAAGCTCTCAATATGTCTTCTTGAATTTGAATTTTCCACTCTGACTGGCGTTCTGTTAGGGAATGATAAGCAGTGTTGAAACTAAACTCTGTATCCCGATCATGCTAAAGACTTCTCCAGAACATTGAGGTAGACCTTAGATATTGATCATATATAATGGAAAGTGGTACACCGTGCAATTTTACCACTTCATTTACATATATCAAAACAATATAATCATGATAGGAATCCTTTCTAATATAAATAAAGTGTACTGAATTCATATGATGATCAACTATAACCCAGATAGAATTATTTCCATTGGATATTTTGGGAAGTCTGAAGACAAATTCCATAGTGATGTTTTAATAATTACATTATGCTATGTGTAATGGTTGTAACATCACTTTAGACTTATATCTCTAAACATTATTTTGCTAACAAACCAAGCATCATGATACATATTGAGTGACATCTCTTTTCATGCCATCCAATAAGAAATACTCATCCAAGTCCTTATACACCCTTGAGCCTCCAGGGTGAATAATGAATGAATAAATTTGAGCCTCATCCAATAGATTCTTCTTTAATTATTGTATGGGAGGAATACAAACCATGTTTTTGAACCTTATTATTTAATCACAATTAATGTTGAATACATGAACATTTCTTAAAATATTTTGTATCTGTACATCTTTCTTCTGCACCTCATTAATCTTCACATGTATAAGTGGTTGAACATTAAATTGAGAAAAATAATATTTCCCCCCATCCTTTAAAATTTCATGATATTTCCTTTGGAAATATGTAAATATTGGATCTTTTTTATCCTCATCATGGATAGGCTAGTATGGTTCTGTGGACTTATATCATCTTACACCTTGTTCTGTTTCTCAGGGTGGTAATGTATTGAGAAGTAATAATCTTTAATCAACTCCAACAATATTCTTTTGTGTATAGTCATCTCCTTTTGTTGGAACATATAAATTAAAATTTTATGACAAGTATAAATATCACAAATTTCACCATAAAGATAAATCCTCCATATCTTTAATGGAAGGATTATTACAGCTAACTCTAATTCATGAGTTGGGTAATTTTCCTCATGTATTTTCTACTTCCTTGATGCATAATCTATCACCATGTCATTCTTGATGAGAACACAACCCAACCCCTTACTGGATGAATCATAATAGATCACAAACCTTTATCCACTATAAGGTAGTGTGAACACATGTGCACTGGCCAACCATATTTTCATCTCCTTGAAATTATCTTCACATTCCTCTATCCAAATGAATATTATTCCTTTCTCAGTCAACATTGTGTGTAGATTCGATAATTGTGGAAAATATTTCACAAAACATAACTAATATACAGCCAAACCAAGAATGCATCAGTCCTAATATACCATTTTAATATCGTACAACCTTTAACAACTTATATTTTTTATGGATCCATAGATATCCCTTCTTTTGAGATTATGTGACCCAATAATGAATATTTTTAAATCCAAAAATTGAACTTGGTAAATTTGTCATAAAGATTCTCCTTTCTCATGGACTTCAGTACAATTCTTATGTGGTCTTCATGTCTATCCTTGCTCTTCTATTAGACAAGAATATAATGTATAAACACTAACATAAATTGATCAATATAGTCTCTAAAGACTCTATTCATTAGATCCATGTAGATAGAGGGGGAATTAGTAAGACCAAAATGAATCATGATAAATTCATAGTTTCCATACCATTTAAGGAATTTTGCCTATAGTATATCCACCTTTTTACATTTAATTAATGATATCCTGAACAAAGATCAATCTTGGAATAGTATTGAGCTATTTGTAGTTGGTCAAATAAGTCATCAATTCAGGGAAGATTATATTTATTCGTAATAGTGATCTTTTTATGTTCTCAATATTCAATTCAGAGTCTCATTGATCCATCTTTATTCTTATAATATAGAACAGGTTCTCCATAAGATGACATACTAGGGTGTATGAATCCCTTATCAAGATTCTTTTGGAGTTGTTTCTCAAATTCATGCAACTCAATCGGGGTTATTCTATAAGGTTTCTTTGAAATAGGCATAGCACCCAATAGGAGTTATATTAAAAACACAACATCACAATTTAGTAGAAGACCTGTTAATTCCTTGGATAGATATCACAAACTCGCATTCTATGGGTGTTTTCGTAATTGTTAGTTTCTCCCGAACCAGTTGAGATAATTAACTTTCATTTATAGGAATCAAGACCCATAAGACACAAGAAATTTATACTGTAAGGTTACATTCATCCACACATTGAAAGATGACCATCGATTGATTTGGAATATGAAATATGACTTCCCTTCTTTGGAAATTGATATAAGAACAATATAGATAAATCCAATCCATGCCAATAATATCATAAAATTTCACTATATGAAGTATAACAACATTTATAAGAGGAACTCCCTCAAAAACTTCAACTGGGGAAGAATTATAAACTTGTTAAGTGACCATAACACCATTAGAAGTTGTCACAACAAACTCAACATCTAATTATTGAGGGAATACGGTGATACCTGTATGAGATTCCTTAGATATAAATGAGTGGGTGGATCTAGAATGAAATAAAAAATTTCTACTTTAGAGTGGATGGTAAGTGTACCTTTCACCACATCATTATCATACTCCATGTCGTCGAATATTGATTTCATATGACTTTAATTTGACTTTGGACATAAGAGTTTTTTGATGTCGATCATCATCAATAACCCTTGGATTTGGGATTTGATTAGTATAATTCCCCATTTACTTACACTTGTAGCATTGAAGTGTAGGAGGTGCATTTTTTATAGCATTTTCTTTGTATGCATCATTAGACATCCTTTTCCCATTAATTTGGCATTCAACTGCCCAATGAACCTCTTTTCCACACATAAAACATTTACTAGTCCCATTAAGACCATTCCCTGCTTGTTTTTTCACCACTTTCAACATAAGGGAAAATCATCTTCTTTTCAGAGTGGTCTTTAGATTTTCCATTAAATTCCATTTTTCTCTTCTTATCAAACCCATAAGTCTGATGGGTCACTCTAATATCCACATCAAACATGATATCACATAGATAAATTTCCTTACAACTAATGAATTCCCTAATGGGTAAAGCCCATCAAAGACTTTATTTTAAGCCACTAAAGAATAAATCAATTTTAATCTTAGGTTGGATAATAATTATAGAAGTGAACCCTGTATATATTTTAAAATTTCTGCATTGGTACCAACAGATTCATCATCCTTTTACTAAAGTTCATGGAACTCCTTCTCCATATTTGTTCGAAGAATACAGGTAAAGTACTTATTAAAAAAATGCGTTCTTAAACTCATCCCTTTTCAGGGACTCAGTTTCATCTATTTGCCTCATATTCTTGATTACACTCCACCACTTATCAACATCACCTACCAAATAATATATTTCTAAGCTGACATTATCATGTTCAGAACATTGTTGAACTGAAAATATCATTTCATTATTATTACTCTATTATTCAGCCACTAATGAATTAGAAGACCCGCTGAATAATGGTGGAAAATTCCTCCGGAATGATTAAATAGAATGTTTCCCCCTCCTTTGACAATTTGGAAGTCTGGTATGATTCATATCTTAAGAAAGTTGTGTCAGCATTGATAAAAGATTTTTTATTCCAATTCCCATAACATTTTGTTTATCAGGGGGATAATAATTGTGTTGCTTGTCACATTCATCATTAACATAATTCCATCGGGTTACAACCATTGAATTAAACCAAGAATCATAGTTTGAGAAACATTAATCATAATGGGAAAACTACATAATTCATGAATACAATTTCAATTTTGGATACTTTAGGTTTTATCGTAGTTTATTAACGAACATCTTTAAAACACTAGGATAGGATTGTAACTAGACCTAGACATATCCAAATGGTTTTTTACTAAGTTTCTCTCATCCTAGTTTCTAAGGGTTAACTATATATTTTCTCTGGTACCAAATATAATGGCCCATAATTTACTTATAGATTTTATTTCAACATTAAATAATATTTATTACATAACATTTCAAAACCCACACTATAACCGTGTAGGTTTAGTTTATTTTGAAACTTGGAAACCAAAAAATTGTTTCAAAAAAATCTATATTGTCTCCCACTTATTTATTCATAACTACACTCCTTTTTGACATATCTTAATTAATATCCTTATTTATAACCAATGGGAATGAAACATATGAAAGGGTGAGCTCAAATTCTCTGTATGGGTAAATAGGGAAATATCTATTATATAATAATCATAATAACGAAACATATGAAAATATTCACCTACATATAAAATAACATAATATCTTTTCATGGGATAAATCATAAAAGTGAAATTTATTCCAAATAATAATAACAAAAGACATGAAATTTCATGGCATACCCACATTCTCAATGAAAATCATTTCTAATTAGTCAAGGCTCGTAGCGAAGACCATCATAACGATAAATCCCATTAGTGAACCGAGTTCACTCCTCATTACAGTCATGTATTGCTAAATTGGATTTTCTTATCAATGTAGTCATTTCTATGGCATGAGATATAAATCATTACATAATTCCTTTAAGGGAGATATAGGTCCCACCCATCTCATAAAAAATTTATTCTGACATGTTCCACAAAAACACAAATCATTTATCAGAGCCTAACCCATGAAATAAAATGAGGATCTAAAACATCATTCCATCATAATATAATCCATATAGGATAATGTTATTTCAAAAAAATAATACAATCATAAACATATTCAAATAAAAGTACTAATATTGATTGAAACATAACCCTATGTCATCATAGATAAAAAATATTTTTGATAAAACACTTGTGCTTAATCCCTTGGGAAATATCCATCCTTCTTAAAAATGGATTTCCATCCTCAAAATGCCTCAAAATTTTATAAGAAATCATTTTATGTGAAAATAATGTTATAATATTAGAGGGGAAGAATCTGGGAAATAACACATTATGCAATCATAATAATTTTTAATGTCGTACAAGTTAAAAAATCTTCTTATAATTTTTCTGGAAAAGTAAAAAAGTACCTGGTACAGAAAAAGATAAACTATTCTATTCATAACAATTTTTAAAAATTCACCCATGTGTAAAATTTAATTTAAAAGATTATAGAAGAATATAAATAATATTTTCAAATAAATATTTAGGAAACCAGAGCATGGATGATAAATATACACCAGTAAATACATACAAATAAACAATCATGGATAAAAATGAGATTTGAAAAGTTATCCCTTACCTTACATCTGATATGATTCGTATATATCCACAACTCGTATATAATAATTTCAATAATTTTACAGATTTATTCTAGAATCATAATAATTTTTATGATAAAATATATTACAAAGACCTAGCCAAAGTTGCCTTGAGTCGGTGCCTTATTTTATTAAATTAGCATGATTACTAGGAATTAAATCCTGAAGGACTGGTCAATTTAGTAGTCTTGAAGAAACTAGATACATACATGGGACTTATTTTTAATTTTTAAAGGAAACAAAATATGATAAATAAAAAAATCTAAAAAACTACATCCTTGAAAACTCAATAAATGAACTACTATTCATTACCTAGGGAAAGAAAATAAATAAAAGGGTTGAGCTCAAATGGTAAGTAAGGGTTAATAAATATAGTGGAAGATAAAATTAATTTTAGTCATGGATAATAATTGAACATATGTTCCTTTAAAAATAAACTTGAACCTAATATGGAAGGAATATAATCAGAGTAAATATTTCTATAACATTATCATGGGTATTCTTCTGGTTGAATAACCACATTATATTTAAATTATGAGCTTCATAATGAAGTAAGTGCATATTCCAGACATTATGAATCATTTTTTCAAGGCCTCATCCAAGATTTCAAAAAATAATTAAGGCCTTGACCAAAACCATATAACATATTGGAAAAGCCCTCGGCCAATTCCACATCTTTTTGTCTTGGGAGACCTACTGATGCATCGAGGGACTATAGCGGGCCCCACCTGTCACATAATAAGTCCAATGAATTCCTCATATGAATAGTAAGTCCTTTATTAAATGTGTCCCATACCAATTTGAATAATTAAACCATGTCCCTTATTAAATATTTCCCATACCACTTTGAATAATTAAATTTCACTTATTCAATGTGTCCCATACCACATTGAATAATTAAATTCTTAATTCAAATGATATCAAACTAATCATAAACCCATCAATAAAAAATTTTGGATGATATCATAATAGATAAAATTCAATTAATTACATAATATAATAAAGTATTTTTACATGTATGAATATATTTTTAAATGAGACCACCGACCAATTCTTGGAGAAATAATCATTAATCATTCCAAAGTGTCCCATATAAATATGAAACATTAAAATCATAATCCCTATTAATATAATGAGAATAATAAGACACATGACATGATATATCAAATGGTAGTACATACACCACATGAAATAAATAAGTGTTGAACAAGGCATATATCTCATAAAAGTTAATGAGAGATGAGAAAAATACTTTTTAATTTTGAAGAAAGAGTCCTTTTGCATAATCATTTATATTTTATATGAAATCATATTTTAAACATTAATATAAAATAAAATAAAATACTAGGAAATTTAAATTTTGTTTTAGGAAAAAATTATGTCCTACTAAAGTGAAATCATGTAAAAGGGGTTCTTAAGATTCTTTATAAATAAAATATTTTAGAGCATTTTAAACAAAGTATTAAAGAGAATTTTTAATTGGCAAATAAAATTTGTTCTCTTAAATAAATAAATGATCCAAGATCATTTTTCATGATAATTGAGTGTTTTTATGAATCTAATGGTGTCTTAAAATGAATTCTGCTGTACACTTGAAAATATGTAAGAATTTGAAAATATCCCTTGAATCGGGTTTGTATTTCGGAAATAATTTTGAAAGTTCATTTTAAAATATGTAGCTATCCATAAAATAAGGAATAATTATGGTTGGTTAACATATATAGAACGCTGAAACATAATTTATGAAAATTACATAATAATACAAAAATATTTTTATTTAGATGATTGGACAATATAATTAACCCGAATGAAAATGGAGGTTCGGGTGGAAAAAACCCTTTCCACTTTGTAATCAATCGATTCAAATGCCCCAAAATTAATAATATAAAAATTATATATTTAATACCATGAAACTAAATATATTAATGATATTAAACAACAATGGGAAGAATACATACACTATACACAATTAATAGCAGTGAATACATATTATCTCACAAAAATGGAAGTGAGATGAAGAAACTCCTTACCTTAAGTCCAAATTTGTTCCACTCTTGATCTTAAAGTCCAGAAATATGAAATTATACTCATTGATAAATTAATTATGAACCGATTAGACATTTAATTTGT
Source organism: Viscum album (assembly GCA_963277665.1). Taxonomy (NCBI): domain Eukaryota; kingdom Viridiplantae; phylum Streptophyta; class Magnoliopsida; order Santalales; family Viscaceae; genus Viscum; species Viscum album. The sequence goes on along the minus strand of OY728153.1, from coordinate 1,508,708,352 downwards.
TTGTTATAATTCTGTTAATTTCATTTATTCCCTTATTGATAAGTTATTATATTGAATTCCATCATTCCAGAGTGTTCGTTTTCTTTTTTTTCATTAACAGTTCACTTGCTCTTAAGTAGTGCAGTTCATGTGGAATTGTTTTAAATATCCAGAATCGAAATTATACATTATTTATTAACATAAACAATTCTTATTGGTCATTTCTATCATCTGGTTATATTGAATTAGGACGAATCATTAGATGACAACCACTTTGATTATTTGGCGGTATTTGGATTATTATGAATTAGTTTTGTCATAATAATTAATAATATATACATATAATTGTTCATGAATATTAGTTAGGTTATAATACATATATTATATTCTTATTCAACCATAAAAATGGTTTTATGTCTTGTAATTAAGGATAAATTAAAATACAAAACTTCGTCATTCACGAAGGTTATAAATTAGAACCTCATGGACGTTGACTTCGTTCATAAAAATAAATGGGAAGGAGTAAGAATATTGATGATGGTTCCTCTATTCACATGATATAATTCCAGTATATAAATGATATTTTAGTTATCATGGTCATTTGGACAGAATTTGTGAGGAGAGAAAAAAGGATAAGAACTTGAAAATAAAATGAAATTTGAGAGATCCCTTATTAAAATTCTACAGATTAAAGACGTCGCTAAAAATTTCATAAAATGAATTAATGAGATCAAATGGGTATATCATCCTATGTAAATAAAAATTAAATTAATAGGAATACATAATTAAAAACCCCAACATATGTGAATGGAAATTCAATGAGATAACATAAAAGAAGTGTTGACTAAAAGAGGAGGGTGAAAAGTTCTCTTACATTGTAGAGTAACTCCTAGAACATGAAAAATGGGACATTAGGGGCTTAATAATACCTTGGGAAGACTTATAGGAAGGTAAACCCATCAGATGTTCATGGATTATGGATTTTTAATGAAATAAAATGAATGGATGAGTGGATATTTAGAGAAAAAGATAGGGAGTTTTTAATAATTTCAAAGGGACACCTTATTTGTGGTTTTTGCAAAACCATGGGTTTTACCATGGTTTTTGCCTATGGTTTTAACAACATGTAACACCACATGTCATATTTTATGGTACCAAATTTTACCAGATTTTTATTTTAATTATTATGTCATTATAATGTCATTAAACTACCGAAAACTCAAATTTGTATTTTTACTATTCACAAAAAATTCATGCATTTTAGAAAAATCTGAAAAATTCACCCTCAAAATTATTTGATGTGTAGAATTAGAAAATTAACACCATTTTTTGAAAATAATTTTCTAATTATTTTTAATTTAATTTTTAAATAATATCATAATTTATACTAAAAAACAACTTAAAAACTATAACTAATTTTATTAGACCTTGAGATATTAATCAAGGTCTTATAAAATTTTATTATAATCATAATAAAATAAACTAAAAATTTGTTATTACATTTTATGAAAATAAATTTCAATTTTTTGTTATTAAATTAATTATAGATTTTTAATTTAATTATTTCTTTCATAGAAAAATATCAATACTTATACTATAATCATTTTTTCACTTTTAAGATGTCAACATTGTATTTATACATTCATGGGTGAATTTTACATTTTTTATATGATTTAATATTCATTAATATTAATAAAGATATCTCGCAATTCATAAGGGTATGTTACTATTCCCCAAAAAATAAGTTTGTTTTGTCAGACTCTAAATATCTTACTAAACGCAACTGTGTATGTCAGCTTTTCAAAATTCAAATCACAGAGGTGGAAAAATTAAGATTACTTGACTAGGTTATAACAAAATGGTATTTTTTTAGAATCAATGTTTCATTCCTTTTATAATAAATCTATTTGTAAATTCTTGGGTTGTTACATTTATGATCATATTTTCTTCCCTTTATTAGTAACATTTCATTGTTACTTGTTATTCAGGTATTAACAGTTTTAGGTTCTTTATGCATGTTTTATCGGATAAGTTATTATTCATATTTTTTTGGTTATATTTATATCATTTATATCATGGTATTAGTATAATATAAATCATATTTATTCATTCAATATATTTATGTAATCATTTTTTAATGAAGATAATGTAGAACAAATAACATCACAACGTGGATTTGGTAAGTCGTATGTACGCACAAGCAATGATATCGTTCCCATAATTATTGAATGGTATTGAATTTTATGGTGAATTTAAATCATAATAAATATCATTTTATATTAATAATATATACATTTATTAATTCCTTCATTACACCCATCCATGTAAGATAGTGGTGAAAAAAGGATTACACCACAACGTGGAGACAGTAAGTCATATATATGCACGTGTGGTGATTTAATTTTTCATTGGATGTGTAGAAGGTGAAATATGGTTGTTTCATAATCATAAGAACTACCCATTTTATAATTAATAATTTATTTATTACTTTATATTGAAACAAATCATGAGGTGAAAGTAGATGAAGAAATATTTTTGAACGAATTGTTAAATGATATTACCTATACTTCAACATGCCTCCTCTAAATGTAATCCTAGAGTACTAGAGTTGGTATTTCAAGAAGACAAGGACCTATAATTTTTTTAGCGAATATTATATGGGAAATGGGTATGGGATGTTCATGCTTGAAGGCTCTAAATTAAGTGAAGAGTTGAGGGAGGAAGTGCCCCTTTATAATTAAGGTGAGGATATTTTTTGGAAACCTCCAAAATATTAATTTATAATAAATTAAAACTCCATATAAAAACCAAAAAAATGTCCTAATTTAGAATTTGAGATGATATAGGGTTTTAATATCATAAACAAATAATTTTCAGATAATTGATTACGTAAAATTAATAATTATCATTTTAATTAAATCTTAGTTATTCTATTTAATTTTTATATAGGGTCTCAAATTTTTCAATATTAAAAGTGTGAAATATTTTATTATTTGAAGTAAATTATACCATAAATGAATAATTTATAACATTTTAGAACATATGATAATTATTATATGTATTTTAAAATGCTTAATGATTTTTAAATAATTTATGAAATCCATATTTTGAAAAAATATCAATAGTATCAATTTTGACACTATTTATTTCATGGAATTTTTAAAAAATTAAAATAAGAAGTGAACCTTGATTAAAATATTTTATTATATCTTTAAATGGTCAAGGTAATCTATAAAATTCATTTTACATCATAATTACCCCACATTGTATTTATTAATATATTTCTAATATCATTTATTTGATCTCTTTATTAATAATGTAATTACTACCTCAATTTTGTGTAATTATTTAGTATATTTATTTTTTGAGAAAAATTGAAAATAAAATAAAATGATGAATATAAATATATTATATTTTATAATAATACATTTAGATGAATTTATCTTCTGATAAAACTGACATTTAAACTATTATACTCTTTTAAAACATAATTGTGACTAATTTGTCTTCACAATAAATAAAATAATATAATTGTCCTAACCTCGTCTATAAGCCTATAAATGGTCAATAATTCTACTCTAGGATGATTATGGTTGCTATATACTCGATAAATAAGGTTTGGTCAAGTGATTGGGCATTTATATTTTTGTCAATATTTTAATAACAATTGTTTAATTGATTTCTCATCTATTAATTAATTATTTCACCGTCCATGTATATGTCTTTAAGGTAATTATTTATTTCCTATAACTTAAAATAAATTATCCTGATAGATAAAAAAATTATTTTTCAAATCATTATTTATAATCAAATTTATTTTTTTTATGACCCTAAATTAATAATAATTCAATTATTAAATTTTGAGTGAGAAATTTTTCACTTTTCTTTAAATAAAATAAATTAAATATACTAATCTAATAAAAGTTGGTTAAAATGGATACCATTTCAATGAAAGTATGTTTTATGGAAAATTATAATCATCCAACTATATTAATACAAGTGTTAGGGTAATTTAGTTATATAATTTTCACCCTTAATTACCTGATTTACCCTTTTAAAGTGTTAATAAAATTTACCGAATTTACTATTCATATTACTGAAAATTAAAATAAATCTATTTACATAATTTTATCTTCTAATTCCAAATATGGAATCCATTTTTCATAATTATAAACACATAATTTGATGTAATTAATTTTAAATTAATCCCATTATTGAAATTAGAAAACGGGTTTTAAAAGTTAAAATATTACAAAAGATTGAAATGATTGTACATATGAATTTAATATAAAATTTATATAAATGACATAAAGTATATTAAAAGGTAAAAATATTTTCTATTTATACTGTGAAACCATTCAATAACATTCTTTACCCATATAAAATATTTCAATGAAAAAAAGTTATTTTCAATTAAAATTTAGCATATTTTTACTAATCATCAAAACTTGAAAGTTATTAAATATATATCAGAAATTCATCCAAATAAATCATTATATTCAGATTCCAATAAAATGTTTATTCAGTAATATAAAAATTATTAATGTGTCAAAATATTAATTTAAAATGGGTTCGATATTCAAAGGTGTAAAATTAACCTTTTAAAAAATAGGGTTTCATACATCGAATAGGGTTTTATTCATAACCTATGACTAAAATATCAACTGAATTAATATAAAAAATATTTTATTAATTATATAACAAAGATCTGTATATACCAATAATTTAATTACTAAAAGTAATTCACTCAAAAATAAAAATTCATATTTATATTTTTCATAATTAATTGATATTCAATGATTTCCCAATGAATTTTCATAAGTTAGTTATAATTATTCATGCTAACCTAATAGATTGGATATAATAGAAATTTAATAATAAGGGTGTCTCGTGGTTTTTTTAAACTCACGATTGCGTGAAAATAATGCTAATGAAGAAAAAAATTATTTAAAGAAAATATTTCATTAAAACATTAGGGTGTTATTCTACCCCCCCCCCCCCAAACTGAATTTCACCCTTGAAATTTAGCACATGGAAACTAAAAGATGAGAAAACCTCTCCCTCATCATATCTTGAAGTTCTCGTGTAGCTTCTTCAAATTGGTGGTTCTTCCATAAAGCTTTAACCAAGCTAGTGGACTGGTTTCATAGAACCTTTTCCCTAAAATCCAGAGTCTCTATCAGTTGTTCTTCATAAGAAAGATATTGCACTAGTGGTATGACTTCTGCGCTTTGTGAATGTTAATTATTGGGTATGTTCTTTCTTAGGAGAGATACATGCAACATATAAGGAAATTGAGATAAATTCAGTAGAAGCGCTAATCGGTAAGCTACCTTCCTAACATGATGTATAATTTCAAAAGGACTAATATACCAAGGTCTTAGATTTCCCTTCTTTCAAAATCTCATTACTCTCTTCCATGGAAATATTCTTAGGAACACCATATAACCCACTAAAAACTCTAGGCCTTTTCTTCGATTATCATCTTAAGTTTTTTTGTCAAATATTAGCTTCTCTTTTGTATTGTTGAATAGATCTGATCTTTTCTGCCATTTCATCAACAAGATTAGGTCCTAGTAGCTTTCTTTCCCCAAATTCATCCTAGAATGTTAGTGTTTTACACTTCTTTCCATAGAGTCCTTCATAAATAGCCATCCGAATACTGGGGTGAAATCTATTATTGTACGAAAATTCCATCAAAGGTAGGCGTTGTTCCCAGCCACCAATTAAATTCAAAGCGAATGCTCTAAACATGTATTCCATAGTTTGAATTTTCCTCTCTAATAGGCTATTTTTCTGAGGAATATAAGTAGTACGAAAACATAACTCTATATCCAGAGCACACTAAATACTTTTCAAAAACATTTAGGTAATCCTCGAATCTCTATCAGATATAATGGAAAGTGGTGCTCCATGAAATCTTTCCACTTCCTTTACATATATCCTATAAAGTTGATCAAGATAGAAATCCTCTCTAATAGAAATGAACTTTTTCGACTTCATAAGACAATCCACAATAACCTATATAGCATTATTTCCTTTATATATTTTGGGTAGTCTGACAACAAAGCCCACGATTATGTTTTCTTATTTCCATTCTGGTATGGGTAATGGATGTAACAACCCCTTAAACATATATCCCTCATCATTAACTTGCTGAAAAAGAAAGCATCGCAAGATATATTCGACAAAATATCTTTTCATGCCATCTTGTAAACATAGTCTTTTAGGTTCTTATACATCTTTGTTCTTCCATATTGAATAGAGATTGAAGAACTATGAGCCTCATCCGATAGATCCTTCCTTAATTCTAGTATGGGAGGAATACAAACCCTATTCCTGAACCTTATTATTTCATCACAATCAATGTTGAATTCAGGAACATTTCTCACCATCTTTTGTAGCTCAACATCTTTCCTCTGCACCACCTTAATCTTCAATTTTATAGATGGTTGAACATTAATTTTAGAAAGATAATATTTTCACCCATCCTTTAACATTTCAATATCCATCCTTTATAAATCATTAAATATTGGATCTTTATTTATCCTCATCATGGATAGGATAGCATGGTCTGGTCATGTCAAAGAATCGGTCACATTGTTCACACTCCAAGGATAGTAATGTATTGAGAAGTAATAATCTATAATCAACCCCAACCATATTCTTTGGAGTGTATTTATCTCCTATTGTGTGAAAAATATACTTTAAACTTTTATTATTAGTATAAATATCACATCTTTCACTATAATGATAAATCCTCTATATCTTTAATGAAAAGAATACTATAGCTAACTGCAATTCATGAGTTGGGTAATTTTTCTCATGGATTTTCCAATACAGTGAGGCATAAGATATCACCATATCATTTTTCATGAGAACACATCTTAGTCTATTTTTGGAAGAATCACTATATATCACAAAACTTTCTCTACTATAAGGTAGTGTGAGCACAAGTGCGCTGGCTAACCATCTTTTCTCCTCTTTGAAATTGTCTTCACATTATTCTATCTAAATGAACTTAACTTCTTTCTGAGTCATCATGGTCATTGGATTAGATAATCATGATAATTCTTTCACAAAACATCGATAATATCTAGCCAAACTAAGAAAACATTGGAACTCAATTACTGTTGTTGGTCTCCACCATCTTTCAATAACCTCCATTTTGTTGGATCCACAGATATCCCCTCTCTTGAGATTATGTGACCCAAAAATTAAACTTTATGAATCCAAGAATCACACTTCGTAAATTTGGTATAAATCTTCTCTTTTCATAGGATCTTCAGTAAAATTTTCAAGTGATCTTCACGTTATTCCATTCCCATTGAATAGAAAACAATATTGTCTATAAAGACTACCACAAACTGATGAAGATAGTCTTTAATGACCCTATTCATTAGATACATGAAGATTGAAGGAGAATTATTAAGACCAAAATGAATCACTATAAATTAATAGTTTCCATACCTTCCACAGAATGTCATCTTTGGTATATCCTCATTTTGGCCCTTAATTGATGATATCCTGAATGAAGATCAGTCTTGGAAAAGTATTGAGCTCTGTGTAGTTGTTTAAATAAGGCATCAATGCTGGTAATATGTTATTTTTTTGTGATAGTTATCTTGTTATGTTCTCGATATTCAATGTAATTTATAATTGATATATCTTTCTTCTTAACCAATGGAAGAGTTTCTCCCCAATGTGACGGACTTGGGTGTATAAATACCTTATCAATATTCTATTGAAGTTGCTTCTTCAATTCATGCAACTCAATTGGGAAAATTTTATAAGGTGTATTTGAAATTGGCATATAACCCCATATGAGTTCCATTGAAAACTAAAATTTATGATTTGGTGAAGACCTAGAAATTCCTCCCAAAGGACATCATCAAACTCCCATAAAATGGCTGTATTCTTAATCGTAAGTTTATCCCCAACCATTTGATATAAATAACCTTCATTTATAGGAATCAAGACCCATAAGATGGACGAAATTTATATTGTAAGACTATACTCATGCTTGAATCGATAGATGATCATAGATTAATCTGGAATATAAAATGTGACATCCCATCATTTGAAATTTATATGATAACAATATAGAGAAATCCAATCCATGCCAAGAATCACATCAAATTATTTTATAGGAAGGATAACAAGATTTTTAGGAATCACTTTCCAAAATAACATCAACCGGAGAAGAATTATATACTTTTGACGCTACCATAGCTCCATTAAGAGTGGCTAGAGATAACTCAATGTCTAATTGTTGACATAATAGAGTGAAACACTTAGAAAATTTTTCAAAAATAAAGGAGTGCATGGATCCAAAATCAAATAAATCATTTTCTACTTTATATTGGATGGTAAGTGTATATTTCAACACTTCATTATCATACTACACATCATTGATAGTGATTTCATGTGATGTTTCTTTACCTTTGGCCTTAAGATGTTATTGATGTTGATCACCATTAATAACCCCTGGATTAGGGAATTGGTTGTCATAATTCCCCATTTCCTCACACTTGTAGAATTTAAGTGTAAGAGGTGAATTCTATGTATCATTTTCTTGGTTTGTATCATTAGATATATTTTTCCCATTACTTGATCATTCAACTACCACTATAATTCTTTCCAAACATTGATCATAAGGGAAAACTCATCTTCCTTTCAGTGTGGTCTTCAGATTTTCCTTTAATTTCCATTTCTATCATCTTATCTAATATATATAACTTATTGGTTACTTTAATCTCCATCTAAACCTTGAGAGCCCCTCAAACAATTTACTAGTAGCTATTGAAGTCCCTCATGGCTATTTCCCTTTGGAGGCTTGGTTTTAGGCCACTAATTATTCAATCAATTTTACCCGGAGTTTAGAAAATAATTATAGAAGCGTACCATTCAAGTCTTGTAAAATTTCCTTCATAGGTACCAAAGGATTCATTATCCTTTTTCTTAAGTTTAAGGAACTCGTTCTCTATCTTGGATTTAAGAATAGATGGAAAGTACTTATCGAAAAATAATTTCTTGATCTCATCCCATTTTATGGCCTCAATTTTATCTCCTTGCCTCGTATTATTGACAAGATTCCACCATTTATCAACTTCACCTTTCAAATTATATACTACTAAGATGAAATTATCATGTTCAGAACATTGTAGAACTGAAAATATCTTTTCAGTTGTATTGGTCCATTATTCAGCCACAAATGGATCAGAATACCCGTTGAATGAAGGTAGATGCTTCCTCATGAAGGATTCAATAGAATTTTTCTCCCTACTTTGATAAATTTGGATGTGTTGCATGATTCATATCTTGATAATGTTGTGTGATCATGGTGACATGATTTTTAATTCCATATCCCATTACATTTGGTTGCTTGGGGGGATTATCATTGTATCACCGATCACATTCCACATTAATGCAATTCCTTTGAGTACCATCCATTGAATAAAAGAAATAAGGATAGTCTGAGAAACAATAATCATAATGGGAAAACCACATAATTCAAGAATAAAATATCAATTTAGGACACTTTATGTTTTATCCTAGGTTATTCATGAACATATCTAAGACAATTGAATCAAATTGTAACCTATTTTTAGACATATCTTAATGGATTTTTCACAACGGTTCTCTCATCCTTGTTTCCAAAGGTTAATTATAATGTTTATATGATACCAACTATAATTTCCCATATATTACATATAGATTTTACTTCTACATATAATAATATTTATTACATAACATAAAAAAAAACCATTCCATGACCATAAAGGTTTAGTGTATTTAGAAACATGGAAACATAAACAGCTGGTTCATAAAACATCTACATTATCTTCTGCATATTTTATCAAAAATAGAATAATTTTTGACATATATTACTTATTACTCTTCTTTGTGGCCTTGGGAAAAGAAACATAGGAAAGGGTGAGCTCAAAATCTCAGTAAGGGCAAACAAGGTAAATATCAATCCTATCATAATCATAAGAACGTAACATTTGAAAATATTATAGTTCATATAAAAGATCATAATATCATGTCGTGGGGTAAGTAATAAATGTGAAATGTAATCCCAATAGTCATAACATAAAACATGAAATTTCATGCCACACACACATAAGCATAGAAAATCATTTCTTATAAGTCAAGGATCATTGCCAAGACCATCATAGCAGACAAAGTCCATTACTGAACATAGTTCACCACTCATTCCAGTCCTATATTACTGAATCAGATTTACTTATTGTTCCATTCATGTCTATCTCAGAAGATAAAAATATTTACCTAATGCATTAGAGGGAGATATAGGTCCCACACATCACATAAATAAATCATTCATACATGTTCCACAAGAACATAAATCATTCATCATAGCATAACCCATGAAATTAAATGGGTTTCTTAAATATCCTTCCATCATAATACAATCTATATAAGATTAAGGGATTTAATAAAAAAATTATTCATAAAACAATAAAATAAAATTATTTATAGGGATAGAAACATAACCTTATGTTATCTTAAATGGGAATAATTTTGATAAAACACTTGAGCTTAATTCCTAGGGAAAATAACCTTTCTTCTTCAAAGTGTTTTTCCTTGCTCAAAATGACACACAATTTTAGAAGAATATGTGAAAATAACCTTGCAATATTTAATTGTAACATTCAGGGAAATAAGGTATTATGAAATCATAAATATCCATTCATGTCGTACATGTTAAGAAAATATTCTTCTCATACTTTTTCTGAAAAGTAAAAATGTAACTAGTTCTGAAAACAACAAAATATTTCATTCATACAATTTAGTTAAAATTCTAGGATGGTTAAAATTGAATTTAGAAAATTATATAAGGATATAAAGAATATTTTTCAATACATATTTAGAAAACATTGGTGTTGATGATAAATATACCCCAGAAAATACGTACGAATGAACAATCTCAGATAAAAATGAGATTTGAAATGATATCCCTTACCTTAAGTCTGATATGATTCATATGTGTATGAAACTCCGGTTTAATGACTTAAATAATGTTACTTATTTTTTCCAGAATCATGATCATTTTTATTATAACATTTGGGATTATATTTGTATCTTCTTATTAGTAACATTTCATTATTACTCGTTATTTGGGTATTAATTGCATTATGTTCTTATGCATGTTTTGTCAGAGAAGTTATCTCTTTTTTGATATAGATATATCATTTAAATTTTTTTATTAGTATAATATATCATATATATTCATTCAATTTATTTATATAATAACCTTTAATTAATATTATGTAGAACTAATCACATCACGATGTGGATACGGTAAGTTGTATGTACGCACGAGTGACAATGTAGTTCCAATAATTATTGAATGATATTGAAGTGGATGCTGCAAAGAATCTAAGAATAAGTATATTTTTATATTAATTATATATACATTTATTAATTCCATCATTATACTCATCCATGTAAGGTGGTGATGAAAAAAAAGATTACACCACGGCGTGGAGACCATAAGTCATACATACAAACGCGTATTGATTTTTTTTTCATAGGATTGGTTGACGGTGGACTATTGTTTTTTCTTAATAATCATAAGATCTCAATATATAATTAAAAATTTAGTTACTAATTTATAATTAAACAACTCATGAGGTGGAATTAGAAGAAGAAATATGAGTGAACAAATCGGTAAATGATAATACCTCTTCTTCGATGTGCCTCCTCTAAATCTCCTCTAAGAGCACTAGAGTTGGTCTTTGAAGAAGAAAGTGGCCTCTATAATGTTTATAGGGAATTTTATAATGTAAATGGGTAGGCGATGGTAGATCTTGAAGGCTCAAAATGAAGTGATGATTTGAGGGAGGAAGTACCCTTTTATAATTGAGGTGAGGGGCACTTTTGGAAACCTCAAAAATATTAATTTATAAAAAAATTAAACCCCACCCAAAAACCACCAGAATTTTCCAATTTATAAAATGAGATGATATATTTTTGTAATATAATCAGGAAATAAATTTTATACAAGTTTTTAGGTCAATTTAGGCATTATCATTTTCATTTACACTTAGTTATTCTATTTAATTTTTAAGTACTTTTTTGAAGTCAATTAGACCATAAATTAATACTTTAAAACATTTTATACTATATAATTATTATAATATATTTTTTAATATGTATTATTATTTTTAAATAATTTAAGAAAACCTTATTTTGAAAAAATATCAATATTAAAAATTTTGCCACTATATATTTCATGGTTTTTTTAAAATAAAAAAAAAGTGAACCAAGATCCAAATTTTTTATTATATCTCTATAGGGTCAAGGTAATGTAGATAATTAATTTAACCTAATAATCATACCAATGGTATTTATTAAAAAAAATTAGTAACATTTATTTGATCTCTTCATTAGTAAAACAATTTCAACTTCAATTTTGTGTAATTATTTAATATACATATTTGTTGAATAATAATTTAAAAAAATAAGATGATGAATATAAATAAATTATATTTTTTAGGAATACTTTTAGTATAATTTATCTTCTGAAAACATCAACATTAAAAATGATGTAATCATTTAAAAAATGAATGTGATAAATTTATCTTCGCGTTAAATAAAATAATATATGTTTTAGAATATATTTCTTAAGATTTAAAATGGTCAATAAATAGACCCTTGGATGATTATGGTTGATATATACTCGAAAAATAATTTTGGGTTAAGTGTTTGAGCCTTATTATTATTATTAATATTTTAATAAAAATTGTTGTATTGATTCCCCATCAATTAATTATTTACCACCTAAAAATTAAAAATAAATTATCTTGATAGTTGAAAACATTTTATCTTTTAAATGATTATTTAAAATATAATTTATCTTCCTTATAACTTTATATTAAAAATAATTTAATTATTAAAGTTTGAGTGAGATGTATTTCACATTACTTTAAAAAATGAATTAAATGTTCTAATCTAATCCCAGTGGGTTCCAAGGGAAAACATTTCGACCCAAGTATGTTTTAGGGAAAATTATAATCATCTAATTATATTAACACAAGTTTTAGGGTAATTTTATAATAATATGTTTACCCATAATTACTCGATTTACCCTATTATCATGTTAATAAACACTACCGATGTTACTATTCATATTGCCGAAAATTAAAATAATAATATTTATATAATTTGGAATTATTGATTCCAAATTAGAAATCCATTTTTTTAAATTCAAAACATAGAAGTTTTAGTAATAAATTTAATATTAGTTTCACTGTTGAAATGAGGAAACAAGTTTTAATATTTAAAATATTGCAACATTTTGAAATGTTTTTACATCATAATTTAAGGTAATATTAATTCCAATGACCTACATTATATTAAATGGTAACAATATAAATTATTTATAATTTAAAACCATTCAATATTAAAATTTAACCTTATAATTATTTCCTTGAACAAAATTACATTCAATTAAAATTCAGAGTATTTTTACTCTTTATCAAAACATTAAAGTTATCAGGAAAATTTTATAAATTCATCCAAAGGAAATTTTTATATATACCACTTAAAAATAACATGTTTAATTTTTCATATAAAAATATTAATGTGTCAAAATATTTATTTAAAAGGGGTTATTCATTCAAAGGTGTAAAATTAACTTTTAAAAAATAGGTTTTTATACATAAAATAGGGTTTTATTCATACGCTGTGACTAAAATAACAATTAGATGAATATAAAAAATATTCTATTAACCATATAACACACATATATCTTATTAATTTTTTTACAAAAAAGTAATTCATCCAAATAAAAAAATATCTATTTATAATTTTTATAAATAATTGATAGCCAATTAATTCACAATATATTTTCATAAGTTTGTAATAATTCATCCAACTAACCTAACAGCTTGGATATAATGGTTATTTTATAATAAGGGCATATCACGATTCATTTAAACTCATGACTGCGTGCAAAGAAATATACCAATGAATAAAAATTATTTGATGAAAATATTTTGTAAAAACATCCAGGTGTTAAAGGTACTACAATAATTATTTCTTCAACATCGTTCTAGTACATTGGAGTTTTATATTTTATTCTATAAGGATCTTCATAAGGATCCATATGAATTCTTGAGTCAAAGAAATTACTATGGAAAAAAATAAACAAGTGAAATGTGTTTCTCCCAACCACATTTGAAATCCATAGTAGCATATCTTAACATATCGTATAGACTTTTAATTTTTCTCTAAGACTTACTATCTATCAAATGACGACACAAAATAATGAAACTCAACTCCATGTTATGATATTTCTGATCACATCACTAAAACATAAATGAAAACATAAAATCTATATCTAATATATTTGAATGTAGTTCTATAGTAAATTTTACCACTCTCTTAATATATATTCTTTTCTGTCGATCCAAAGATAAGTCTTCTTTGATAACAACAAAGTGTGTTAACTTCATAAGGTCATTGGATACAACAAATAATTATATCAAAATTGATAACAAGATACACCCTAAATCTTACCAGTACCTCTAATTATATGTCCACAAAGTGTCAAGGAATTCCCAATCAAATAACAATTTCACTAAATCAGGAGCAAAACCAAATTGTTTTATTTAGAAAAATGTTCCCCAAAATATAATTAATCTTGAAAAAATACCATCTTGTAAAACGTCAGTACTGTGAACATATAAACCCATTATAGAATCCATAACTCTAATATTAATCTTACATGGAGACATATATGATTCTAAAAATAAAATAATCCTTTGACGTTTCATGAAAATTAAAACTAAAATTCCTATGAAAAAATACTTCTACTAAAAAATCCTTGAATCCAAATACATAGATACTTTAGTCCTTCCACATCGTTGATTTACATGAAACACATCCTCTATATAGAATTTAATCCTCTATTTAGATCTTTGAGTTGGATAATTTCCATGTTCTCCACACATAAGACATTGAACTAATTGATAATGCTTCACTTTATGGCCATATTTTCCAAGAAGATAACATATTTACCTCTGCTTTATATATT
This sequence comes from Viscum album, assembly GCA_963277665.1. Classification (NCBI taxonomy): domain Eukaryota; kingdom Viridiplantae; phylum Streptophyta; class Magnoliopsida; order Santalales; family Viscaceae; genus Viscum; species Viscum album. Next base: position 1,508,693,309 of record OY728153.1, on the reverse strand, counting down.
CATATAAGTGATTAAGCTTACTTTTCTAAAATTTAGGAATTTGAATTTTCTATTCATTGTATACATTACTACATGAACATTCTTAAAACTTCAAATTACTCATATTTTGCTAATTATTAATCTCACTATATTTCATGTTGTTTATCATATATCATGATAACTGATTAAGAATAATCAAAATATGTGTTCAACATTTCATCATCTAATTGGGTTTCTCGTATTCACAAAATTTTTTCTTAGATTCATTATAAAAATGATTAAAAATGGTTATACCCACTGAATAAAATAAAAATAACAATCTCCAATAAACACTAATCATAGTGGAAAACCACATAATCATGATAAATCACTTATAAGATGTCAAAATCAAGAAATATTTTTTGAAACATACTACACCTTAGGTTTATCCTTGGTCATTTATAGTAATCATTTATTTAAATCCATTGTGATAGATCATAAGGGGTTTATGAATATCAAATGAATATCCCCTTAGAGTGTCAGACCAGGTGTGCAGTATGGCTCATTTCTATTCCCTATGTGATGATCAAGTTCATCTCAATTCACCGTTTTCAGAGTTATTACCAATATGTAACTATTTTCCAGATCTATATCCACTTGTAGATGTATATTCATTACATTATATAAGCCCACATCTGATGAACATAATAGTTTAGTGAATTTAGAAACATGAAATAAAATATACTTATTCTTGAAAGATCATCAATATCTTTCACCAATATATTTCCCTTTTGTACACCTACATAAAAACCATTCTTTATCACTTGGGGAAGGAAACATAAGAACTAGTGAGAACAGATTCTCAGTAAGTGTAAACATAATAAATATTAATCTATGTTAAAAAGAAATTATAGGATAATTTTAAGGGTATTTGATCATGAACATAACTTATGATGTTCATAAATATCATTTTATAGATTATAAATATGATTCATGTAATAAATATTTATCATTCCCAAAAAATGGCCCATAAAGTTGAAAATCATAATAAATCAATCATGAAACATAAACTCATGCCCAAAATGTATGGAACCATCATAATTATTGAGAACCATTTAATATGTCAAGGATAAATACAAATACGATAAATTTTTCATATTATGACTCATCACAAATTCCCCATTGTCGATCAAGAGACACATATTTCTTTTATGGGATCCAGACACACCTATTTCGCATAGTGGATCAGGACACACATAATTCCCATAGTTTTTTTGGACACACCTATTTCTCATTGTGGATTAGAAGACACTTGTTTCTCATTGTGGATCAGGAAACACCTATTTGCCATATATTATTATGAATCATTGATTTCCCATGGTGGATCAAGACACACCTATTGACCATTGTGAATCATGCCCATTGGCGGGTTTCCTAATTATATCTCATGAGATACTAATCATTACCTAATGAATTTAAGGGGATATAGTTCCCACCTATGAAATATATAAAATAATTTTTATGTGTTCCATAATATCATAAAACATTTATCATATCATAACCCATGAAATGGGTTTTCTAAACATAAAATCATAACTTATAGAAAATAGGTTTGTTTTATAATCATTTAAACATTTCATCTTGTCATAAATATTGGAAAAAAGAAGCAGGTTTCATAAGAATTTTATCATGTTATAGCCTATGAAATAAAAATAGGTTTCATAAACCACCTTAAATAATAAAATATTTATAAAAAGAATAAGAAGGGTTTCCTTGGTTCATATTCCCAACAAATCAAAAGTAACATCAATGTATTCCATATTATATGGGGAATTATTTAAAATGATAACATAGAATAATTAATTAGGAAAATGATTTTTTTAAATCACTCCTTAAAACAAAACATTTATAAAAATATTTGGAAATCCTATTCATTGGAAATAACCTTCAAAACATATAATGGAACCTTTAAAATTCATTTAAAACGTTTCTTGGGTAAATTATCCTTTCCACTATGGAAAAACATTTATTGAAACATTGAACATTTTTAAAATTCTTTTATTTGAAAATAACCTTGATAATTTATTAATGAATCTTCAAATAAAATAATGTTCTTGAAGATAGGTTGTTTCATCAACGTTATACGACAATAAAACATTTATTTCTTTCACTTTTTTGTGAAATTTAAAAGGGAATTGTTTGGAAAATAACATGAATGATCATTTCAAAAAAACCATTTTAAACTTGAAAAAATAGTAATAATTTATTTTAATAATAATTTTATAATTGTAAATCATTTTTAATACATTTTCTGAATACGTGGTTTTGGAAGAAAATGGATTTCCGACCCAAGAGAGAAAAAAGTTTATTTTCTTAAAAACATTTGATAAATTATTTTAACTACAAATGAGTGGTAAATTGGTAATATTAATATCATTAATAAACATGGGATAAGAAAACATATGTGTTTCTTTATAAATGGATCATATTATTTTATCATCGGAAACATAATTATAAATAATGACGATAAAATATTAGATTATAACATAAAATCATTACCACTTTCAAAACATTAAAACAAAATAACCATGAATAAAAATCATTAAATTGAACATAAAATATCATCTGGATAAATAAAATCAAGATATTATATGTCAGAGAGGTTTTATATGCACCCCTTAAATAAATATTGGTGGAAAACATAACATATGTCCCCATAAAAGAAAATTGAAGCAAAAATTCCTTAGAACTTCGGTAAATTTTGAACTATAAACCACATGAAAGAGATATCATATAATTGAAATATAAATCCACATAATTATAAGTATAATTATCATAAGATAAATTTATGGACAGTATATACACCACATAAAATAAACTGTTGGTGCAAATGGTATGTGTCTTAGAGAAGTAAAAAAAAGTGAGATGAAAATCCATTAGATCTTTATTAATCATTTGAATCGTAAGCCTAAATAAAGAATAAAATCAGATGAAAATTTAAATATCATGAAAATGATTTTATTCTTTATATAAAATTTAAATTTTGTAGTTTATACGCCATGTAAGAGAAAGTAGTGGTTTATTTAAATATGTCTCCAAAAAAATAGTGGCTAGAAATCGTTTACACTAAGTCTTGACCTCCATCAAACATGTTCAAAAATCCTATATAATAAATATAATTTTTTTATAATTCTGTTACATAAAAAAATTATATATATCATGCCCTATATGATAATTACAACCTTTTATTATTTGTTTTTTGAAAATTCCATGTTATAGTTTTGTTTCGCATAATACCCACTTTTTTTTTCATATATGATTTGATTTTTTATTTTTTGTATTTTTTATTGGATTATTATTTAATCATATAAATAATTTTAAAAAACATATAATTTTAATTAAATTTATTTATATATATATTTATTTTAATTGATAAAATTTAGTGATAGAAAATGAAATACATAGTTCATGGAGATGGTAGGACATACATATACGTAGATGTTATTTCCATTTTCTTGTCAGATTGAAAGAAATAATGTTAAATATTATTTTACCATTAAAAAATAATTTTTCTTTCATATATTTCTCATATTTTAATTTAAAATATCATTATTACCTTTTATGTAAAGAATGAATGAATCACATCGCTTCGGGAGGGGGAAATCCACCATACAAATGATCAACAATATCATATTCCAAAAAAAATGAAGAGTGTCAAGAAATTTATGATAAATTAATTCCAAAATTAAAATAATTTCTTATATAAATAATAAATACATAATTATTTTTATCATTTAGGGGTGGTAATGGAAAATTTATTGACATTGGTTCATTAGGTGGTAGTCCACCTTACACACAAATGATGATTTCTTAACCATTTGATGAAAGTGGAGATGAATTTAGGTTAATAAAAAAATAACATATAAGTATATAATAGATAATAGTGTTATTATGATTTCTATTAAGATAATATTTTTGGTGGAAATCGAATAATGTAAAACAATGAGCTTAGTGAAGACAATTACCTTCACTTAGAAGAATCTCCTTTGGATATTTTATTAAGGACCCTATTGTTTGTCTTTTGAGAGGACCAGAACCTCTATAAAATAGATATGGATTATGGGGATGGATTTTGGAAGGTTATTTGAAAATTATATTTCTTTATAGGTTTTAATTAGTGATGTTTTTTGAAGGCCTTTTATAAGTGCGAGAAACTGAGCCAACATGGAAACTACTTCGAGATTTTCCAAAAAAAATAAAAAATGACAAATTCATTCACCTGAACTTTTTTATAAATGACCCTAGATTCAAAAATTTAAATTATAATATTGAAATATTCCCATCCAAATAAAATTTTAAAAGTTTTATAGCCATTTTAACCCTTTTCTTCTTAGTTTATCCCCCAGTAAACACATTTTTTACATTAACCACTGTAATTATTTTTTATTATTTTCACTATTCATTTTGGAAAAAATTAAGTTAAACTAATTAGATAACATAAATTATGTTGATTCCAAATACAGAATCCATTTTACAAATTCAAATCATATATTTGGGAAACATTATTTTATAATTAATCACGTATATGTGAAGAAAAAGGACATTTTCTAATAGAAAATGTTCAAAAGTTGACAAGATTTTTATTTAAAAATACTATATGAAAATGATATCAAAGGAATAAAGTGGATTAATAGATATATAGTTGAATGAATTTTAATTTATAACCAGTTTAAAATATAATTTATCTTTATAAATAATTTAAATTAAAATATAATTTTCAATTAAAAATCAGTATTTTTCATTACTCATCAAAAATTTAATCATTTCAATAAATTATAAAAAATTATCTTAATAAAATTTTGATATTATTATTTTAAAATTGAATTTGTTTTCAAATAAAATCTCTAAATGTGTAAAAATTTTGTTTCAAAATAATTTTCCAAAAAGGTGACAAAACTTTATTTTAGAAAAATTTGGGTTTAAGCATACAATTAAATTTATTTTTATCTCTAGTATAGGAAACACCTCATATTAAATTGTTATAGCATATTAAATATATGATATATATATTTTATTAAAATAATTCATCAAAATTGGTTTTATTACTGTATCAACATAAAATTTGTTTGTTTGTATAAAAATTGTTTTTTAAAAGTGATTTAATTTGTTTCAAATAGTTTTATTTACATTTTGATTTAAATAGTCACAAAATAATTCATTTTATATACATTTTTAAATGATATATTTTCATAATTTTTTAATAAAATTTATATCTTTCATTCCCATGGCTAGGTGATATTTATAATATTAAATAAAAATATTTTGGTATCATGTCATGTTTTATTTAAACTCAATGTTGTGTGTAATAAATGATACACCTAGTGTAGCATGTAATGATATATAAACATTGTGTTACATGTAATGAAAAATATAAAAAATAATAAATTTTTTTGAATAAATTTTTTTTATAAAATCTTGTGGTTTTATAAGGAGTCCCCTTGCTCCTGGAAAGAAGAGAAGACTATAAACATTGAACCTCTTGGGGAATAAACTATTCCACCAAATAGCATTATACTGAGGATGTAGGTCTCATATGTGTTACGTTTGAATCTATTTGGAGGAGGAAACCAATAGATCTTGTTCCCCTAGGGATTTATTCATTTCTTGTAAGGGTTTGATCCTCTATTGGCAATGATCTTCATCAATAAAGAATAACAATCCACAAATTTTTTTTTAAACTCAAGGTCTATATATAGTTATCAAATACTTATAGATAGAGGCAGTTGTGAAATTATGTACCCATAATGTTTTTCCTTATTCCTCAAATACCATATAAAAAATAACCAAATGTGAGGATAATATCCATTTCTTCCACTTCATTTATGTTATTTCCTACCCCATTGAACTATACCTAGAGAAAAACTACATGTGTAAGGTCTTATAATGAAAAGTATGTGAATATACAAAACACACACCACACTATTGTCACCATATCAGCATGGAAGAATAAGTGAGTGGTTCATTCCTCAGTGGGGTTCATATAATAGACTCATTTCAAAGCTAACTTGACACCCGTGCGTTTTACCTACGAATCTAGGGAAATTGTAATGTGTTCATTTCTCCATGTTAATAAGTTATACTTTGAAGGGATATCATTCCATCCTAGAATACTACCGCAATCATGATGCACCTAGTTCCCATACAAAATTTTGCAATATGAATTTGCTGAAAATTCCCCTGACAAGGTACCCATGAACACACAAGAATTAAGATCATTTATGAATTTTATATTAGGAAAAAATATTTCATTAATCCAAGTTAAAAAAATGGGAAAAAATAATTCCTAGCTTACCTAAATGATATATCTAGAATCGAGCAACCATGGATGATGAGCATTGAACCCGCCCAGTTAAAGTTCTAGATGATTATTTCACTAGGAATAGAATGGGATTTAATTTTTATACAAATTATTGGTCTCAATTTAGTACTTTTTATTAATATGAATTGAAATATTATTCTCATGATAATACATTAAAAATGTGTCTTAAGAAGGAATACATTTTGGATATAGAATTTAATATTTTTTCTTATTTAAATTTCAAAACCTAACCCTATCACATTATATTTAAATGTGATTTTCATACATTTAGTGGATTATAATAGTATTTGGAAATATTGTAATTTGGATAATGGTTCTATTCCACCTCTATAACCATTTGGAAGAAGGAATCCATTATGTTTGGATCTTTTTCGAGATGGTGCTCCTCTTTTTCTTCTATTTTTTGTTTCTTTATAATTTTGCTTGTAATAAATATTAATATTCAATAGATCTTATATGCTCCTCTATTTACCCATATTTTTACTATTGTTCCAATAATAAAAGAGTAGATATGATATTGGGTCATACCCAGTCAAACCATTTCTTATGCATATCGTCTCCATGAAGAAAAATCCACCCATGGGAGCATAAATATTTTTATGTTTTACCTAATTATTACTTCCTTCATTTTTTTTTGAATCCATGTAATCACCAGTGTCAAGAAAAATATGTCTAAGGATTTTGTAAAATTTCATGCACTATAATGATTCTCACATTTCATGTGATGACGACCATGTTCGATTTTTGAGAGTAATACATTAATTTTTAATTTTAATCAACATGAGATCGATTTATTGAGTTCAAATATAATAAAAAACAAAAACATTATAAATTATATAATATATTATTTTCCACAATTTTCCACACATTGTAAGTTATCGTTGGCACTATAATCTAAATACAGTTTTGTGATTATAATTTTCAAAGATATTTTAGTGTTCATTTATTCTAATCATAGTGGTCAAAATTTCTTTTGTAAGGTTCAAAATTTGAAAAATTGGGGAAACATATTTGAATGGATTTTACCATAAGGTATAATGATTTATAAGTGATTAAGGTCTATATTAGAATGATAAAAAACATTCATATTGGTATATTCAATGTAATTTTATTATTAGTCACCAAATTGTTCTACAAAATCACTCAACAAAGCCCACTAATCACGGTTCACTTTTTTACTTTTTTAATTTTCTTAAAAATACATTTTAGGGGTTGTTTAGCCTAATTCCTCCTTCTAAGAATAACCTAAAAATTACCCTATATATCACTTTGTAAAAAAAATAGAGTTCATGCAACAATGAAAATCAGCAGGAGTGCCCTTAGCATTTCTATTTTTTGATTTCCACTTCTACTATCAAAACACAGAACTTATAGATTATTATATAAAACTAAAATATCTTATAATCATTTTCAACTTCTTCTAAAAATAACTACACTAATATCCGCAACATAAAGCACCCATTATTTTTTAGGAAAATATCAATTCAAACTTGGATGCAGCATGACTCATCCTTACTGTTAAAGTTCTTCAATGAATGTCAGTACATACTTTAGCATTAAATCAATATATCATGGATATTATCTCATCCCAATCATAAATATATTAATTTTTTATTGAATAATAGTGTATTTTGGTATTTGAATTACTCAATAACAACTTATTAATATTGATATTCAGTATTCTTTATATACTATAATTTCCTAACAAATCATGATTTAAATCCTTCCTGAATTTTTTCTTCCAATAATCCTCTTCTCCAAACACGAGGATTAGATTATATTGATGTTATAGCTTGAATCACACATCCATTTGTGTTTGTGTGTTATTTTAATCCAATAATATTTTATCTTTCATCTTAATAATATATTTCCTCTTTTAAATGTTAAATTTGGAAAAAATTATATTATATTCTACAGATATTCTCAAAATTCACTAATTTTTAAGACATATATAGAACTAAAATTCATTTCATATTAATTTTAATTATTAAAAATCAATAAGTTAATATTCTATATATAATATGTATTTTGTAATACTTTTAGTGTCTTATTATGTATCCAAACCCATTTCAAAAGACTTTGAAAGTCCTGTAAAATCTTGAAGTTATACGATCGGCTCAACCAATTCATATCAGATCAAAGTCACATGCATCTTCCTCAAGATCATATAATATGCACAAATAAATATTCCACTTCTCAGACACATATTTTTTTCCTAGAAATCTTAAAATATTCCCTAATTTTCAAAACTAGTTATTTTCTAAAATCTACTAAAACTTATACGCTCCTCAAAGTCATATGATCTGACTAAAGCCTTATGATCTTCTATAAAACACCAAAAAACATTAAATGAATCCAATACTTCTTCATATCAACTTGATGATTCACAATAACTTAAAAATAATAAACTCATTAAAAAATGATAAATGTAGATATTTTCATACTTAATCCTCAAGAACCCTTTCATGAATCCTTATCAATTATGTTAGATTATAACACTATTTTTTATAGCTTGTTCAAGAATTTTTTTGCAACCTGTATGCTATTACATTTTTTGAGTCAACTTTATCAATAATAAAAGAAATACTCAATGTTTTTAACATATTTATGGTTTCACCATTGATTTAAATAATAAATATTTTATCCAACCAAAATTGAAATTAATTAATAATAGATTTAATTGGATGTACAAATTATCTATCACTTCATAGATTTCCAAACTATAATAGATAACCATTTTCACATGAGTACATGTAATTAACTTGAGTACCATCTTTATCAATTATCTGAGGTATGGGGTCACATAGATAGCTACCAGATATTCCTTTCCATTTACATGTGTTTTCCATGGAATCCAACTCCAATATAATTTACCAATATACTTAGAAAGGACCTTAAACATGAATTAAATTGGGAGATACTTATTCTATAATCCATATTATTTTTAACACAATGACATTGAAAACCAACCAGTGACACATTGAAAACAAAACGAACAAAAATATTCATGAAATACACTAGGGTCACGTCATATTAAATTCTTAGTCTAATGTTTAATAAATAAAATAAATTTTACATGATACAAATATTATATTAATCATACATTTGGTTGACCAAATAGTGATCTAAACTATCCTAAACCAATTTGAAAACACATTATGAATTTTGAAATTCATTTTAAACATTGTTTAATAACCCTCAATGTTTTCATGATGTTATAAAATATAATTTAAATGTATAATATATCATTGAATCTTTTAATAAAATTCTTTCATAGTATAAAATCAAAAAAATAATCTTGTTATATTCTATATGGGTGGATAGAATTATTTTGGTCTATTTCATCTTTAACTTGATTATTTCTCATTCCTCAAAAGTTCTTCACAAAAGATATCATGGATTTATAAATGTCTATAATAATCGTGGAATATAATATTCTAAATATTATTTATTTTATTTAATAAAATATGATATTTAGGATTTAATAATTAACTAGACATATATTCTATCATTGGATAGAGATAACATGTTTTTCCTCCGTAATATCTCACAAAAAAAATTATTACTTTAAAAAAACTATAATATTCTCAAATATAATTAAAATATTCCTAAATTTAATCCAAAAATAAAAGTGATGTTTTTTGAAACAAATATAATATTAAACATAGGAACACATTCCAAATAAGAAAAATCACGTGGAAAATAAATGAAGTCTAATGTTTCCTCACAAAGGGATAGAATCTTGACACCTCGTCACATAATAGAGTGTTGATTTTGAGAGAAATTCATTTCTTGGTGAAAAGTAATAATTATATAATGGAATGATTCATTTAAATTCTCTCATGTTATCTTAAAAACATCAAATCCATTAATACTTTCAATACATAAATTTGATATTTAGGGCTTTTTCAATTTTACTCTTCAGATTTGATTTAAATCTCCAATTAGTCCAAAATATTCCCTCGAAGTAAAATAAATTCATCATACATAAAAATTTGTTAAAATATATTTTGAAATACTCTCCCTCTTTAGGTTTAATTCATCCCCCACCATTCACATGAATCTACCCCTTGTTTATGGGATTGAATCACCCCCCCCCCCCCACAACTTAATATTATTTAATTACATGTAAAAATTAAATAAAATTTCTCTCAAAATAATTTCCTAATTTATTGGGATGATCCATCACTCTTTCATTTTAATGAATCCCTACACCCCAATAAGTGTTTGAGACATTTCACACAAATTGAAAACATAGTCCAAAAAACAAATTATAGGGTAGGTAATGGGTTCCCTCATCTATTTCTAAATATCACCATAATAAATGTAAAATCAAGGATGTGGTTAAAAAAATATTTTTTGATTATAAAATAATGATTCAATTCCATATAAAATTTAATGAATAAAAAATAATTATCAATAAATATAAAATATTAACACTTTAGAAAATATTGGGTTGGAAATAAAAGGAAGTAATCAATACTTAATGCCTCCCATTAAAATTATTCTCAAATAATTTAAAATATTAGTATATTCTCCCGTACAATATAAAACACTTTATATATTCAAATTAAACACCTTAATTATTTATAAATGAGTATACACAAGCTTTTCATTAATAATAAAAAAAATAGGGAAGGGGTATTATCGCCATACTTAAAATATAGAGTGTGGTATATTGGTTGTTCATTATCAACATGATTGCCTAAAATCTATCTTTGAGAATTCCTTTGTAAAAAATCTACAAACTACTATTTTGTAAATAAATACTAAATTTTAACTACTCCACATATAACCTCAACATTGAAAAAATGATATTTAATATCAATGTGAATATATATTGAGTGTTTGACATGATTTTTTTAATAATTTATTACCCTTTGATTATCATAGTTAATTAATATTGGAAAAAATAATTTCTCTACTAAATATTATTATTTTGTTTTATCTTTATAATTTGAGTAAAATATTGTGTGGAAATATGATATTATACTTTAATTGTACATATGGTCATTGTAACTTTATGCTCTCAATTTTAACTCACACAATTCTTTCTAAATATAAATATTCCCCTTGGAGTAAAATTTTGTCATCAATATTTCAAACCATTTCAACATCATTATATACCAAAAATCATCTTATTTTTCTTTTTCACATAAAATATTGTATTCATGTGTTCCATTCATATACATGAGTATCCGTTTAGAAAAATTTATGTTTGACTTCGTTGGTTATGAATTTCCCATAGAAAGAATAGTGAGAATCACTAAGAGTTGGGGTTAATTAGTGTGACCAAAAATGAAACATTCTATCAAATATTACAAGAATTATCATGGAAATTAAAGATATTATAAAATTATAAAACCAATAAATAATGAAATAATATAGGAATTGATATATAATTCACAAAACATAAGATAATTTTCTAATATTCTCAAAATCGTTTTATCAAGTGTTCAATTATTAATTCCCAATAGTTATGATACAACTATCTAGTTCTAATATTTTTGTCGACTATTAAAAATAATACATAAGGAATATCATCTTTAATTACTAGTTAAAGAATGATCTGTAGAAGAATAAAAAATTAGACGATATTATGAATCCCTCTTCAAGTTTTTATAAGGATAGATCAAGTGAAAAAAATCAATATTCTCTATAATATGAACCTGAATCTATCTAGATTTCTCCTTGTAATGGTCGGTCACTTTTCTTAAGGTTTTGACACACTTGGCGGAATTAATCTACATTTTTAATGGATTCAAACAAATAATGGTGTCAAACTATAGTTCTTTAAGAATAATCCATGATCAATTATATGTGTGGAAAATTTAAATCTTAATAAATTATAAAACCACTCAAATATTCAATGAGATCCTAAAAAGTCAAAAATCGTCAATATAATTATTTCAAAATAATTTTATTTATAGTGAAAAAAATTTAAGTCATTGTTCTCAAGATATCATTAGAAAATATGTTACAGTTTGGTCATTAAACATTATAGCCTTTTCATGGGATAAAAAATTATTTTAGAAACCTGAAATTTCAATGAACTATAGATTTCAATACAATATCTAAAATTGTTCAATAACACTCTATGTTAAAACATAATAATATACCCGTAATGGATAACAAAAAAACACCCTTAGTTTAGTCATATTAATAAATTAAAACATAACATCATGAAATTATACCTACATATTATTTCAAGAAAAATGTTGTAAGAAATATTCAAAAGAAAAATAAATGTATTTTGGTATGATTTTGATATACTTAAAACTATTCTTTTATATTAAATTAATTTTGGAATTTCAATATCCATCACATCGTGGTTTCTTCAATTTCAATAGTACATCATTCAATTACTATAAAATAAACACTAATTAGACTAAAACGCTTCCATAGTTTTTTTACAATAAATATAAAATAACATCATCCTCAAGACAAATGAATAAAATACATCAGGAAACATTTCATAGTATGTTTTTTTATGTTTTATTGTTATCTAAACACCACACCATTGGATAGAATGATGTTTTTAAGAGTTGTAAAACCATTGGTGTAAAGATAGATTTTATATTGACTAATTATCAAAAAAATTATTCTCAAATCAACCTCTTTCAATTCACTTCATGTGTGTTCACAAATGTTTAAGGTCTCATCAATCTCCCTCATTGAAAATTTTTTCCAGTAATATAAAACAATGTAGTCTCTTCTCTACAAAGGATGCTAAGGTATCATGTCTCCTCTTACATGGAATAACTTATCATATTTTATCCCCCAATTATTTCACTTAAATTAAGATTTACATTCACTCTATTTTTGTAATAATATCTACCACTGTACTTTCCCTATTTGAAAATAAATTAAAAAAAATAAAAAAGGAAACTAATTAGAGAAATTATATGGATTTAGGGAAATAATTAAATCTCAAAAACACCATCATTTACTATAATTAATACATTATAATGATATTTAACAAAATATACACAACTTATTCCTTACCTAAAATACATTACAATAAAACTTCTCCACATTCCACCTTAACATTGATTATCCAATACATGATTTTTATATGTTTTGACATTGAATGTTTAAATATATTATTTAAAGATTTTATTTTGATTTTATTATCACACCCATTGATTAATGTATATGAAATATTAAATTTTATATCATTAAAATGTGACATCATACACATTATTTGAGTGATGGATTATGATGTCACATCATACTCAACTTACATTATGATTAGAGGGACTGAATTTCTCTTCATTAATTACAAAAAACACACTTTTCTATAATAAATAACACAACTCTAGTAGATTAATTTCAATATGAATGACCAGATAAGTAATTTGAATTATGATAGCAATAATCTATAAATATGAGTCTTTATCAAATATCAATCTGTAATCAATTGTTCACTTTTTTTTGAATAAGATTTATTTCACTAATATAATATGAGACTTCATTGGATTAATTTAGAATAATGAAAAAAAGTAATAATAAACATAATATATGGCATATTTGTTGTCTAGTAGAGAAGGCCTATCATAAGCCTTATTAACTTTTTATACATACTTTTTTTTATCCATGGATAAATTTGTCTAAAGTGCTATAGGAGTAGATTCCACTCTTTGTTTTTTCATTCCAAACTATTTTAATAACTCATGGGCATAATTCTTCTATGAGGGAATGGTAGATACCAAAGTGTTTATGAATTGTAAGCCCAAAAAGAATGACATATATCTAATCACTGACATATCAAAAATATTTTTCATTTGAGCAGAAAAGTTATCATGAGTCATCACTTCATTCCAAAAATAATAATTTCATGAAAATACATAATAACAGTAATGTAGTTTTTGTTGTCTCCCTTTACATTAAGATTATTAACAACATTTCCTTTATTAAAATTCTTGATCTTTATGATATTTTCTAACTTGTAATACGATTCCCATGGAACTTTTTTAAGGCAATATAATATTTTCTTTATCATGAAAACTCAAGAACCATCACCATCTGGAATAAAATCATTAGGTTGTCCAATATAAACCACTTACTCAAGTTCATGATACAAGGACACTAACTTTACATATTTTAGGAACACTTAGTAGTACCTTAGGAAACATTTCACAAAAAAATACAATTTGTTTCAATCATTGTTACTATAGGAAAAGACTTATCAAATAATATACCCTTAATCTGAGAGGATCCCTTTCAAATTCCCTTCTAATTGAGATTTTTTCAATAACCCATTTTTTCTAAGTTATATTCTTATCTTTAGAAATAGACACTAACCCTCATGTTTCATTACTCTCAATTTGATTTATCTCTTCCTCGAGTGTCGTGGTCTAATTTTTATGATCAAATGCTTAGTTAACACCCTTAGGTTCAACATACAAAAGAATGTTCATATGATTGGAATTCTATTATACTTCTCCATTGGAAAGTTTTCATCAACCACCCTTAAGTTAATATATTTTTTAAAAAAAAGCCTTCCCCGAACCCTAGTGTATGTCCCCAACCCCTCAATTTCATACACCCAATCCCTCCCTTTTTTCCTCCAACCATTGACCCACACACCTCGAGCAACCCCAATATGTGCTGTGAGAATGCCCCCTTCACCACATGAGTGAAATCCCCCCCCCCATTTCTTCGAAGAATCAAACATGGATTTGTAGTTTTAAGGTCAACTTTTAGAAACAAATATTCCATATCAATTTTTCATTATTAATAAATACATATTTATATTAATATATATATATATATATATATGCATATATTAATATAAATAAATTTAATTTTTAAAATATATTTTAGCACATTTAAAAATATAACCTATATATACAAACAAATAAAAATACGATATATATTTCTAAATTTTATAATTAATATATAAAATAGCTAATATAATTATAAAATATAAAATATATATTTAAATAATATATATACATGTAATATAATATAATATGCATCTTAATATATATATATGAAATTATATATATTTTTACATAAATATGTTTTACATATATATATATATATCTAGATATATATTTAGAAATATGATTCTATTTTTTATAGAAATATATTTTTAATAAATTAATTAAAGTATTTATATATATATATATTTATTTGTAAAAAAATATGTATATGTAGATATATATCCTTGTGTATATACATATATGATTTCTCCCTCAAAATTATATATTACATATAATTAAATAAATATATTTACACATATATACAAATAATTTTATATTTTGTATAAAAATATACACATGTTTAAATATTTATAAGTATATTTATATATAATATATATATACATAAATACCCAACTACGTATACATGTTTATTTAAATGTATATAAGTATTTTTTTAACGTATTTATACAATGTACATAAATATTTCTATATAATATATTTAAACAATGTATTTAAATATATTAATTTATTTTATAGATATATATATATATATATATATATATATGAATATATTATAAAAATACAAATATATATTATATAACTATATATCATCAAAATATATATATTTATAGGTATAAAATTAAAAAAATAAAAATTTATATTATATATATAATTATGTATATTTATATGTATATATATATATAATATTTACATATATTATATAAATATTTCATACATAAATATATACATTATAAAAAATATATATTTCGAATATATTTAACAAATATGTTATACATATATTTTATATAAATATATTATAAAAATATATAGTAAAAATATATATTATATACCTATGTATAATACAAATATAAATACAGATATTTATATATTATATATTTATATGTTAAATATTTATATATGAGTAATTAATATATTAATATATATATTATATTTATATATATTTTATATTATATATATATATTATAATATCTTATATCTTATATCTAATATATTTATATTTATAGAAATATATTTTATATTTATAAATACATTTATATGCATATACATACACACACATACCTATATATATTACATTTATATATATACACATAAGTACATTTATATTATATCAATTGGATGAGCGTCTAGTATTTTAATATACAATATATGTGTGTATAAATAATTAAATATATATATATATATATTTGTATATGTATATAATAATAAAATATAATAAAAAATCTACTAAATATAATTATAACGAATATATATTTTTATTAATAAAACTAAAAAAATAAATGGGTTAATAATCACTGTTTATTTAAGCGATAAGCAATGGTTTTAAATCACAAATAATATTATTTTTTTAAAAAAATATATCAGGTATATTTTAGTGGAAATTCACTGAAAACTACTGTAAAATTAAAATTTCATGGCGGATTTGGCATAACCACAGTTAAGTTATAAGGGAATTTAATTTATAAGAGGTTATGCATAACCATACCCCAAAATTACTACTAATGTATTATTATTTTTAGTGAAACAGCTCCATACATAAAACATTTTAAAAGTAATTGGCCCTTTCATTTATCATTTCATTTTTCTAAAATAAGTTATATAATCCGTCTATGTTTATCTTCCTCTTCATCTTTGAGTTTCAAAATATTCCTTTATTTTAATTAAATTTCATCCTCTTATTTGATATTCCCATTAAACAAAGGAGTATTTCTCATCTCTTATAATTTGTATGTTTTTAAACTTGTAAAGGGAAAGATTATTCAAATATCTATCTTCCAATGAGTAAACATTATCATCAAAACTATTATAGAGATTCTTTAAAGGATTTTTTTTCAATGGTGGTGTCCCCTAAATTATCTTCAAATCCACCAATATTTCTGAAAATATCAATGAAACCTTTGGAAAAATAATCAATAGAGTGTTCATTATTAATTTTAACATCTTTAAACATTAATATCAGAATTTATAATTCAGAATATATGACCATGGAATTACCTTCATAGATGTTTCTGTTTATCTTAAATCTCCATTTATGATTTCAATCTCATAAAATTTTGGAATTATTTTCGATTAAAGAGGTAAATATATATTTTCTAACTTTGTTATTACTTAAAATGATCTTTTTTTTCAATTGGTGTCATTAGAGTTCTTTCCTCAAGTAGTGTATAACAAATATGGAAAATATCAAGAACATAAGGGCCAAGAGTTAGCATATAAAGTTCCATACTATTCTTCCACACATTACAATCCATTCCTCAAAAATGGATAATTCCTATACCATTTAATGAATTTAGAAAATATTTGATAAGTTATGAAAAAATCAACACGGTAAAAATTACTCAAAGTAAAATTCAAACCTAGTACAATAAAATTAAATTATTATAAAAACATGGACACTTTGATACTAATTGAAGAATACAAATAAAAACATATATAAACACAAAAGATGTGGGTTAAATAGGATTTTATTTAATTTTCAAATGTTTAAAATGGAATTACTTCTCCACCTCTTAATGAAAATAAATTTCAATACAATATATTTAAAATCTCATACAACATGCACAAATCAAATAAATCTGAAATATATAATTGTTTTATAAGTATCATCATAAAATTTTAAATAATCACATTAAAATACATGGTAATGTCCATGCCACATATGTTATAACTCACATCCTATAGTGATTATACAGTTCTACCAAAATCCAACAATTAATTATGAAAATCCCACTTAATTAAAAAGATTTTTCTATAGTAAAAAATAATATTATTTATTCTCCAAAATGTTACAACATAAATAATGTAGCTTTTTCTAAATATAATTTCGTAATTTCATTAATAATTGATCATTGAATTATTTATATAGATTAATCACAAACCATAATATATTTCTTCTTAAAATATTTTTACTCAATATATTTCAAATAGAAACTATAATCTCTACAGTATATCTCAAAATACGTAGAGATTTAATCATATTAAAAAATAAAAACCAATGGTTTTTAAATCAATATTTCATCTTCTAATGTAGGAGATAATTAGTTTCTAATTTCTTAAATAGTATGAAATATTTTATTAACTATGTATGACCTTTCATGACAATAAATCGGTGATCAAGTCAATATTTGTCTAATATAAATGATAGTGAATCATTGAATCTTTGGATACAAATAAATAAATTTCATTATTAATTTTTTAATGATTTAAAATATGTTTTTAAGAGGGATAATTGGTTGGAAAAAACATAGAGAAATAACGATCTTTGGGTGAACAGACTCACAAAGTTCATTCGTAGTAGAAAGCCAATATTACCTCATTGGTTGACCATATTTGTTTTTTTGGGGTTAGGAAGTGGTGTTTCACCAATAGTATTTTCACTGAATGTCCAGTGGAAGTATACTAGACTTTTAGTGGAGCTGCTTACTCTCCACAAGTAGGGGATGGATGGTAATTATGGGTTTCAAATTTTAATCCCAGGGTTCTCCGTCATTTTAAATGGCAAAAGAAAAGGGGAGAAAACCTTTTCCCCCTTCCCCTCCCTCTCTTGGTTCCCTCAAGATCTTGTTGGTTTAGTGTTTTACCCCCAAGATTTTAAATTATATTTTCCTCTAAAACATAATGAATTTGATGGATTTATTCACATAAAACATTGAACCAGAACAAACTATGAAATAATATAAAACCATTAAAATATAGTTATAATGTTTTCAGGTAAAAATAGACATAATTGTTTTTCAAATATATGTAGAAATATAAATAAATATCATTATTAATACTAAATCATTAATTAAATTCAATTATCATTGTTAAATAAAAAATAAGATCATTTTATGATGAAAATGAGATTTTACAAAATTGGATTTTATGAAATTTATTTTAAGATACTAAATATATTATTTATAAAAAATAATTCTTATATAAATAATAAAAAACTTAAATAAGATTAATAAATCATAAGAAGTAGGAATAAGAATACTTAATATTTTAAAAGTTATATTCTGTAAAAAAATTCATTATATTATTATGTTATTATTTTGAAGATAAATTATAAAATTTTAGAATTTTAATTTTGGAAAGGAACATAATTTTCTAGACACATCATAACAATATTATCTCAAGATTAAATTTTGTTAATTTTTGGAAATAGTTTATTTTTAGGTAAATAGTGAAAAATACATTTTTTTTACTAAAGTTATAGAGTCTACAGATATATAAATAAGTAATAATAACATAACTATTTATAAAAAATCATGATAAATTATATATTCAATGAGAAAATGATAAATTTAAAAACACTATTATGGATTTAGAAAACCTATTTTAACATTGTATAAGCTTAAGTGATATTTCCCAATTAAAGAGATTTTTTTGTGAATTTTATTTTAATTAAATATTATTATAGTAAAATTAGTTTGAATTTATTTGGAATCAATATAACGTTTAATTATTTAATAATACAGACATTTATATTATGAAAATCTAAAATATTGATAATTTTATCGAACACATAAATTTTCTCCTTAAAACACACATTTTATAAAACAAATTGGGTTTTATGCATGAAATGTTCTAATGTTAAAATTAATTTTTCTTATACACAGAAATATTTTGTGATAAAAAAGAGTAGATATTAATAATCCATAGGTACAATTTATATTTTATTTCCCATTTTATTTTTTATGAAATTAAATTAAATAACTTAGGTATAAATTAATTTCCATGGTAAAATCTAAAAATTTTAAAAGTGAAGAATATAAGAGTAATAGGATTGATAAATTTTTCATTCATGTTTTAAAATGAACATGGTAGGATTTATTGTCATTATCTAACCCCAAAATTCATTATTTTCCACTTTTGGAGATTTTTACCCTTGGATAGTGACATGCCATTATTGATATGTAATAGATACTTTCTAAATTACACTTATCATAATTTATAAAGGGGAGACACATCCCCTAAATATTGTTAAACCAATCCCTTATAATATCATCATTAGACTATTTCATTTTTATCATATTATAATCCTCTCTCAATTTCATAATCTTATAGTCTCAATTAGTTAAACTAAGCCCTCTATTTCTTAGGAGATCTCTACGAGAAATCCAAAGTTCTCAACATGAGTATTTGTTACTTCTTGGTATTTTTGTAATATAAATATTCCAAAAAAATAATATATACCCTAATATAATTACATAATTATTGTTTTTATATTAATGTTTATTATTATATGGTAACAATCAATAACCACATTTCCCTATTTCTTTTAATAAATAAAAATCAACATTTATGCATTTGTGCGGACCATCATCTCTCCGAAGTAACATATCTCATTTTTTATATAGTTTCTTTATTATGTATAATTTTTTTAAATATGATTCAATACCATATAAATATCTGAATAATATAATTATTTTTCTATAATAATGACATTATTCCATGGTAAACCACTTTCATAAATATACTCTTCCGTTAATTATGGTAAGATTATTTTTAGGTTGGTATAGCCACCCACTTAAAAGATGTTGTAAAATAATATCATGGATTAATATGGTAAATTAATTAATGTAAATGAATTATTTAAATAATTAAATAGTGATTTTTTCTGTTTTATTAGTGGTTACATTTATCGGAAAATCATAAATTAAGATACCATTATCTATTCATTAAAAATGAATCAAATATGCTCATCAATTATTTCATCTTTATGTATCATAATATATATATATATATAATGAACCCATAAAATTATAAATAATTAAAATTAATATATTTTATTACCTTTTATTATCTGGTAATGATTAAATTTGGGAAAATAATGAGGAACAATATTGTATTATTAAAATTGTTCAAAAACAATCAAGATTATTCACACACAGTATTGATAATAGATAATAACAAACTAATATACATGTAAAGAATAAATATAAATTCTGTTTATAATAGCTTATAGATGAAAATAAGGACATTAAAGAGGTGATTGAGATAGTTAGTTTTTTATATGTTATTAAAGTACATTATTTGAAGTTAGAAATTAAGGTAAGGGGTTCTTTGTCTCAAATTTAACTTGTAGAGAAAATTTTCATATTTTACACCATTATATATTTCGTATGGTGTGATTTTTTCCTAATGAATGAATTTTACTGCGTTGATGTAATTCTTGGGGTTTTAATATACATATGATGCCCTTTATTTAATGGTTTTTTGAATCAAATATACCAAAGTTGTAAGGGTTATTGGTCACTATTTTCCATTCCCTGAGATATTTTTGATATTTCCAACCATAATTTATTTAATAATTTTTATTGGCTTCCCAAATTTCCTTCAAGTATAATGAATATATTTTTATGATATTAAAATTTCAATTTTATGGTAACACTCATATGTTCTTTTTAAAATTACACTGCTTTTACCAAAAGAGGTTTTCATATCAATTTCCATTCATTGGGACTTGTTTTTTCCTATAAAACTAATATCATTTAAACTTTTTATATATATTCTATTTCTTCATTCCTGATATTTTATTTTTAATTTTAGGATCCCTCTCTCTTACAGAGCTTTTTATGAATATGTTACCCACGTCGTACGAGTTTCTACTATAATATCTATTTTGAAATCATGATTGTTTTGAATGATAATCAATATAAGGAATTTTGTGATCTTTATTTCTAAATAACACTCCACTTTAATCCCATATGATTATTTTTTAGTATTACATGTGTTCTTAATATTTTTCCCCCCTTGACTCATTATTTTCCTAAAGTAAGGAAACTAACCCTACCACTTTTTTTGGTCTGAAATACTCCTATAACACATCTATATTCATTGGATTCATCCAAAATTGAGAATTTTTATTAAAAGGATAAATTTGAAATGAATTCTGAAAAAAGTCATGGTGGTCTAAAGTAATGAAATCCCAAAGAATCCACCTTAACCAGGTTAACGCACTCAAGGGGTAGGTAATATGTACTACTAAAAAATAAAAGGGGTTTTATGTGAATCCCGGGATTCTAGGATGTCGTTAACCCTGTTACCTTCTCTCCATGTGTTCTTAAGACTAATTTTATTAAAATGATCCTCCTACGGATGAGAATTAAATAAGTGACCTCCTAGTGAGTGTTGAAAAATCTTGAATTAAGCAGAGGAGGATCATGGAATCAGTTTCCACCTGGTGGATCATTATGTACTTGGAGTGACATAATTTTAAACCCTTAAGTATGGTAATTACCTATACCGTGAGGGATCCACCCTGAAAATCCCACAAACTGAAATAAAAAACAATGGATCTCTAATAATCACTAATATATTCCCTACCCCTCATTCAAATATTCATATAAGAGCTGTCAATTTTTAATTTGAATCCATAATTTGGGGGATTCTAGCATACCCATTTTCCTTGAGGTTGCACCCCTTCAACTAAAATATAAATACCTCTTCATGACATAAGCCTCTTCTGCGAAGGGGATATACCTCCTTGATCGAGTAGAGACACCAAATCCACCAACAAGGGCCTCACCCAATCCTTCATCACCATTAGGGATCTGGGAAGCCCCCATGTCTAGCCATATTCCACTCATTATATAAACTTCAACCTTCCATGAGCAACAAAGACCTCATCTTCCACTCTTGAATGTTGTCCGCCAATCCATTGAACAAAGAATGAAAATATGTGTTCCCATATATCCCCTACACCATACACCCCATGAAGATGTAGAAATCATTCCAAATATAAGATTACAAATAACATTAGAAGAGTAGGTAAAGGGTCATATCATCCTTGGGGACATGATATAAGGATCATTTATAAGGAATAAAAACCCTTTTTTATGAACTCGTTCAATAGTGGGAATTATACAATTCTAAATGTTCCAGATGAGGAAGTTATGTTTGGTTGGGATATTAATTCAATAAATAATCCATACCCATGCATTGTGGCCATCATTTTCATTCATAATATCCTGAAGATACTTCAACAAGAACAATCATGTCTAGGAACTTGTGACCATTATCCTGTATGGTTTGTTTTTTGTTCTAATATGTTGAAAAAAATCTAGTTTATGAGGGTTCAAAATATCTTGCGTGAATGTCGGAAAAAATGTTTCATGCGGGAAAGAAATATTAGGAATCAAGAAAACTGAAAAAACAATATTACTCCCATAACAATTTTTTATCCTATATTTGATCAATCCCTACCCAAAAATCCAATTCAAATGTCAATGTAGTGTAAGGATATGTTGGTGAGTCCCATCCCAATTCTTAGAGAATCCCTCTCTTTCAACAAAAAACTAAGACCCATATTTTTAATGGAGAACCATTCCCATTAATACTTTCCATCCAGAACATACCATGCCAAAATATCATGATGGTAAGACATTGTGTCTAAAAAACTCCTGATATTGATTTCACCCTCCTCAACATCACAGGTCATTCTGTTCCATAATACCCAAGGGTATCTTCCATTTTCTTATGTATCCCAAAACAATATGACCATGATTATTTAAATATCTCAAAGAACTGTCTTGGGAATAATAGCGGATGAAAATAAATGCATGGGCATAGTGGCTAACACACTACTAACCCTATTAATTATTCCCCCAATGTATAGGAATTAATTATTCTATTTAAGGATATGTGTGGTTATTTTTTCCATAATTCCTTCAAAATGACGAATTCAAACCTTACCCAAGAAAATTGGATCCCTTAATCATACATAAGGAATTGTCTCTTAGTGAAACTGAGTTTAGTTTTAATTCTATTATCCCTTGGACATGAAAAAATCCATGAAATACAAACACCACTCTTCCAATAATTGATAATATGACGACTCTATTTACAATAAAAATCTAGAATTCAGTTGAGCTTCAGATTGTTCATACTATAAACATTGAGAAAAATAATAAGTTCATATGAAAATAAGAGGTGTATATATTTGGAGAAGTTTGAATTGCGCCATATTAGACAGACATTCCCATTATAAATACATTTATTCAGATATATACTAAGGCCATATTGTATATTAATGATAAAACTAGGGATGAGAGGGTCCCCTGCCTTAGTCCCCAAACTGATTTAAAAATTCCATAAGGTTTTCCCAAAAAAGTAATTGAAAAACACATAGACCCAATGCTTTTGAAGAGTTTATAAACCACCCTTTAATAGAAACCAACACACCACCTGACTCTAATGATGAAACTCTACTCAACCATGTTGGAGGCTTTCTCCATAACAATCTTTCGGGAAATTCTTCAATATGGGAATTTATTATTGATATCACCCAGCATTTTCTGAGCCATGGAAATGGCAGTTTGTGTGAGCCTTATTTGAATTATTTCCTCATGCTCATTAAATACCTATTTATAATGGCTCATGACAAGCCTTCAGTCGATAATTGAAGTAAGATCATGGTACAAAAAATTTCACATGTTGAGTGATTGTATTTCTTTAGTAAATGTGGATCTTTAACTTCTGGTATAATAATTTTAGTGACAGACCATTCCAATAATGGTAGACTCCCCCATAGAAATAGTCTATAATATATCCAACAATACGATTTTTATGAGGTCCCCTTAAGTGATATAGAAAGATCATAGAAATCCTTCTACACCATGGGAACTTTCAATCTTCAATGGATAAATTTTCTTCCAAACCTCATTCTCTTCTAGATCCCTCACAAAGTCCCCATTAATATCATGATAGACCATTTGTGGGATGGTGTAAAAAATGTTATCATATCCTGAGGGGTATCCATATTTCATGAAAGGTTCAACACCAGAAAATAAAGACCAAAAATTGGTCCCATAATTACCTCCCACCACCTATGGGTCATTGTTGAAATATTCATCTTAAACAATAATGTTTCAAAATTTGGATCTCTTCCTCTTCTTGATTCACGATTAAAATAAAGTGGAAATTTTATCACCCTCTTTAATACATGAAACTCGCAAAATATCTAGTTCAATTAATTCATATTAAATAATTAGGTCCACAACAAGATTCTACAAGAACATGAGTTTTCTTAAAACATCATCATTCCATCGAGATTCATTCCCCTACTCAACTTGTTCTAAATTTTCCTTCATGTTATCCTACTCTATGAATTGGGATGTCTTGGAATTCACCCACAAACATTTTCCCACCTTCATCCTTCAAAGACTATTATAAAATCCCACCCAAGAGTTATAAGGTTTGGGTTTTCCTATGATGAGTGCACATCATCTGTAAAACTAGGATTAGCCTCCCAGTATCTAGTATAGAAAAAATAATTGTTATCATAATATCACTTATAAGGTAAAGAAGGAGCGGGAAGTGATCAGAGACAGTAAGAACCAAATGATCCACCTTATCTTCATGAATTCTTGAGATGAACTTAATATCATATAATAAATAATCAATATGTCTCCAGAGGTGATGAATTACTTTAGGATTGTTGCACCACATATACTACTTTCATGAGTATCCAAGTTCAAGGAGACCATTTGAAGTCATGAAGCCTGCAAATGATTTCATGTCCTTAAAAGGGTAAGCTCTGCCACATTTCCTTTTCTATGGGTCTAGGATGTAAATAAATCCCCGCCAATGAGGAAATATTATGATATATACTGTGGCCACTCAAGTCTTTCAATATATGTTCCTTCTCCCTTGGGTCACATTTGGCATAAGCGAGGGACAATAAAAAGATGAAAACATCAATGATATATGTAACAGTAAATTTTTCACTAGATTATTTTAAAAAGCTTCTAATCTATTCCTAGATAATTGATTAAGGTTATTTCCTACTACATTTTCATCCTTTAAAAATATATAAAACAACTCATTATAAGATAAATTATCCATACCAACCTTTGTCTTACAAAATCATCCACTATTATGGGCATGATTTTTCTTTCTGTTTATTTTATATGTGAACACATTAAAAGTGTTCTTCTTATGAGTTATTTTTCATATATGTCAATATATTTTTACATTCCTTGTTTTATGATTAGGATTTGTATTTTATATCTATACTCCTTTCTTCTCTCACTATATAAAATAGAAGACTAATGGTAGTTATTTAGAAAGGGTTATGTGTAAACCCCTAAAAACTCATTTTATATATATATTAGAGGTGATTATGTACAACCTATAGTAATCATGAAATTTAATGGGGGTTCCCCACACCTTCAGAATATTTTATCCTTATTTTTTAAAATTTGGTCAGATTTTAGTTGTGATTAAGACAATACTGCCACTAATTTAATAGTTAGTGGCACTATATATTCGATTGGAATTTTGAGGTACTATGTATATATATATATTTATATATTATTTGGTTGTATTTTATAGGTGATATATATATATAAATAATTTTTGTAAGATAATAATGGGGGTTTTCAGCGCCCTCTAATATCTTCAATTAGATGTGTTTTTAACCCCCCCCCCCCCCCCCTTCCCCCATATAAGAGATTTTTGGGGTTTTGAACCAACATTAATTTCTTAAAATAAATACATATAATATAATATATATGATTAATTAAAATAAAATATATAAATGAAATTAAATATGTTATATGACCATATTAAAAAAAATATTTATATTTATAATTTATAGGATTTTATTTAATCATATATATATGTTTACATAAATCGTATTGCATAATGTATACATTAGTATATATATACTTGAATAAATTTTTTTCATATAATATAAACTATAATATAAAAACATAAATATATTATATAAATATAAATATATAAATATAATTTTTTAAAAAAATCGTATAAAAACCCATGTTGTTTTTAGAATTTTTATAAAAATAATAATATATTATAAATATATGTACATACACACACTTTATTATAATTTGTTTTGGTTTTGAAGCACCTCTAATTAGGAAATTAATGGTGGTTCATAACTGCCTCCAGTTTTTACGAGTAGAGGGGATTTGAACACCCTCTAATATTTTTAATTTTAAAAATTATATTCCGAATTATATAATGTGTGTTTATATTCCTTATAAATACAATATATAAATGTATATAAATACATTCTAAACATCATATATATTGACATTACATAAATACATTAAATAAATACTAATATATATAAAAACATAAATGTACGTATATACAAATAATTATATGTTTATTTAATATATTATAATATATTATATTATATATACTATATAATTATATTTTTTATATTATATATATAAATATATTTAGTAAATATAAAAATTACATAATATATATATATATATTAATATATAAATATATTTTAATATACATATATAAGTATTCAAATTAATATATTTAATATATATGTGTATACATCATATAACTCTCTCTATATATATAAATATATGTATAAATATATTTATATATGTTAAATATATTTTTATATGTAAAATATATTTATATATAAACATGTAATATTTATACATGTATGAAAATAAGTACAAATATTTACAAATAAATATATAAATAAACATTTGTGTTTGGTGTGTGTGTGTTATAAATTTATGTATAAATATATGTAAACAGAATTTTATTTGAATATATGTACATATATAATTTATAGAGGTGTTCATTATATATATATATATATTGTTCGGTCTAAAAGGTTCCTAGATACCCTGAGAGGGGGTGAATCAAGGTATGGATATTCTTTCAGGAATTCTTCCTACCCCATTAGATCTTGACGTCTTTTTTATAATGGTCACTTTGTTTGTAATAAAGTATTAATGGTGATCTTATTAATTATATGTTTATTTTATTTTGATGATTTAAATACAATGCTTAAAAGCGAGCAAAAGGATGCATATATTTTTTCTTGGTTCACCCTCATTAGGTTACACCCGAGGAGCATTCAACAGTGATGTGCCGATTGTACCAAATTCACTAAGGCTCACAGTCAATAATGATGTTCGGGATTGATCTTATATGCCTAAGATCACTACCTATATAAGGTTTAGCATCTTCTTATTGCATTCGCAAGGGTTACTCCCTACGTCTTGTCCTCTGGCTCACTGCCCGTGGGATAGATCGTTGTCTTCTTCTTCCTTTACTCACTACTCTTAGAAGGGATCCACACACAATTTATGGACTTGTAGGTCCCTTCATTTTCATGAAAACCGACATCCTCAACTATATATATATGCTCTATTGAAGTTCCACATTCATCCAACAGATGAATACCACGTTACCACATATTTACTAGGCAACCCCTCTCAAATACCTTTTATGATTCACACTTCCTTCATAAAAATCCCCCTTTCAAAAAGATCAAATATTTTTCACAGAAATCATTTACATTTATAAAACATAGAACATTTGGTTGTATTTTATATCCTTCATGAAACTATTTCATTTTCCCAAAAATCACTTTGACTTCTTGAAGATATTTTATTTCGCAATTCTCAAAACATTTGGTTGTATTTTAAATTATTCGTAAATGTATTTTCATACCACCTTTGTGAACACCTTCACAAATTCAAAGCCTAAATATTTTCATTAAGTCTCGTTGGTTATTCTGATGCGGGTATAGGCCTATTTATAAGCATTACACTGATTATAGAACCTTCCATACCACATCATCACCATTTTGTGAAGCTTCTTCATTTCCTTTGTGGGAATCCAAGTTTCCTGAAGCATTATGAAAATCTGTCATTTGTGATGCTCATTGTAACTGTAGAAAGTTCCATCAAAAATATTTGTGGTGTTTGCAAAGCTTGTTCGTAACCATAGATACCACCTTCAAAAACCTTCTCATCTTCTTGAACAACCTTGTGTGAACACCCATTCTCCACAAAAATCATGCCTTTTCCATATTTTCATAAGTCATTCAAGGAAATCCACCTGTGATTTGTAATTCATAATCGTGGAGATTTTTTTCACAAACCCTCATGCCTTCATGAAGCACCTTTTGTGAAAACCCTATCTTCAAAAAATTCAAGACTTTTCCATATTTTGACTTGTCCTTCCTGGAAATCCACCTTCCGTTATGATTTTTTTAATAATTGATATCACCATAAAAAATATTTTTGCCTTTTTGAACCACCCTTTTTAAAGAGACAGTATTTGTAAAATTCATGCCTTTTCCATATTTTAACTAGGATTTCCTAGAAATCCACTTTTCATGATGATTTCCTTAATCTCTAATATCACCATCATAATTCTTTGATCCTTCACAATGAACAACTCATGAATCCCATATTCATGAAATTCAGGCCTTTACCATATTTTGATGAGATCTTCAAGAAAATTCACTTTTATCGATATCCCCTTGTGTATGTGATTTTTTGTAATGCTTATAGGGTATTTATTCCTTCATCTTGGATCATTTTCCACATACCATGTCAAAAATCACTATGTACTCCACAACATACCATCAAAACATGCTCTGTAAAAAAAACAACTAAACCAAAAATATAGGGATGTTACCTTGAGGGATTTTTTCCCAACATATATACACATATATATTACACACTACTGGAAATCTGGGCTATAGCCACGGACCTATAGCCACGGTTTTATAGAACCGTGGCTATAGTTTTTATACAGCCACGGTTTTTTTTCTACTCGTGGCTATATCCCCTGGCCCAGTTTTTTTCTCCCCCATTCCGTCGGGCTCCATCCTCGCCCTCGCCCCCAAGCGTCGGGCTCCATCTCCTCGCCCTCGCCATTTCTCCTCCCCGCGGCCTCATCCTCGCCGCGGCCTCCTCCTCCACGACGCATC
Source organism: Viscum album (assembly GCA_963277665.1). NCBI lineage: Eukaryota > Viridiplantae > Streptophyta > Magnoliopsida > Santalales > Viscaceae > Viscum > Viscum album. Next base: position 1,508,663,317 of record OY728153.1, on the reverse strand, counting down.
AACGCCGCGCCATCCTCCTCGCCGACGCCCTCCTCGCCGATGCCCTCCTCGCCGACGCCCTCCTCGCCGCGCTCTCCTCGCCGACGCTCTCCTCGCCGACGCCCTCCTAAGATGCAGGTAGGTTTTGATTCCCCTCTTGTTTGTTTTTTCCCGCGATCTTCGGTTTAAATTCTAGGGCTTGCAAGCTCTAATCTGAGCCAGAAGTTCCCTCATCTCGGGTTGCTGTATCGGGCTAGGGTTGACCAGTTTTATTAAATGGGTTGCATAGGGTTAGGGTTGATCTTAAATAAATTCACAACCCAAATCGAACCCGACTCATGAACCTGAGTTACCAACACTAGTGATACCTACTGCAATCGGTTTTTGTCAAGGCACTTTAATGATTTTTCGATAAAATTCCTTGCATTCATACACACAAACATATGTATTGATCTTGCTATAACGAGACCTGAGTTGTTCCACATCAGGCCACTAAACGATGACGAGAAACAGGCGAACATGGCCGGAGTAATTTCATGCAATGAACAGAAAAAAGAAGTCGTCGTCTTGCAAAGTGTGGCAAACAAGCAAATTGATCGAGTTTTCACATTTGATAAGGTACATTTAGTTTATAGAATCATTGAGAATTGAAAGGAATGGAATGGAATAGATAAAGAATAACAGTCCATTTATGGGAAAACAAACTCATTCCCTTTTCATCTAACCAAATGATGGAACGGTGTAATGTTTTCCATTTCAATCCAACCAAATAGACCTTTAGTCTATTAATTTGGAGCTCAGTGTCACATGTTTGATACGTTTTCGGTCCCAGAGCTCTGCAGAGAGCAATATACGACCAAGCAGTTGCGCCGATTGTTCAAGAAGTTCTTGAGGGCTTCAATTGTACTGTTTTTGCATATGGGCAGACTGGGACGGGTAAAACCTACACAATGGAGGGTGAGAGGAGAAACAAGAAGGTATAGAAAAAGGTACATTATGATAACTTTTTTTGTATGAATTGTGGCATAGTACTTGAACCTCTAAATTCATCCAGGGGGGAGAGTTATCTGCAGAGGCAGGTGTGATTCCAAGAGCAGTTCGCCAAATTTTTGATACGCTAGAGACGCAGAATGCTGACTACAGCATGAAAGTGACGTTTTTAGAAATAACTGATTTGCTGGCCATGGAGGACTGTTCAAGAACCATGGAGGATCGGCAAAGGAGACACGTATCCTTGATGGAGGATGGGAAGGGTTGTGTGATAGTAAGAGGCCTTGAAGAAGAATCTGTTTACAGTGCTAATGAAATTTATAACCTCTTGGAGCGGGGAGCAGCCAAACGGCGGACGGCTGATACTTTGTTGAACAAGCACAGCAGGTAGAACCTCTCTGTTTTCCATATGAAATGAAATAAGCTGCATCTGATTTAAATCGTATTGTTTTCCATTTATGTAGTCGTTCCCATTCTGTTTTCTCCATCACTGTTTATATCAAGGAAGCAACCGTTGGAGATGAGGACCTAATCAAATGTGGCAAACTGAATCTTGTTGATCTGGCTGGATCGGAAAATATTTCTCGTTCGGGCGTACGAGAGGTATGGAAAAACGTGGATTGGGATTTATGTTAGTTTTCTCGGTCTGCATATATGTTCTGACTATTGCTTCCACTTACAATAAGGCTCTGTTTGACAGTGTTTATTGATAACTGCTTATAGCACTACCACTTATGATAAGGCTGTGTTTGATAACAGTTATTGAAAAGTGCTAATTGTACTCATCACTTAAGTCGGTTTAAAAAATAAGTGATGTTTGTTCTGTTTCAGTTGAATTCTGAAAGAAAACCACTTGTATAAAAGCAATTATCATAAGTAGTCAGTGCTAAAAGCCTCTGTTTGAAAACGGTTTTTGAAAAGTGCTTCTATAGAAGTGTTTTCAGATTGTTTATTGAAAATGTGATTTTCTGCCACTTATTCCAGTGGTTTTCTTTCAAAGATAAAAAGAAATTTTTCGAACTGCTTATCATAAGTGACAAGTGTTTTTAAGAAGTTTTCAATAAGCGCTATGTGTTTCTTCTGGAATTGAGTGTGAGTGTTTTTTACAGAAATAAAACAACTCATATTTTCAAACTACTTGTCATAAGTGATGAGAGTGCTATGAACAGTTTTCGATCAGAGCCTTGGCAGACTGATGTGGAAAGATGACTTCCAACGCAAAATGTCAATTTTGACTTAAATTAAATCTTTCTTTTTCAAAATAATAATAATGATAATAATGGTTAGACTTGATTATAGATTTTCCACTAATATCATTGTTAACTTGTGCATCTAAACCATGTGTTTGTGTTTTGAATCCAACACAATCATTTGTCAGACAAAACTTTATATTTTCATTTCGGTAGTGTAATTCATAAAATGATGAAATTTCAGAGTCGAGCAAGGGAAGTGGGGGAGATAAACAAGAGCTTGCTTACTCTGGGTCGTTGTATAAATGCTCTTGTTGAACATTCTGTCCACGTTCCTTACAGGTTTTTTTTTGTCAGCCAAATATCTTCAGATGGCTTTGCAGTATTCTTGGTCTATTTTTCTTGTTTTCTGATAAATGTGAGCAGGGATAGTAAGCTGACAAGGTTGTTAAGAGACTCACTGGGAGGAAAAACCAAAACATGTGTCGTCGCAACAATTTCTCCCTCCGCTCATTGTTTGGATGAAACATTAAGCACACTAGATTATGCTTGTCGTGCCAAGAGCATTAAGAACAAACCTGAGGTTTGTGTAGCTAGCTTTTCCGATCAATGATTTCTTGTTTGTTTGCAACACTGCTAATTATTATGTTTTTCTCTTTCAGGCAAACCAGAAAATATCCAGGGCAGTCCTGCTGAAGGATTTGTACATAGAAATCGAGAAGATGAAACAAGGTCCAATAATTGTTTGTTCTCATCACAATGTAAATATTTGAAGGGCCCTGCTCTAATTTTTTAATTGAACCAAGATAGATGTTCAAGCAGCCAGGGAAAAGAATGGTGTTTATATTCCACATGAAAGATATGCCCAGGATGAAGCTGAAAAGAAGGTTTGTCGGTTGGTCCTGCTTACTGTTCTGTCTCTAATACTAAAAGGCAGCTTCTTGTGGATAACATCCATTAAGGTTTTTTTGGTTGATGATTGGAATTTACAGGCCACAACAGGAAGAATTACGATTTTGTTTTTCTGTTGTGTTAGCATTTGATTCTAATATGGGAAAATTTTGACATTGTCTAGGCAAGGAATGAGAAGATAGAGCAATTAGAAATTGATCTTTCAGTTAGTATGAAGGTAGTGCCTGTACTTTTTACTCAATCTAATGGATGTTTGTAGTTGCAAAGTTGGTTGTTTTTCTTGCAGGAAGCTGAGAAATTGCATATGTTGTATGATACCAACCAAGAAGAGAAACTAAATATAGAAAATGAACTCAATGATTGCAAGGTTAGAATTGCAGACCAGAGACCCTTCTTCTGTCTTTTTCTTCTTGTATTTTCCTGATATCACTGAAAAATATCTATTAGTTAAAGCTGGAAAGAAACAGGAAGACTTCACAGGAACTTCAAGAGAACCACAGGGTTGCTGTTTCAATGATCAAGGAGAAGGAATTTATTATCACCCAGCTTCTAAACTCGGGTAAGAAAGGTGATAGATGATTGGTCAGTTTTTGTGTGCTGAAGCATTTCTGATTTTTGGCTCCACTGAGCAGAAAATTCACTAATTGAATGTGCAAAGGAGCTGCGCGGCAATTTGAAAGATGCCTCAGATGATATATCTTCTCTCTTCACAAAAATTAGTGATCACAAATTTGTTTCTTGTTTTTGATAAATTTATCTTTTTGCTGGAATTTGTTTTAGGATTAAATATATTGCTTTGAAGAGTTGGGATCTGTTTCACAACACTTACTTATTAGCACTTATGATAAGATCTTCATTTCAAGAGTAAGACGGAAAGGGTGCTAAAAGGATCTTCATAACTGATTATAATCATGTGCTAAAAGGATCTTCATAACTGATTATAATCAGGTTTCAATAAGTGCTTATAAATTCAAGAGATTAAGAAGGAAAGGGTGCTGAAAAGATCTTCATTTCAAGAGTAAGAGTAAGCTGGAAAGGGTGCCAACACGTTGTGGTCACGCTGCGGTCACGCTGCGGTCACGCCGCGGTCACGCCGCGGTCACGCCGCGGTCACTCCGCGTTCACGCCGCGGTCACGCCGCGGTCACGCCGCGGTCACGCCGCGGTCACGCCGCGGTCACGCCGCGGTCACGCCGTGATTTGGCCCTGCTCCAGGACGACACCCTGCGGCGGTTACTCCTCCTTAGAGAAACATTGAATGGTTAGCTCTAATTTTTCGTATTTCCTCATTCCTAAACTATATCTCCTCTCAGCGCTGCCTCTCATCCATCTTTCCACAAAACGTGCATAGCAGGTGGTACAAAGGCTCAATTCAACTGAAAACATTGGTTTGGAATTGTCTGACATATTTTATTCCTCTAGGTATTCCTACACATTTCTAGATCTCCAAACCTCACCGAATTAGGTATATCAGGGGTCATCCAATCCTCTAGACATCACAGATTAGCATTCATTTCTTTAAATCTTCTGAGAAAACATCCTCTCATGCCATCCATATCATCCTATTTGAAACTAAGTGGAAGATGTTGCCCCGCGGATGTCGCTGGACCGGGCCAACACGTTGTGGTCACGCTGCGGTCACGCTGCGGTCACGCTGGGGTCACGCTGCGGTCACGCCGCGGTCACGCTGCGGTCACGCTGGGGTCACGCCGCGGTCACGCTGCGGTCATGCTGCGGTCACGCTGCGGTCACGCCGCGTTCACGCCGCGGTCACGCCGCGGACACCCTGCGGCGGTCACGCCGCGGTCACGCCGCGGTCACGCCGCGGTCACGCCGCGGTCACGCCGTGATTTGGCCCTGCTCCAGGATGACACCCTGCGGCGGTTACTCCTCCTTAGAGAAACATTGAATGGTTAGCTCTAATTTTTCGTATTTCCTCATTCCTAAACTATATCTCCTCTCAGCACTGCCTCTCATCCATCTTTCCACAAAACGTGCATAGCAGGTGGTACAAAGGCTCAATTCAACTGAAAACATTGGTTTGGAATTGTTTGACATATTTTATTCCTCTAGGTATTCCTACACATTTCTAGATCTCCAAACCTCACCGAATTAGGTATATCAGGGGTCATCCAATCCTCTAGTCATCACAGATTAGCATTCATTTCTTTAAATCTTCTGAGAAAACATCCTCTCATGCCATCCATATCATCCTATTTGAAACTAAGTGGAAGATGTTGCCCCGCGGATGTCGCTGGACCGGGCCAACACGTTGTGGTCACGCTGCGGTCACGCTGCGGTCACGCCGCGGTCACGCCGCGGTCACGCCGCGGTCACGCCGCGGTCACGCCGCGGTCACGCCGCGGTCACGCCGCGGTCACGCCGCGGTCACGCCGCGGTCACGCCGCGGTCACGCCGCGGTCACGCCGCGGTCACGCCGCGGTCACGCCGCGGTCACGCCGTGATGTGGCCCTGCTCCAGCCACATCCAGCGGGGGGGAGGGGTGTCCGCGGTCACGCCGCAGTCACGCCGAAATATATCTATACGTTTGTAATCAATCTAAACAAAGAATAAGAATGGTGTACCTTACACCATTCGATCCAGTCTTTCGAAGCTTTTCACAAGTGTTTGATTGTGATCACTTAGAAGTCGCTGAAAGACTCCTTCAGAGGTATCCACAAATCATGGGAATCACCCGACACTTAGTAGGACCTCTCTCAATACCAGTCCTTCCTGCTTGTCGAAGTTTTCACAAGCGTTTGATCGAGATCTCCGAGAAGTCACCGAAAGACTCCTTCTGAGGTATCCAAGGTTCATGGGAATCACCCGATGCTTAGGTAGGGTCTCTCTCAACACCACAGTCTGTTAGAACCTTGTTTAAAGGTGGGAGAGAAACAAGAGCTAGAGAGAATCGGCTTTGAGGAGTTCTAACGATCACATGATCTCATCCATCAAGTGCAACCACTTGCATAGGAATTGAACCAATTCATATAGGCCTTCGAGAACCTCAAAATGTTCAGCCTATTCATGGTACGTTACACAAATGTCCCAAACGTTTCAGCTCATTTGAAGCGTACGGCTCAATCCCATTAGTAATCGTTTAACATTTAAATTAAACGATTATGTGAGATGTTCAAACTCCCCAAATCCATCGAAACAGAAAGAAGCTTCGAGCCGAAAGGCTCTAAATCCATTTTATTAAAAACAAAAGATGACATAAGAGAGGAGATGGGGCTAAACATTGATAAAACTGCCTTCATAATAAAGCATTTCATTTTCATAACCCCCCTCCCCGACATCATCATCCCATTCCAAGTTGTAGGTAGATGAGCTATGAGACCTAGTCACCATGGGAATCACCCGATACTTAGTAGGACCTCTCTCAATACCAGTCCGTCCTGCTTGTCGAAGTTTTCACAAGCGTTTGATCGAGATCTCCGAGAAGTCAACAGGCCGCTGATTTTCATCCACAAACTGGACACAATCAGCCCGTGCTACCGAGAGTTTCTTCTGCCCTTGAACAGATTTAACCTCTCCAGACCCAATTCCAGGTTGCTCCAAGCCTGGATCATCAACATTTACCTGCACCTGTACACCTGATGAGATCAGACCATGACCCCGCTGCTAAGAGGCAGCATCAAACTCTGACCTTGACTTATCTGCTCCTGGCCTCTGATTTTCATACTCAATCCGGCCACTAACAGCCCCTGCTACAGTTAGTTTTCCCTGCCCCTGAACCTCACCAGCCCCAGTCCAGGTTGCAAATCTGGATCATCAAAATTCACCTCCTCTTGAAAACCTTCACCTGAAATATCAGAAGCATTCCCCTTCATATTGCTGACTCCAGTCCCTAGTTGATCACAACCTGTTCCTGCAAGACCCTGCCCAAGTTCCACACTTCCATTTCCTGCAACAGCCTGACCAAAGCCATTCCCAGCTCCAGGACCATTCTTTCTCTTCTTACGGAAAGTCTGAAAATCATGTCCCTTCTGCGAGAAAAAAGAGCAGACAAGTTTCATTCTGCATCTCTCTTTAGATTGCCCTATAGACAGACACTTGGAACAAAATGCAGGTAGTTGTTCATACTCAATTTTCAAAAACAAGTCATCTTCATTTGTGGATAACACAACCCGATCAATGAGGGTGGAATTAAGGTCCACTTCCAGGCAGGGGGAGGGGTGTCCAGTAGGGGGAGGGGGCTGGGTCTGGCCCAAAGAGACTGGATAATTTGGCCCCGAGCCCAGCCCGGTTTTACACCACTAAATTTGTCTGACCAGAACTTTATAAACCATCATTTTGTCAGAGCAGCCACCAGATGTTGTTCCCAGTGATATGTTCCTAATACTTAAGTGGCAATAAAAATAATATAATTTTGCTACCAAAAATAAAATAAAATAACATAACATAAATCAGAAGGTTTCATTATTTTAAAATCACCCATGTGCACATCCACCAGCAGCAACTCTAAAAAACAAAGCAGGAAACTAATAGAAAAACATGAAGTGCCAACACAAACACAAACATCAGAGGAATGGTACTTGATCAAATTTTGGGTGCACATGGGCTGGGTCTGGGGGGCTGGGTGCACAGGGGTTGGGTGCACAGGGGGTGGGGGGCTAGGGGGCTGGGGGACTGGGTGGGTGGGTGCACAGGGGCTGGGGGCTGGGTCTGGGGGGCTAGCCGCCCAGGGGGAGGGGGCTGGGTCTGGGGGGCTGGCTGCACAGGGGGGGCTGGACAGGGGTCTAGGGAGGGGGAGTGGCTGGGTGGGTCTGCTCTGGGGGGCTGGGGCTGGACCGGGGTCTGGGGGGGCTGGGTCTGGGGGGCTGGACAGGGGTCTGGGGGGGGAGGGGCTGGGTCTGGGGGGGGCTGGGTGCATGGGGGGGCTGGCTGGGTCTGGTGGGGGGCTGGCTGCACAGGGGGGCTGGCTGGGTCTGGTGGGGGGCTGGCTGCACAGGGGGGGTATCGCTGCACAGGGGGGTCTAGCTGCACACAGGGGGGAGGGAGGGGCTGGGTCTGGGGGGCTGGCTCGGGCTGGCTCGGGTTGGGTCGGGTTCACCCAAGTAACCCGACCCAAACTGACCCGACTCGCAGAGGGTTGGGTTGGGTCGGGTCGTTCGACCATGAGTCGGGTAACCCGACCCCCAATGGTTTGGGTTGGGTCGGGTTCACCCAAGTAACCCGACCCAAACTGACCCGACCCGAAGAGGGTTGGGTTGGGTCAGGTCGTTCGACCATGAGTTGGGTAACCCGACCCCCAATGGTTTGGGTTGGGTCGGGTCGCCTACCCGCAAAGTATGAGACCCGACCCGACCCGTCCCGCCGGTTTTGGGTCGGGCCCTAGAACACCCATGACCCGACCCAACCCATGGACACCCCTACTCAAAGGAACATATTTGTCGTTGTATTCATGTTGATTTCTTCCATTAATCCCTACTGAATGCTTGTAGCCTGCAACTGTCACGGATGAGGATATTGTTGGATTGGTGTTGCCCGATCTGGTTGGGCCGAATGCTTGTGGCCCGCAACTGTCGCGGGTCGAGCTGACTACTGTAGCAATGCTGACTACTGTAGCAATGTTGACCGACAGGGGGGGTGTCCAGCAGGGGGGGTTGTCCAGAAGAGGGAGGGGGTGTCCAGTAGGGGGGTGTCCAGCAGGGGGGAGGGGTGCTAAACATGGTCTGTAAATCTGATGTAGTTCAGTCTGTTCCTGTCTTATCTCATGCTACTAAACATGTCAGAATTGGTGAATTGGTACCTGTTAAACCTGAATCTGGCAGTGCTGAAGATGTTGTGGTTATCAGATTAGATAAACTTGGTTATCAGATCAGGGGGCAGGGGGACTAGCAGGGGACTGACAGGGGGCCTAGCAGGGGGCAGGGGGGGCTGGCAGGGGGACAAGCAGGGGGCAGGGGGGGCTGGCAGGGGCTGGGGGGGGCTGGGGGTGGGGGCTGGCAGGGGCAGGGGGGGCTGGCAGGGGCAGGGGGGCTGGCAGGGGGGCAAGCGGGGGCAGGGGGGCTGGCATGGGGACAAGCAGGGGGAAGGGGGGGGGGCTGGCAGGGGGGCAAGCAGGGGGCAGGGGGGGCTGGCAGGGGCAGGGGCAGGCTGGCAGGGGGAAGGGGGGGGGGCTGTCAGGGGGGCAAGCGGGGGCAGGGGGGGAGCTGGCAGTGGGGGACTAGCAGGGGGCAGGGGGGCAAGCAGGGGGCAGGGGGGGCTGGCAGGGGCAGGGGGAGGCTGGCAGGGGGAGGGGGGGGGGCTGGCAGGGGGGCAAGCGGGGGCAGGGTGGGAGCTGGCAGTGGGGGACTAGCAGGGGGAGGGGGGGGGCTGGCAGGGGGCAAGCAGGGGGTAGGGGGCAGGGGGGGCTGGCAGGGGCAGGGGGAGGGGGGGCTGGCAGGGGGCAAGCAGGGGGCAAGGGGGGGGGGCTGGCAGGGGGACAAGCAGGGGGGCTGGCAGGGGGGCAAGCAGGGGGCAGGGGGGGCTGGCAGGGGCAGGGGGAGGCTGGCAGGGGGAGGGGGGGCTGGCAGGGGGGCAAGGGGGGGGGGGGCTGGCAGGGGGACAAGCAGGGGGGCTGGTAGGGGGAAGGGGGGGTGGCAGGGGGGGAGCTGGCAGGGGGACAAGCAGGGGGGGCTGGCAGGGGGGCAAGCATGGGGCAGGGGGGGCTGGCAGGGGGACAAGCAGGGGGAAGGGGGGGCTGGCAGGGGGGCAAGCAGGGGGCAGGGGGGGGGGGGGCTGGCAGGGGCAGGGGGCAGGGGGGGGGGGCTGGCAGGGGCAGGGGGCAGGGGGGGGGGGGGGGGGGCTGGCTGGCAGGGGGACAAGCAGTGGGGGGGGGGGCTGGCAAGGGGACTAGCAGGGGGGTGGCGGGGGGGTGGGGACTAGCAGGGGGCAGTGGGGGACTAGCAGGGGGGGTGTCAGGGGGCAGGGGGACTGGCAGGGGGGTGGCAAGGGGGACAAGCAGGGGGGGAGGGGTGTCCAGGCAGGGGGCAGGGGGTACTGGCCGGGGGGGGACTGGCCGGGGGTGGCAGGGGGTATTTTTTTTATGGATTTGGACACCCTATAGCCACGGTTTAAAACCGTGGCTATTGATTTATTGCCACGGTTTTAAACCGTGGTCATAGACATAATGCCACGGTTTCAAACCGTGGCTATAGATTTTGTCCGGCCTTTAGTATAGCCACGGTTGAAACCGTGGCATTAGGTATACAGCCACGGTTTAAACCGTGGCTATAGGTCTAGACCTATAGCCACGCCAAACTTAGCCATGGTTCCTCAAACCGTGGCTATTACCTATAGCCACGGTTTCAGGTCCTATAGCCACGGTTTAGAACCGTGGCTATAGCCCGAATTTCCAGTAGTGACACCAATATAATTATATTTATATTAATATAAATATATGTATTTAAATATGTATATGAAAATTAAATTAATCTTAATAATCATGTAAATATGAATAAATAAAATAATGGTTATAATATTAATATATCATAATTTTATATAGTGGTGTAAGAGCTATATCTCTTAGCATGAGGGATTCATATTGACTCCCAATTGTTCACATTTTAAAAAGGGTCCAGGTTTGGGGGTGGGGGTATTCCAGATAGAGTTAGAGGGATTGTGGGATCCGAATGCGGTCAATATTATATGAGGGGTTTGTGGAACATGAGAGAGGATTAAAAGGGTATGACAGGGAGTACAAAGAGGGGAAAGGTAGAGGTGCATAAGGGGGAGGGGAATGGTAGAGGTTTAAAACCAATAAAAGGTGGTTGGGGAGGGGGGAAAGGAGGAAGTGACCTTTAATAAAAAAAAAGTGAAAGATTAGGGTGGTTGAAGATCGCCCCTAAACATGTGTTCAAAACTTAGTTAATGATGATTTAACACCACCTATATAGTGAAAAATAAGTTAGGCATGATTCCAACAATCCCAAATACATCCATTTCTTATAAATTTAGACTGAAATTAGAGGGGGTTTAAACCTCCTCCAAAATAAACACCTCTAATCAAGTTCCCACTTTAACATCGATTCATTGAAACCACCACTAACAATATAACGTAGATAGAATAGTGGTTCTTCCTCATAATCACCATTATTTCAATAGGATGGGGTATTAAACACCTCGAATATAAATAATAAATGCAATAATAACTGAATTTTTTTAGTTTCTTGGTGGATTGTGATTATTTATTTATTAGGGAATTTATTGACATACCGTATGTTGTTATTATAATATGGATGATTATAGATTACAAAAGAAAGTTTATAATGTAATAATTAACCTTCACCTGCATTACTTAGATATATTATGTCTATGTTATCCAATTTACTGACTTGTAAAATTGTAATTTTATATATGATTAAATTTCAATACAATGTTTGGTTGATTACTAGGGAAACTTTATTATGCATTTTATTCATATTCATACCATTAAAATGGGGAATGCATTGAACTTAAATAATTGATGGATTGGACCTGATATTATATAGCCCCCTGATGCTTTAGATTTTAAATTGAGACAAAAAAGTTTGGTTATTTGGTGTATGCTTACCAAATGCAAGCATGATTTCTTGGTTGAGGTTATGATGGAAATAATGATGTGTTAGATGCATCCTGGTTGTTAAAAATAATTTCTTGGATATGTCTTTGATGGTTAGGATCAAAATGTATGGAATTTTGAATTCCATCACCATGAATTCTGTTATTTGTATACAAGTAATTATTTATATTATTATTTCATCCATGGACTTATTTGAATATTATTTGTTCAGTTAATGGAACTATTGGATTATTATTTATACATACCATATTATTATTTCCATGATAGATTCATATATATATTTTTTATTATTGGGAATTTGAAATCACCTTCTTATATTTTCATTTTCCTATGTTAAGATAAAATATATTGTACATGATACATCTACAAGATTAGAATATTTGGAGAATGTATGGGAGAGTTACTTCTAGGATTTAAAATTTAGGTCTAGTTCATTGTGTCAATCCTGGGAAATATCTTCTCCTTGTTTATTATTTTTTGACATAATTATATATTAAGGCCACCATTAATCTCTCTATAATAATTTTTTTTTATTTTTCAAATTATCACTGTAATGATTAGTGGTAATAAATACTAACCTCTATATATAAATAAAACCACCTAAATTGTAAAAACCTAAAAACAATTATATCTAAAACTCAAAAAAGATCAGTAAATAAGCCACCTAGATACAATGATAGGCTATTAAGATGCCCCAGAGAGAATCCATAGTGTAGAGACCCTAATCTTAACATACATTGACATTAAATTACTTTTGCGTAGTACTTAGTACATAACAAAAACACACACACAAAGACCGTAAAATTTTAGTGTCTTTGGAAACTCGGAATATAATCTTCTAATAATGGTGAATGATCTTCAACATCTCCCATAAAGAGCTTCCTTTTTTTATACCTAAAACCTTTCTTTATATCCCGGGGAAAAGAAAACATAAAAGGGTGAGCTCAAATGCTCAGTAAGGGTAAACTAAATAAATATCAATCACATCATATTCATAAGAACATAACATTTTTGAAATCTTAACCTGCAAAAGAGATCATAATATCATAACATGGGATAAATCATAGTAGTGAAATGTAATCCCAATAATCATAACATAAAACATGAAACTTGTTTTCATACACACATAATCATAGAGAATCATTTCTTGTTAGTCAAGACTCATTTCCAAGACTATCTTAGTTGACAAAGTCCATTTCTAAACCGAGTTCACTTCTCGTTTCAGTCCTGTTTCACTGAACTTGTTTAACCTACCGTTCCAGCCATGTCTATCTCATGAGATATAAAATCTTTACCCAATGCATTGGAGGGAGATATAGGTCCCACCCATCTCTTAATGATACCATTCTTATGTGTGCCACAAAATCATAAACCATATATCATAGCATAACCCATGTAATAAAAATGGGAATCTTGAACATCGTGACATCATAAAACAATTCATATAAGATAAAGGAATTCATAAAAATATTTCCATCACAACATAATAAAATCCATGAAATAATAGTGATATAAATAGAACCCTATATTATCTTATATGGAAAATAATTTTGATAAAACTCTTGAACTCCATTCTTGAGGAAAATATCCTTTCTACTTAAAAAACATTTTTCCTTTCTCAACATTTCATACAATTTTAAACTAAATGAAGTTGATTAAAAATAAACATGAAAACTTGTAATGGAATCTTCTTGTAAATAATGTTTTAAAAATACATTTAGTTCGTATAAGTTAAAAAAACATTCTTCGTACTTTTGTCAGAAAAGTCAAAAAGTACCTCGTATGAAAAACGACAAAAGATTCATTTCATGTCCTTTACTAAAAACTCACTGAAGGGTAAAATTGGATTTAAAAAATTGTAGGTGGATGGAAATAATATTACATATTGAGGAAACATGGATGTGGATGATAAAATACACCCCAGTAAATGCCAAAGTATAAACAATCTCGGATAAAAATGAGATTGTGATATTTCCCTTACCTTTGGTCCGATTTTCTTCGTAAGTGTCCGAACCTCCTGTATAATTATTTAAATAATGTAATTGACTTATTCCAGAATCATACTCATTGTTATTATATCATATATGGATCACTTATGGCTTTATATTACCCGTTCTTTGGTAAATTCCATGTTAAAGAGCGTTTTGGGTAAAATCGTTTCATTTTTCGTCCGTGTTTTGACTTGTAATTATTCATATGATTACATAGATCATGATCACTTAATTCCAGAATATAAAACATGATTTATATATAATATATATTCAGAATATACATATATATAATAGATTAGTAAATGGAATGAAATACACTGTTCATGGAGACGGTAGGCCATACGTACGCATGAACGCTGTTTACGTTTCATTATTGAGTTGAATGGAATTAAGTAGATGAAATACATATATATACACATAAATCCAGTATCATTATTATTTCATATATTTCATGATTACTTATTATATATACTTTATAATCATTCATGAATGGTTAACGTGGAGAATGTATCTCTTCGCGTCGTGGAGACGGTAGTCCGTACGTACGCACGAGTGATGATATCGTTCTCATGATTGTGGAATTTTATTGGAGTGTATGTGTACTATATCAGAATCAATATCACTTTACAATAATCATATATAGTTATTATGTACACCATTATACCCATCCAAGTAAGGTGGTGGTGGAAAATAGATTACACCACGGCGTGGAGACGGTATTCCGTACGTACGCATGCGCGGTGATTTCGTTTTCCGTAGGATGGATAGATAGTGAAATAGGGTTATTTCATAATTATAATAACATATCAGTATATGATAGATACTTATTTTATTACTTCATAATGAAACAACCTAAGAAGAAGAAGTGGAAGAAGAAATAAAGTTGAAAGAATCGGTAACGGGCATTACCTCTTCTTTGAAGGGCCTCTTTGAGATCTCCTTTTAGGGCACTAAAATTGGTATTTGAGGAAGAACAGAACCTCTAGGATGTTTCTATGGAAGTGGAGAATGTAATTTTTCAGGTTTTGGCCGAGATTTAAGGCTCAAAGTGGTGTGACGAAGAGAGGGAGGAGGTGCCCCTTTATAAGGGAGGAGAGGGGCTCTTTTGGAAAAACTAAAAATATTATTTTATTATAAAGCCCAATTCGGTTTTAAATAGCCCCAAATTGATTTATTTCGAAGAAAATGTGGGTATGGGTCGCAATCCTCTCATCCAATAAAATTTAGACATGTTTAGGTTCCTATTTTAACCTTATCATTTAGATTTAACATTAAGTAAAATAATTTTACTTTTACCGTGTCTTCTTGTGTTCTTATACTATAAGGTTAATAAACTTACTATAAGTATCCAAAAGAACCCCAAGTTGTTTATTATTAATATTTATAACCTTATCTAAGTCATTTGGCCGAACCTTATATTTTTAGGAATAAAATAACAATTATTAATATAATATTTGTTTTAAAAACAATTTTATGTCAATTTTGACACTATTTAGTAATTGATTTTTGTGAAAATTGTAACAGAATGATTAGTTCGAAAAAAGTTAATTAAATAAATAATAACATGTCATATAAACCTTGAAAATTAGTGTAACTCATAAAAATTCTCAAATTATATTTATTTGGGTATTTATAACATCAATTATGTCAATATATCATTAATAAGATAATTACTGCATAATCTTTGTGTCATAAATAAATTAAATTATTTAAAGTATACAAATTACAAATAAAATATCATTATGTATGAAATATTGTTATCTTTATAATGAATATTTATAGTCGAATTTATCTTATGTATAACCCTATATTAAAAATAATATACCTATTAAACATTGATTTTAACTATTTTAACCCTTCTTTAAATAAATTAATATTAAATGTCCTAATCTAATCCAAGTGGGCCTAAATGGTCATATTTTATTCCTAAGGTTGTTTTATTTAGAATTACACTTATCCAATAGAATTAGGATATGTTTTAGGATAATAATAATATCATTTTTACCCTTAATTACCCTATTTACTTTTAACCGCGATAAAAAAAGTAAAAAGTTACTATTCACCAAAAATTATTTTCATCTCATTGAACCACATCTTACTTAAGCACATCAACCGTGTCTCTCGGATTTTTGAAATTCCACTCACAGAAGCGGTAAAATTAAGTTTTATGAAAAATTCATTTTTTTAACTACCACTTAGTGGTTTCACTATTTATCAAAAAATGAAAGTTTCCAGAAAAATACCAAAAATTAGGCCTAAGCTATATTTGATATTATGAACTGAAAAATGATGTTATTTTACCAAATTAAATACATATCAGTTGCATTACTTAATTTACAAATTAATTCCCGTCGTCAAAACAAATAGCGTGTTCTTAAGAGATAATAACTATCAAAAGATTGAAACTTCTTTATGTCTGGTTTAAATGTGAAATTACATCCAATGACCAACACTGTATTAAACTGTAAAAATGTATTCTCAATATACTTTAAAACTGCTCAAATTAATAATTTATCACTATTAATTATATTGATTAAAAATGTTTTTTTTAATTAAAATTTAGTAATTTTCAGTATTCATCAGAAAATTGAAGTTATCCAAAAAGTACCAAAATTTCACCATAAGCTAATTTCGATATTCCGAATCCAAAAATGAATTCCAATTTAAAAAATAAAATTTATAAAATTTCAAAAAGTGGTTATTACGGCTAGTTTTAATAATATTTTAATAGCATATCATTGTTTAGCGAAACTCGGTATTGGGTACAACACACGCTATCGCGGAAGGTCACGCTTGCGTGTAATGCAAGGCAAGTCAAGGATGCGTGTTGTGCATGCTTCTTTTGGTGTAGCGTACAACATAAGACATTAATGAAATTAAAAAGAATATTTTTCATAAAATCTCGGGGTGTTACATTCTACCACCATTAAAATGAATTCTGCCCTCGAAATTCGTCGGGGTAATAAATGGTTTACTACTCGAAAGTTTGTTTAATAGAAACCCACATCGTAAAAAGTAATACCCAAACTTGGATTTAAAAACTAAAGTATGAAATGTAATGGTTACCCAAATTAACTCATCACTGGGTTTCCACGTAGGAGAACATAGGTGAAAATATGGATATGGAAGAAAAATCTAACCATCAAGTTCTGATGGAGAGTGGTAGAGAACATGGCTATGAAATATCCAACAATCACAAAGCCATATATTTATGATGATCTATGTTACCATCTGATTCATCAGATATAAGGGCACTAGGGCAACATTTTTGGTTTTCAAAATCATTTCCCTAAAGTTGGTGAATTAAAAGAAATACGTACATGATTTTGGTACAATTTCACTGTTGTTCGTGCTTTGAACAATTTCCACTTCGTCTCTTAAAGAAATGAATTTGAATTTATTATTCATGAAGTGTTAATAGATCATGTGATAGAATGATTGGTCATTCCATCTGTTTCAAAAAAAAAGGTTAGCAAAAGTTATCAAATATACATAAGTCCATCTATGGTGAGGTTAATCGTATACGATTCCAAAAATGAACTTATACTTCATATATCATACCGAGTAATAAAATAAAACTAGTTTCTACTATCTAGGGACTTCCTGTAGGCCAGTGGTAGGTGATAAAGGCCAGTCGCACTTCGTTTGTGGATTCGATTCCCACAGCCTTGTCCGACGCGATGGGTTGTCAGCCGTCCTGCAGGTGGTCCTTTTTCTAAAGCTATATTACTATAACATCCCATCAATAATATCGTAAAAAGTTCTATCCTAACTTATTTCTAACATAATCCATTCCAATCTTTTGGCTTATCTAAAATACTTCGGTCCAAGCTCATAGTATAAAGAAAATGATTACATGAAATAACAATCACGTGAATTCCATCATTTATCCCCCATATATCATAAGATATATCTTGTTGGTAAAATTACAAACATGTGAATACCTTAATCATGTATTCTCTTGAAAAATGAATACCCATTGAACCTTAGTGAAAACATGAATGCAGTTAAAAGTTAACACTTTCCAAAACCAAATTCCTGAAAATTCTTTATACTCAAACCATGATATCACTTAGTCCTTATATTAATCATGAGCTCATGAATACAATAAAACATCTCATTATCTTCTTATCCCTTCATTATGCGCATATCATCTGCTTTCCAAAATATTTTAATCACTTTTCATGGTTACTGGTACCATAAAATTATTGAAAACCACAATAGACTAATAAAAAAGTATTCTAATACACCATAAGAGTACCTCAACAACATTATTCTTGAATACCAATACATAAACACTTCAATCCATTCTTTTCATTGATTTTCCTAGAATAATTCCTTCCTTGATTTAAAAGTAACTTTTTAGGTCAGTGCATTGAGTTGGGTAATGCCCATGTTCTCCAAAAATAAGCTATTGAACTCCATAACAGTCTGTCACTCTATGACCCTTTTCTCCACACAGATAACATCGGTCCCTCCATTTGATGTATTCCTCAAGGTTCTTCTTACCTTCTTTAGAAGTCTCAATCTTCCTTTCTTTATGCTCCTCAACATGCGAACATGCATAAAAGTCTATCTTCCTCTTATTTGATGAATTAGGCATACCACTAAATTTCACCTTGTTAATCATATATCGCGATGACTGATTCGGCATAATCACAATATCTTTCTCTCTAGGAATTACACAATTTTGTTGCTCATAGTCACCAATTTGTCCATTGGATTCAATGTTAATAGAATTCCTTCTAGTTCCCTCCATTGACTAAAACACAAAAAGAATTCTATGAGAGGCAAAAATCATAATAGGGAAAACAACATAGTAAAGGGGTGTACCCTCAATATCTAACATCTTAGGTTAAATTCTAAGATGGTTATCACAATTCTAAGACTATAATGTATACTTAACCTTAGGGACATCCCTAGACATACCTTATAAATATATCTAGGGATCTCACAAAAGTTCTCGCATCCTAGTTTCCAAAGGTTGACTAATCCTTTCCTCTGATACCAACTGTAGAGACCCTAAGCTTAACGTACATTGACATTACATTACTTTTGAGGAGTACTTAGTACATAACAAAAACACACACACAAGGACCTTAATAGTTTAGTGTTATTGGAAACTTGGAATATAATCTTCTAATCATGGTGAATGATCTTCAACATCTCCCATAAAGATCTTCCTTTTTTTATACCTAAAACCTTTCTTTATATCCTGGGGAAAAGAAAACATAAAAGGGTGAGCTCAAATACTCAGTAAGGGTAAACAAAAGAAATATCAATCAAATCATATTCATAAGAACATAACATTTTGGAAATCATAACCTGCAAAAGAGATCATAATATCATAACATGGGATAAATCATGGTAGTGAAATGTAATCCCAATAATCATAATGTAAAACATGAATCTTTGTGTCATACACACATAATCATTTAGAATCCTTTCTTGTTAGTCATGACTCATTTCCAAGACTATCTTAGTGGACAATGTCCATTTCTGAACCTAGTTCACTCCTCATTTCAGTCCTGTTTCACTGAACCGGTTTAACATGCTGTTCCAGCCATGTCTATCTCATGAGATATAAAATCTTTACCCAATTCATTGGAGGGAGATATAGGTCCCACCCATCTCTTAATTATACCATTCTTATGTGTGCCACAAAATCATAAACCATACATCATAGCATAACCCATGTAATAAAAATGGGAATCTTAAACATAGTGACATCATAAAACAATTCATATAAGATAAAGCAATTCATAAAAATATTTCCATCACAACATAATAAAATCCATGTAATAATAGGGATAGAAATATAACCCTATATTATCTTATATGGAAAATTATTTTCATAAAACTCTTGAACTCCATTCTTGTGGAAAATATCCTTTCTACATAAAACACATTTTTCCTTTCTTAACATGTCATACAATTTTAAACTAAAAGAAGTTGATTAAAAATAAACATGAAAACTTATAAAGTAAGATTCTTGGAAATAATTTTTTAAAAATACATTCATGCTGTATAAGTTAAAAGAAAACATTCTTCGTACTTTTTTTGGAAAAGTCAAAAAGTACCTCATACGAAAAATGACAAAAGATTCCTTTCATATCCTTTACTAAAAACTCACCGAAGGGTAAAATTGGATTTAAAAAATTTTAGGTGGATGGAAATAATATTACATATTGAGGAAACATGGATGTGGATGATAAAATACACCCCCGTAAATCCCAAAGTATAAACAATCAAGGATAAAAATGAGATTGTGATATTTCCCTTACCTTAGGTCCGATTTTTTTCGTAAGTGTCTGAACCTCCTATATAATGATTTAAATAATGTCATTGACTTATTCCAGAATCATAATCATTGTTATGATATCATATATGGTTCACTTATGGCTTTATATTACCCGTTCTTTTTTAAATTCCATGTTAAAGAGCGTTTTGGGTAAAATCATTTCATTTTTCGTCCGTGTTTTGACTTGTAATTATTCATATGATTACTTAGATTATGATTACTTAATTAAAGAATATAAAACATGATTTATATATAATATATATTCAGAATATACATATATATAATAGATTAGTAAATGGATAGAAATACACTGTTCATGGAGAGGGTAGGTCGTACGTACGCTTGAACGCTGTTTTCGTTTCCTTATTGAGTTGAATGGAATTAAGTAGATGACATAAATATATATACACATAAATCCAGTATCATTATTATTTCATATATTTCATGATTACTTATTATATATACATTATAATCATTCATGAATGGTTAATGTGGAGAATGTATCTCATCGCGTCGTGGAGACGGTAGTCCGTACATACGCACGAGCGATGATATCGTCTTCATGATCGTGGAATTGTATTGGGGTTTATGTATACTATATCAGAATCAATAACACTTTACAATAATAATATATAATTATTATTTACACCATTATACCCATCCAAGTAAGGTGGTGGTGGAAAATAGATTACACCACGGCGTGGAGACGGTATTCCGTACGTACGCACGCGCGGTGATTTCATTTTTTGTAGGATGGATAGATGGTGAAATAGGGTTGTTTCATACTTATAATAACATATCCTTATATTAGTGATACTGATGTTATTACTTCAAAATGAAACAACCTAAGAACAAGAAGTGTAAGAAGAAATAAAGTTGAAAGAATCGGTAACGGACATTACCTCTTCTTTGAAGCGCCTCTTTGAGATCTCCTTTTAGGGCACTAAAATTGGACTTTGAGGAAAACCAGAACCTCTAGGATGTTTCTATGGAAGTGGAGATTAGAATTGTGCAGGGGTTGGCCGAGCATTAAGGCTCAAAGTAGTGTGAGGAGGAGAGGGAGGAGGTGCCCTTTTATAAGGGAGGAGAGGGGCTCTTTTGGAAAAACTAAAAATATTATTTTATTATAAAGCCAAATTCGGTTTTAAATAGCTTCAAATTTATTTATTTCAAAGAAAATGTAGGAATGGGTCTAATTCCTCTCATACAATATAATTTATACAAGTTTATGTTCCTATTTTAAACTTATCATTTAGATTTAACATTAAGTAAAATAATTTTACTTTTACTCTGTCTTCTTGTGTTCTTATACTATAAGGTTAATAAACTTACTATAAGTAGCCAAACGAACCAAAAGTTGTTTAATGTTAATATATATAACCTTATCTAAGTCCTTTGGCCAAACCTTAGATTTTTAGGAATAAAATAACAATTACTAATATAATATTTGTTTTAAAAACTATTTTATGTCAATTTTGACACTATTTAGTAATGGATTTTTGTGAAAATCGTAATAGAATGATTAGTTCGAAAAAAGTTAATTAAATCAATAATAACATGTCATATTAACCTGGAAAATTAGTGTAATTCATAAAAATTCTCAAATTATTTTTTTTTGGGTATTTATTACATCAATTATGTCAATATATCATTAATAAGATAATTACTGCATAATCTTTGTGTCATAAATAAATTAAATTATTTAAAGTCTACAAATTACAAATAAAATATAATTATGTAGGAAATATTTTTAGCTTTATAATGAATATTTATAGTCGAATTTATCTTAGGTATAACCCTATATTAAAAATGATATACTTATTAAACTTTGATTTTAACTATTTTAACCCTTCTTTAAATAAATTAATATTAAATGTCGTAATCTAATCCAAGTGGGCCTAAATGGTCATATTTTATTCATAAGGTTGTTTTTGGTCGAATTACACTTATCCAATAGAATTAGGACATTTGTTAGGGTAATAATAATATCATTTTTACCCTTAATTACCCTATTTACTTTTAACCAGGGTAAAAAAAGTAAAAAGTTACTATTCACCAAAAATTACTTTCATCTCATTGAACAAAATTTTACTTACAGACTTCAACCGTGTCTCTCGGATTTTTTAAATTCCACTCATAGAAGTGGTAAAATTAAGTTTTATGAAAAATTCATTTTTTTAACTACCACTTAGTGGTTTCACTATTCATCAAAAAATGAAAGTTTCCAAAAAAATACCAAAAATTAGGCCTAAGCTATATTTGATATTATGAACTGAAAAATGATGTCTATTTTACCAAATTCAAAACATATCAGTTGAATTACTTAATTTGAAAATTAATTCCCATTGTCAAAACAAATAGCGTGTTCTTAAGAGATAATAACAATCAAAAGATTGACACTTGTTTATGTCTGGTTTAAATGTGAAATTACATCCAATGACCAACACTGTATTAAACTGTAAAAATATATTCTAAATATACTTTAAAAAAACTCAAATTAATAATTTATCACCATTAATTATTTTGATTAAAAAGTTTGTTTTTAATTCAAATTTAGTAATTTTCACTATTCATCAGAAAATGGAAGTTATCTGAAAAGTACCAAAATTTCGCCCTAAGCTAATTTCGATATTCTGAATCCAAAAATGAAGTCCATTTTGAAAAATAAAATTTAAAAAATTTCAAAAAGTGGTGATTACGGCTAGTTTTAATAATATTTTAATAGCATATCATTGTTTAGCGAAACTCGGTATTTCGTATAACACACGCTATCACGGAAGGTCGTGCTTGCGTGTAATGAAAGGAAAGTCAAGGATGCGTGTTCTGCAAGATTATTTTGGTGTAGAGTACAACACAAGACATTAATGAAATTAAAAAGAATATTTTTCATTAAATCTCGGGGTGTTACACATAAATCAGGGAAAGAAGCTGTCTAGAAGTGACCTAGTACAATTCATGTTGGGGAACCTAAACATGTCCATCATATTAGTACATCCTTATTCATAAAAATGCACTAGATCATTCTTCCTGAGAAGATGACAAGAAACCCATTAACGTGATAACATAATTATAAACATATGATGTTTAATGAACCGACATGATATATAGAGGCTATAATAAAATGATTTCCAATGATATTGAACATGATCCCAACATGATGTACCATGAATAAAAAAAAGAAAAAATATAAAATATGTCACGTACAAGACACATGAAGACCATATCCAACTATAAAAGTTCATCCATAGAACCATCCCCACCCCACAACATCACTCCTTTGGAAAGACAAAATTTTAAGGTGTAACCTTCACCTAAGAAGTATAATTATGGGAGCCCTACATAATAACTATCCTATAATTAAATTTGGATGAAATTATCTTAGAACATCAGGACGAAACAGAAATGGAAACAACCATCGCTATAGGACAAGGAGAATACTAGGGTTAGAAGGAAACCTGAAAACATAGTTATGAAAACCGTACGAGTGTAAAAAAACAATGTTTAAAAACTTCACGGAGAGTAATATTGTCAATAAATAACCATTAAAAACCCACCAATGACACTCCCAATACACGAAGGTATATATAAATGCACAATATTCTTCATGGAATGTGCAGAAAATTTAGCATCACTCTATACCAAAATTCATCCAAGAAAGACTAGGATGCACTACTAGAGAAGAACCTAGAGATGACAATGAAATAGAAACTCCAATTTATCCATGTATCTACAAAATCTCAAACACTATGGAAGGAACCAAAACTAAGGGAATAAAGTAACTAAAAAAGAATAATGAAGGGATAAGGACTAAAGTGGATCATCATTGAAAAAGGCGTGCTGTGAATAAAAACACATTAAAGGAAAAACACCGATTTAAAATCAATACTAACAATGAAAAATATTAAATGTGGATGAAAAACTAGTGGGAAATCACCAAAAAAATAGAGAGGGTGTATTTCCACTAGTGGAGAGGAGGAAAACCCATAGTTGTGAGCACCCATCAAGAGAGAACTCAGTTTGTGAGGGGATATTATTTCCACAATTACTAGTTATGGATTTGAATATGATAAAAATAGATCATGGTGGGGTTAACATAATATAATGGGGATTTTAGGAGTGGTTGTAGAGGAGGATTTGGAAGCTTGGATTATAATTTCAATTTATTTTTTAATCTTGATGCATTTCTCTCAACATATTTTTTTTGTTTTAGTAATTGGGTCTGAGATTGACTGTAGATTTTTTATTGTATGTAATGTATTATGTGTAGAAGAGGACCATGGATGCATCCATATTGGATTACACCCATTCTCTCATGGTTTTGGCATTATAGGTCTTCTTGATGAGTACGATTCCTATTATGAAAATATTATTATTATTATTTAAATGGTTTCATGGTTAATGATTTATTTTTTATGGTTAATATAGGTTCCCATGGTCTTAGTGGAGGTTAGTATGATAATTATTTATTAAGTGAGTCAAAAATATAAGATTCTATACTTTAAATTAGTGATTCTCCTAATCATTTTGTCCCATTATGTTTATATTTAATAATTATTTTTATTATTAAAATGTTTTCATGATATTTTGTGGTTTCAAGGTATAAGTTGGATGGGATCACATTGGAATAACACTCAAAAGGACTTTTACTAAATGGTTTTTTGGTCACACCTTGGTTGAATGAGTTTCAGGGACCAGTTTAAGGGTTTTCATAGTGGCGTTCTATGGGTTGGAATCATTCTTTTAATTGAAATAGACCTTCTTTCTATGTAGAAATTTTAAAAGGAAAATTCAAGGGATGAGTAATTCTTGAGATGGCTGGATTTGAATTGGTATTACAAAGTAATTAATGTATTTTATTAAAGTGTATTTCTAAAGAAATTTAATTTTAATAAAAAAAATATTTTATTTGAATACATATCATTTAAATTAAGGTTGTTTTTAATAAAATTTCAAAATGAAGTGTATGTTTGGAAAAAATGGATTTTGGTAGGGAATTTTGGCCAAGGGCCTAATATGCATAAATTCATAAAATAGTGTAATTTCAAAGTAATTTTAAAATGTATTTCCACGTTTTGATTAAATAAAGGAGGCCTTATTTTGATTAATTATTTAGCCATTTTTAACATATGTAGGTGACTCGAAGTTTTTTCCAAATCTTACATTCTTCTGTGAGCTAATTTGGTTATGATTACATTTTTTGTATCCTCTATTTTGTGATATTTCATGAAAGTATAGGAACCATATGTGAGAATTTCTATTCATTAATAGGGTGGTAAGATGTATTAAGGCTCTGTTTAGGTTTACTTTAGGCATAAACCCACAAGAAGCATTAAATACCTTATGAAATGAGTGGAGTATTAGAATATTGATTTACCCTAACTAAATCAAGATACACCAGGATTCTAGTGATACATGGTTGTGTTATTTATTCACCATTGAAATTTAGTATGTACTTGACATTGTGATGTGTGATTGACCTCATTAGTAATTTGAAGAATTAATCTTAGTAGACCATGAAAGTTGAGGTAGGAGTTTTCCCATTGTTTTTTGATTGACAATTTAGGCTAGATTGATGAGTAGTGGTCTCCGTGTGGTGGTGAATCAACATATGTATATAGCCTAAATATGATATTTGACATACCTAATTTATATTATTTATAGGAGGAGTAAATGTTCCCTTATGAGTGATATTAGACTATACTATATGAGATAGATAGACTAGGAATTTAGCCTATGGGGAAATGACGCTCATATATTGATTCACTTGATTGAGATATGATACTTATGAGAGGTGGTGACTTAGATGAAACATCCTCAACTCTGGTCACATCCTTCATAACCAAACCAAATCATTATGTTCCTTTGGTGTTCCTCTATATACCATAGAGGATACGGACCAATGGTGATGGTCTATATATAAATATATATCACAAGGTGGAATATACCCTTGACTATAGGAAAAAGTAACCCAGTGGAAGCAATATCATAAACTAGACATCACTATAATAATTAGTAACAAATTGATAATATATGAAAATTCAAACCAACCGAAAATATCAACAAAATGTTGTATCAAAATGAACTACTATACATGTCATATAATTCAAATGAATCATAACTCAATATTATATAGGAAAACCCTATATTATGTAGTTCAAAAATTTAAAAATAATAATGGAAACATCCACAACTACTCTATATTCCTTGAATGGGCCTATCCCTTAACTCCCATAAATCTCCAATGACTCAACCATCCAATTTTATAAGGCCTTTTGACACTGTTGTGACATGAAATATGTTATTTTCTCAAGTACCAAGGTGGATGACCATGGTGTTAGTACAAATAAGTATTCCACTAAAAATGGTATTCCAAGAAAATCTAGTAAATAAAATCACAATATTGGTAATGAAAATTTAGTAAATTGAATAAGAGTTAAAAATAATAATTTTCACCCAACAGTTTTCTCCCATTAAACCATGGGTGGCAATACATGATTCATTCATTATAAGAGTGGAATGATATCCAATTGGTACAATCACACACTTAAAAGATAAAAAATATATCAATAGTCATAAAATAGTTAAGGTTAATGAGTTATCACTATAATAAATCATTCTTTGAATTACCTATAGCCATCATAAGTCATCTAATTTAAGTAAACATCACCAAACAAAAGTCGAGGAATATGAGTCATCATCGATGAATGAGTCATCACCAATATCATGTATATGATACACTAAAATTTCTATCCAAGATGGATGATATAATAGAATATTAAATCTTGGTTGGATAAAGAAATACTATGAAATAAAATTTGGGTGGATGGAGTAGCACCGATAACATTCTCAAAGTGGAAATCATTCCACATTCTTAATTCTTTAGGTGGAAAATACACCACTAAGGCTGTCTGCATTGGAAAAAGTTACCCAACCCATAAAATCCTCCCAGTAGAAAACATATCATTGATAATATATGGATATTATTCAATACACATCCTGGTTCAAGATTCAAGTGGACAATATACCACTTCAATTGGTTCTCGAGTGGATGGTGTATTGTCAGGACATCTAACATTAGTGGATGATTCTCCAATAGTACAATACCCATGAGTTTGATATAACACTAATTATAACATCATAATATGGATGAATAATTACATCCATAGATGGAATAAGTAGATAATATAAGATCATCCTAACAAGGGTTGATGATGTAACACCTAATTCCAACATAGTCATGACTCGTATATCACCAACTGAAAAATCTTGTGAATTCCACTTTAGTAGCCACCTCAATCATTTGAATGGTGTATCACACTTTAGATAGTATATGTGATCATTTAATTATAATTTAAATTATTGAACTAGATAATAAATAAAAAAATTTGACAAAAAAACAAGTGAATGATATATCAAAATTTTGTAAATATAATACAATTCAATAATAGATCATTTTTTAAATAAACCAAGTAAATTATCTATCAAAAGTATCAAAAAAAAGCCTATTATATAAATTCTATCAAGACACTCATAGTCATATACCTAGTCTAAAAAACATTAATAAAATATTAACCATAATTCAAAAACTATCAATGACCATTTTGGGACATTATTATTAGTTTATCTAGTCGATTAACAATCACAGGTACCAATTTTGGGCCAAAAGTCAAGGTTCTGCAATATGTATCATAATAAAATTGGTCATTACTAAACAATTGTGTAAAAACACACCTCGCATGGGAAAATAAAAGTGTACTATGTTCAAATTGTACAATTAAAAGGTAAAGAACTAATTTAAATTAATTGTAGGTAATAGACAAGGAAGTAGTGTTTCACGCATTTCATAAAATATAGGAAAGAATAGAAAATAACATTAGTAATGAATGATACCTTCTACTTAGTCTTATAAGGTAACTTATCATTGAATATCACCCACCTATTCAATTTCAAATGGAATGAAATAATTAATTTATAGAAATATTTGGAGTTATCTACAACTAATAATTTATAGATAAAAAATTATGGAAATAAAGAACAAAGGGAAGTAGAGTCATAGGCATGCTATTAATGATGACTTATGATGAACAGATCATGTAACCAATGAAGAATGGATGAGATTCACTCTATAAGGGGGAGAACCCCCAAGGAGAAGATGGGGATAATTCTTTTTCTGTGATGGTTTCAATATGAGAGTAAAATCATTAATATATTTTAATAATTAATGAATTGAGTTAATTAATTAAAATTATTTTTAAAAAAAAATTGGTAAATAGAGGGTTCCCTATAGCTAGGAACCAAGTTTCCATTGAGAATTGGTGAACTACCTTAGATGCACCGACCAACCTTTTTCCCTCATAGAGCTTCCCCTTAAAATAGGAGAAACACTATAAACCTGGTTACAAGCTATCAGGAACCAAATGGCTCCTGTCAATTAGATATAAGCCCCAACACCATCCCAACATCCATAAATGGCATCTTGGCCCGTTCCAAAACCTCCATTTCATAAAAATATCCACAATATATGGGAATTGGTGAAATCTAAATTGAAAATGTACCTTTTATAGAAGAAGGTTATTACAACCTCCCCAATGTATGATAGTTTTCACCAAGATGTCTCATCAATTGTTATCATTCCTCATTATAAAAAAATCTTTATCTACTACACCCACAAATCATACACTCAATCTAGAATATCCTCTTAGACACACCCAAAATTACACTAAAATAATATCATAATAACTATTTTCCCATGTGGATTGTTCTCACTTTGATCCTGTGGTCAAAATAGCTAATCCTTGAATGATTTTGTATTATCTTGATTAACCTTATTATCATCGACCACATGAGAAAAGTCAATATTGTATCTATGAATCTAATATATATGTAATATTTCATGCATAACACTATATAATAGTGTAATATCAAATATATATTCCATTATACAAATCCACTCCATAATCTCAAAAAAACCAAAAACCTAGACATCATCTTCCCTTACCACAAAATATTCATGTGTCTAAAATCAAGTGATAGACATAGAAATACATGTTCACAAACCTAAAAATATATAGCACAACATCATTAATATCTATATGATCTCTCACAACTCTGAGAAGTTTTAGATAACCACATAATCATCCATATATACTCCAATGTTTTCTACAAATGACTCAACTAGATAACAATTGAATCCCAATCCTATAAAAAATACATAGTTGATCAATATACTATTATATATAAATCCTCAAATGTTTCCACTGGAATCAATACATGAAAAACTATTATTGTGGAAAACATACAAGAGCTCTAGATGGATTTTTGAGAAACAACCAAAATTAAAGATGAATTCCCAAAACATGATCTACCACACCTTAATGGTTTTCAAAGAATACTCATTGCTTTAGAATGAGAATTATTTCTCAAATACACATCTATATCTTGATCCTTATGTATTCCTCACTAAAAGTTTATTGTAAAAAAATAACCTTGATTAGAAATGATGCTCATATAAACACCATGGATAATGATTATATCATAAAAAAAATCTAGCTTGTCAACTTAATAAAATAGATCTCCTAGATCAGTAGGAAATATGAAACCTTTATCAACCATTTCATGATAACACACACTATATCACTAAAATGATACAAATATGGATGTACACTCATGAAGTCCATTATTAAATTTCCACTTAAGAAATGTTAATTATTAAATAATACTAGTGGGACACTGATGATATGGCTTTACATACTGATCAGGAAGGAATTATGAAGAAAAATTATCTTTCTCCTTCTTCATCCCAAGACACCAATACCACCTTACAATATCATGATACATCTTGAAAAGACATGGGTGAAAAAATCATCTTAAGGGAGGTGAATCGCAAATCATCTCCTCACACATACTCATTGGGACTACCAAATGACCTCAGTCATAAAAAAACCTCATTAGTATTTATGTACTAATTAGGTCCTAGATCCCCACCATATATACTTTCAATCATCATAATGTAGTATGAATAAAATAGATTACTCTCCTCTACCTATTCAAAGAGTGTGGAATGAATAGCCAAGGATTTCAATATCACAATACCCAACAACTTATAAATAATAAGGTATGGCTCAATAAAGAGGCTCCACATCTACAATTCGATACCAGATACATACACCACCTATGCATGAGTATTCTTAGTCATTGCATCATCCTTGAAATTATATAACCTAGGGGAATACACTATCT
Organism: Viscum album; assembly: GCA_963277665.1. Lineage (NCBI taxonomy): Eukaryota > Viridiplantae > Streptophyta > Magnoliopsida > Santalales > Viscaceae > Viscum > Viscum album. The sequence goes on along the minus strand of OY728153.1, from coordinate 1,508,633,168 downwards.
CATAGTTAAACAACCTTTGATACATCACCACCACCTTTATCAATGATTTTGGTCCTCTATTAAAAAATATACCTTAAGATATTTTGGTTGGTATACACCACAAATCTCTCCCCTAGAAGGTTGTTTAATTAATATCATAACACATTCACTAGGGAAGACAGCGCTACAACATGCATATAATGTAGTTTATTTAATAAAAACTTAGTTTCTGAGACTCATATGTGACCACTCACCTACCTTTAAATTAAAATTCCAAAAGGAATAATCCTAAATAATCGAAATATTATATATACTCCTTTCAAGACTCATGTGAGGTCAATATCATCATGTACATAAACCACTATTTCATATTATGAGGGGTTCTCTAAAAATAATCCTACCAAAGGAACATTAATCCAATCTTAGCTATGGTAATCATTGGTGTATCCAATCAGGAGAAGTCCAAAATAATCCTCTAGTAGTAACCTTATGATCCCAAGAATATATGAATCATGAATAGGTTACTGGGCCTCTACCAACAAACTATATCCTTTAACTTATTTAGAACCATTTATTTTTCTACCACAAATAACATGTTACACAAAAATTATACCACACTAATCCCAATATGATACTTATTTAGCTCAAAATATAGGTGATATTGTTTCAGTGTATATATAACAATATTCATATAGAAATCATGATCCTCCCTTGACTAGGTGTGCACTATAATTTCATTGAAAATTATGACTATTAAAAAATCTAGGTAGGGACATAAGACCCCCTTCTTCAAGTACAGAAATAATATATTGGATTTCATAAACCTAAATGGAATCACAAGAAACTCAAATAGGTCACACATTCTCTTAAAGGTATTACATCAAATATTAGAAGGTATCACCCACAACTAGTGGTAGAATAACCATAGATAAATCCTAGAAAATTTATTAGATCCTATTTGTTGATCGAACTGGCCATTGATATGTGGAAGGGAATATAGATTCTTAACTATCACATGGTTTTCCCTCTAATAATCTATGAGTATACATTACAAGACATGTTCCTTCATAGTGAATAATATAGGAGAACCCCAATGGGAAAAGATTAGGTTATTGAACCCCTTCATCTCTAAATCCACATGTCAGTCATTCAACTCATAAATATCGACTAGATTCATCCTATAAGGTTGAATGATTATGGGATTTGTACCTAGAATAATATCAATATTGAAATTGATATCACACATGGGTGGAAACCCAATAAAATACTCAGGAAAATCATTTCAGAATCAGTCAATGATTATAAGAAATAATGAATGATATATATCATCACTAATTAAAATAATATTTGGGAACTAGGCCATGATAACCCCCAAATATAGATGTTTAGGTCTCTAATGAACTACATATAATCCCCACTCACCGATGATGGTATTGTCATAACCTTCTATAGATAATAAAGATACTTATTTATGATAGAATTTAATATGATCTTTATAACAAGTAAACAAATAAACCCAAATGATTGTATAGAATTTTTTTCCTCTCTAAAATGATGAATTCCCAAATAATAAAACATCTATTTATCACTATCATTTACTCTGGAAACCTCTGAATACACCCTAATCACACCCCTACGATAATATTAACGGATAACTCCTCATATGGGCATTACTCAAATATAAAGTATTTTGATTCAAATGTATCAAATAATCCATAATATTATGTTTTTTCTAAATGAATTATACCCCAAACAATACATAGATCCCAATAATGCATAGTAGGAGTATACTCTATGGTATGAAGTTTCCATGAACCTTAAACTTGAACTCCCATCCCCAGAATTCCCTGAAGGATATCTACTTTCCTATATTACTTAATCTGAGTACTAAGATCACCTCTATAATAGAAATGGTTTGTGTTTTTCCATGTAACCAACTACTTCAACACCTGTGGACCTACTATGAAGCCATGATCCAGACCACATAAAAACCACTATCTAGCTATGACTTGATGCAATAAAACCTATACAGGTTCTCCAACATAATTTAAGAGTGGTTTAATTTTAGTGTCTGGTCATAATATATTAGAAAATTATCAGGCTATTTTCACTTATAACACTCAACTAAGAATTTCAGTCAGAGTGTGATTAAAAATCTCCAGGTCCAACTACTCTGCACATCATCACTCTAATGATATTACTTAAACCTTTATTTATCTAGCTCAATGACATGGAATATTGGTGACCATACTATCTAAAATTTACCTACTTTCTCTCAATAATCATTTCTTATTTCATTAAATCTAAAATATATTTCATCTTGAATATGCTCCCTTAGGATTGAGAATAGTTCCTTAGGCCATTCACAAAAAGCCTACCTCACATAGCCTCATCACTTTATATTATAGGTGTAAATCCTAGTAGATTTGTAAATCAAGTGGAATATTCTATCAAAAATATTTCCCCTGTACCATATGAATAGAATCACTATATTTCTCATACCTTTGAGTCTTTTTCAAGAAGTGGTTTAAGAAATGAGACTAAAAATTCTTTAGGTTCATCCTCACATACTAGTATTCCAAGGCCAACAAATCACACCAAAAACTTGATGGTCCTCAAGTAATATAATAATACAGCTTCACTCACAACATAGGGGGTATCTCAATATGGTAACATATCACCTGCATTGACTCTATTTATAACTCTACAGCATGCAGTCTACCCTTACCTACAAAGAAAAAAATATATTGTAGATGGAACTCATGAGTCAGGTCTAACATGGTCAGTGAAACCATTGGAGCCCCATATACTATAATAAATAACGTAGAATCTATTTGATATGTTAATCTATTTTAGGATTAATCTCAATGGGTGTATTTTACAACATTGTTGGTGGGGTAGGCTTTCCCTCACCTATTGACACTTAAGTAGAGGTCATCACAATTTCATATATCTATAATGATAAGCGCTTGGCTTATAATAAATTTTTTTCATAAAAATAAAAATAAAAATATTTAACTTTTTTAATAAGAGTAACATTCCAATTTACCCTAAACTTACACCATTATATATAATGGTTCCACAAGGTAAGGCTCCATTTTATTCAAAGAGTCCCTATAATAGGTCAAGTATAATCTGAAAATGCTCCCAAAAGAGTCATAAAATTTTATTAATAATAAACTGAAATAACTTTTCTATTAGGTAGATTTCCATAAAAATGATATATAGAAAAACTATTTATAATTTGTGGTTTCTTTAAGATACCTGGCCTTGTATAAAGATTAGAAAGTAAATCACATGATAGAATACAACTATCATATTAGCACTATGTTTCAAAAATGATGCATGAACGAATGCCTCCTGCAACCTCAATTAAATATTAAAAACCAATAAATCCTTAATCAACATAAAAATGAATCATATTGAAAAACTAACCTAACCATAAAAATGAAAATCTAGAATAATAGTCTCATCCCAGGTAACATGAACATTCCACATTTTTAGGTAAGTTATGCAAAGGAATAAGATCCATACCAAGCCTTAATAACATTCAACCACCTATATACCATGTCCCAAATAGTATGATAATATAAACTAAATAGGGAACTGATACCACTTTCTAACATCCTCTGCTAGGTTCACCTCTTTCATGACATAACTAGATCTCCACATACCTCAGGCGCTTGTCCCCATTTTCCATATATTTTTTACCAATGTTGAGGTTCAATATGCATATCATGTGTAGAGATTATACCCTCACGTATAGATAAGAATTATTACATTATAAGTACTATCATAAATCCGTCATCATGGTATATAGTTGTAATAAATAGATAATAAAACAAAATTACAACCAATGGTCAATATAAACAACATGTTATATCAAAATGAATGACTTTGCATGTTCTATAATTCACATAATCACTAACTAGGCATCCTTTGGAAATATCATACACAACGCATTCCAAAATAAAAAAAATATTGAATATGTAAACAACTAGTCCCAATAAATGGCCTAGACATTTACCCTCATTCCCACCAATCTACAACAACACGTATATACACTTTTATAGGAAACATCCCCATAACTGGGTTATTGAACAAGAAGTCTACACAAGTACTTGGGTACTTGAATAAGATGTGAGTAAAACTCTGTATGTCACCACCAATGGGGTTCCTTCAAAATATATTAAATGGAATACAAAGATAATTCAGTGATTATTGGTGCATGATCAATATTAAAATATAATAAAGTGACCAATAATAATTAAATAACCTATCAACCCATTGAGTTCCCCTGATATCCATGAAAGACCATACATGCTTCAGCTTGGGTCATAATGGGATGATATACCCATGGATTTAGCACACACCACAAAGATAATGGAAATATCAGTCCACATATAATAGTCACGCTGATCATTATATCACAATCATACATCACTGGATAAGTATCCATCACTATCATTTCCATGATCAAGTTAATGGTATACCACCATTGTATATCTTGGGTGGATAATGCACCATAAACCCATCCCATCTAAGAGGATACTATAATGGTTCTAGTGTTCTCATGGTTGATGATACACCACCACAATAGTCCCTATGTGGATGGTATACTACTGTGGTTTCACCCATAGGTGGATGATACACTTCCTATAAAATCATCTAAGTGGATGATGTACATATGATATTTTAACTCCAGTGGTCGATACACCACTGATGTCAAGTTTTAATTTGATGATATAGCACCATAATGGGCCCCTAAGTGGAAAATGTACCACTAATACATCTCACATGAGTGTATGACTCTACATTAGTATAAAAACCAAGTGGTGGATATATTACTAATGTCAAAATCACTGGGTGAACTAATAATCACCTCCATAGGTGACCTAAATAAATGATATACCACTGATGTAATGTGGTTGGGTTATGTACCCCTTAATCCTATCATGGTAATGATTGATGCATTGAACATTGGAAACTATAGTGAACATTACTTGAAAAATCATATCATTCAGGTGAATGATGTATCAACATTCAGGTAGTTTAAGTGATTGATGTATCCCAATTCAAATATCTTATGTGTATGATATAACCAAAATTTAGAAAAATAAAGAAGGTGAACAATATATCATAATTTTATAAAATTAATACAAATGAAGGATATATTATAGTTTAGATAAATAATATGACTAAAATATAAAAAATATTACACAAAGGGTTATTATCTAAATGGAATCAACCCCTTTATATCATAGCTTGTACAAAATCATATCACCACTAATGACCACACTAAGACATTATACTAGGATTCTGGGTTCAATATACAATCATACTCTTTCAATTTAGACCCAAATTCATGGTTCGACGATATTTCTCACTAGGTAATTGGTTATTAGAATCCATTTTCATCAACGCGCAACTTAAATGGGCCACTCACAACCTATTGGGTTCTAATCATTCAATTAGAGGTTTAGAAAATCAATTGAAATTGATTTTATAGGATAAATAATAATTCACCATTTCATATATTTCATATGATGAATGTACAATAAGAAAATACTTTCAAGAAATTAATGGACCACCTTCCTAGGCATAGTGTGTTCTTTATCATTAAATACCACTAGTTGATTCATCATTAAATGAAATGAAATTTGAAAATTTAAAAAATTGTAATTAGGTATAACTGATAATGAAAATTGAAATAATGAGGAAAATAACAAATAAATGGAAGAGGGGACATAGTTGTACTGGTACCAATCTTTTGTGGCGGAAAATGTATGAAAATGATAATGAATGAATAAAGACTCATTCTTAAATATGAATAGACCCAAAGGAAAATAGGGGGATACCTTTGGTCGTGATAGGGTAACAATGAGAGGGAACTCATTTAATCATTTTAGAAATTAATATATATATAAATTATTTAAAAATATAAAATATTTATATACTATGTGGGAACTCATTTTCTAAGAACTGGGTACCTAATGGGCATCGAGTACACAGTCTTAGGGCATCGAAAAAATAATTTCCCTCTAAGAGATATACCCCCACCCACAGACACAGAAAGGGTCTTGAACTTGTACTTAGTACGAGGATACTCAGTATCCAACAGAATTTTTCATCATTGTATAAGTGTAAACAACCCCATAAAATTTATAAAATAGAATCTCGAGACCTCTCTAACACATCTATTAAATAAAAACAGTCAAAATACATGAGTTTTGGTGAAATTTAAATAGTAAAAATACCTCTAAAAGATTTGGGGTGTCACATTGGATAACCATAATGTTTTTATTCAAATTGAGGAGTAAGTTCACTTTTTTTTATGAGTCAATTTAGGGTGTTTTTTTCTTAGTTAAGATATAGACTCACTATATATGTTCTATTCCTTGTGGGTGCCTGGACATGGAGTGATGGATGATGAGGATCTGGTAAATATTATTCCTATACCTTTTAAGGTGATTACCTCCTAAATATGATAAATATTACTCATATTCTACTAGGGACCCACAGGAAGTAAGACCATGTCATTTACACACACCTTTTTCTGTATATGACAATGAATTTGATATATGATATGAGTGATCAGGCTGAAAAGAAATATATGTATAATTGTGGAGTGAAATCCAACCCATATGAATAATTTTGATATGTGAGATATATCCAAAAGTGCATTGTTGGTTGTTTGATTGTCAGCTATGGTGAGAATTAATGAGATTAGATGGGCCAAGTTGTGATAATTTTTATTTATGTTCCAAAAATTTGGACCTCATTCTTTCTTTTCCCATTTAATTTATTATAGAATTTTTTTTATGTGTTTTGATTCTTTGGGCCCTAATTTATTACAATTTTTCTCAATTCTGTTTGATGTTTTACACTAATGGTTGGGCCCTCTTTGATTTACAAATGTTGATTTATATGATTAAATAATTATTTACAATGATATTTTAGTCTTTTCATTATATATATGTAGTCAGACCACTGATGTTTTGGGAAGGACTCTGATTAGTGCCTCTTAATGGTTTAAGAGTAAACCCTATATTATCACATTCAATGAGAAAAGAGTAGTTGGGAGGCTTACCTCATTGAATCATGAGGGTGTGTGAGTTATCAATTACAGTTTGGTGGAATCTATCTTAAGTTAGATAGTATTAGTTAACTAATTAAAATTATTGTGTCTATTTTCTACATGGGTATGTGAGTATGACTTGTATGAGATTGCATGTATTATATTTTGTAGAGGGTTAGTTCCAAGTATCACTAAAATTCACTACCAATAGTTTCTTGAAAATACTTTTGATACTTATAACTCAGTGTGTCAAGATGTGTAGAGGATTCCTAATAGGTTGTTGCACTATCCCCATACTCCCATACATGAGTTTTGAAATACATAGGTAGAATTTATGTTTCCTTTTAGGTGTAAGTACCAACATAGAGTATAACGCTTGGATAAGTTAATGTATTTTATTATTGTCTAATGTTTTTGTAGGTGGTTAACATATCAGGTGGGATTATGTATCTACTATATTTAATGTCTATTTGTAAAAAAAAATGTATTGACTAGTGTGAGAGTTTATAATTTTTTACACTATATTATGTATTGATAAATAATTATCTATATTTTTTGTTTACTACTATGTTGTATTTGATTTATCATCATGTTTACTTTTATTTATATTCTAAAATATAATATTACCTCTTATATCCTAGTTTTATGTCAATAAAATTTGGGTATATCAATTATATAAATGGATCATGGTGAATTTTTAACGGATTTAGAAATTACCCTTGTTGTAAGGACCTTTCTTTCAAACCATTATTTGGTATTCTTCTTATGTCTTCCAAGTGAATGAAGCCTATTATTTATTATTTATCAGTTTAATTAATTGAAAATTTATTTTTTAAATTTTTCTTTAACCTTATGTAGGAACCCTCCCTATATAAATAATCACATTAACCCTTATATAATCCCACAATTCCAATCTTATGTGTGGGCAATATGGTTTTGATATATTGTATTAAAGTAGTTTTGAACCTTTTTAAAGATTATATCAGTTGCATATGAGTATTCCATTTACATAGGGGTTAATTGAGCTTCATTTAAAGGTAAATTGGATAGTATCAGTGTATGTGCAAGATTTTCTATCTCACTTATGTGTGAATATTTCATAATGGTCTTTATACATGGTTGTATCTTATTTTGTGTAAAGGAATCTATTTTTGAGTTTTTTTCATGAGGATATATATTTTGAATCATGTTTGTATATGGGGTGCGCCAAGTGTAGTGATTTTCCTTTTTTGGTCAACATTTATCATGGGGTGTTCCCCCTTTGAGAAAAAGGCATTCTAGAAATTCTCAAGGAGTCCATTTTAATGGGTGTGGTAGTGTGTGGATGGGAAACGTGTCTAGGGTGATCTCCCTGTAAAAAATGGGGATACATTCATACATATTTTAATACATAGGTTGACTGTTGAGTCACCCTATCTTAAATGGGGATGAGAATAATTCCTAAGGAATTGGGTGTGCTAGTGCGTAAAGACATGGTGCGGATGAGTCTGTGACTGAGGAGGAATTAGAGAAGTAATATCCCCTAGGATTTGTTGGTTAGTCATGGTACTCGACTGGGGGCCAAAAAAACATGTACCATTCCATGATATAAGGATTATTTCTATTCATAATGCTTGATTCAGTCTCTAAAGGTGTCCAATCTTCAATGATTTGAACATCTGGAAAATGGGATCTTCTTTGACATAGGTCACCATGGCTTTATAAGAGGTCACACCACTATGGTGGGGCCCTTTGATCTTCCCCTCTAAATAGAGGTTCCAAAATCCTTTGTTTTATTTTTGATCTCTTCCTTCAAACCGTAGATAACCCTTATCTCTACCACCACCCTCGAGTGAGATCCTTAAGATTCAAAACACCTTGTATCATTATATCAGTGTTTCCAAGATCATGGTACTCTATATTCTCCTCTAATCCACATTTTTCATGATAATTTTATTCTAGATTTAAATTTCTATTTCGTTCCACCATTTTGGGTTGTGAAAAGAACGTGATGTAAAGATGGTTTATTTTTTTAGTTATGGTGAAGTTTCCTTCTAATTTATTAGGTGATTATTCTTTATCCATTCTTGGTAGGACAATGTTGAACATATAATTAATGTAAGGGATTTTTCACCTCTATTTTGTTATGTGAAATTATGGATATTTCATAATTTTTCCTCCTTATATAATGATTTACCCAACATATTGAATATAATAGTGAAATAAATAAAATATTATTGAAATATGGATTGGTACATTATTATCACATGTGATTTATGATATTTTGATATTACACCACAATTTACATGATAGTGTGATAGTTATTTATAGTGTCAATTTTTTAATTTATCTTGATTAATATGTTTAAAAATTTATAAACAATCTAAAAATAGAATCATGATGTAATGATTAATGAGATATTCATCTAAATTTAGGACTTTTCTTCTTGGAAATTGAAAAAATATAGAATTTATTAAAAAAATAATTTTTATGATTGATTTCTAGTTATGGATATCTTTTAATTAGGGGAAAATTATTACTAATAAACTTATGCAATGTGAATTAGTTTAATAAATATAGTAATTAATTGGATATTCACTAGAGAAAATTTATTAATTATGAAAAATTTTATTCTTGTTTTTTAATGGTGAAAATTTCATGGTGTTATTTCTTTAGTTACCCCATGAGTGCATCAAACTAAAAATGATTTTTTATGTTTTATTAATTTTATATGAAGGTCAATCCTAGATGTTAATTATTGATAACCTAGTATGGTTTTATATTTTATGAACAACAGGATGGTTTTCCTAGGGTTCTAGTAGTGGTTGATACCTATGATAGCAGGATGGAATGGGTTGTGTGTAGCGGTGTCAGGGAAAGAATTTGGGAAGTTATTATGATTAGAGAGCTAGGATGGATATTTAGTTATATTCATGGTGATTTTTTTGACAGTTGTCTTTTTGAATCGGTGTTTGTTACGGTTTCCAACAGCATTATGATTTTTAAATCTTTTCATGTTATGTGAATCATTGTATGTGGTATCTTAGGATGAGTCCCAAATAACCTAAAATTTATGGAATGAAAATCAAAATAAATAATTATCTCTTGGTATTGAGTGTTATTTATAAAATTTATGATAAATGTTTATATATTAATATAAATAATTGGATCTTTTCATGAATTCTCAAAAAATTAATATTTTATTGGGTATTGAAATATGATTTAATAAGAAAGTTGGACTGTAATGAAATGATATAGTTAAACTAGTACTAATGATGGTTTAAAAAAATAATGGTAATTACAAAGTTTCTTAAGGTAATTGATTAATGATGATCTTTTATTCTTATTTTCATGCATGATATTTAATCTCCAAGGCCTTAGTGATTCCATTCAAGTGTCTTGATAGATGATAGTTATAGTTTCGTCTAAGGAAAGGTAGTTTCCCTTTGGTAGATTGTTTGAGAAATAAATTTTTATTTTATAAATTCATATGATTCACTAATAGAGTTGATAGGGAAACTAAAACCCAAATTTTTTAGGGTTATTTTCCTTTACATCCATGGCAAGGGAACATATGGATGGTTATTCCCTCTCCCCAATTATACCTTCAGTTGATGTATATTGTGGGGGAATATTCAGGCTATAATGACTTATAGAAAAGAGTATAGTCTCATATTGGTTGTGATGGATAATTTGTTTACTACACATTTATGTGTGGACTGTAATGGATTAAGGCTATAAAACATACTTGTATTCGGTCTTGGTGGTTACAGCTTCCCATAGGAATACATGAATGATCTACGGTGGATTGAGGTATAATGAAAGATTCAAGGGCTATAGTGGCTCCTAAAATCCTAATTGGATATAGATAAGATGATAGTTATGATGATGTGATGAGATGAATAGAATATAAGATGATATTTTGATATGATTTACCTAGTTTATGTAGAAATATTCATGGGAGGGATAAGCATAATACATAATCCATTGTGGAGTGCGAGTAGCATACTGATGGGGAAGTGAAAGTGGGAAGAATTTATTTATATATATGATTTGATAATGATACGATTACATGTATACATTAATTGTAGCATGATTCATAGTGAGTTTGGGAGATAATATTACATGTTCAAGTAATGAGTTAGTTTCAATTCTTATTAATTTGGATTTTGTATAATTCACTAAAATTTATCAAAAGAGGTTTTAGGGATAATACTATAGAGTATAATCATATTCCCACCTTATATATATATATATATAATTTTTAGGTCTGTAAAAGCTGGTTGGTTATCGAGATAGGTATTACTAGCTCATGGAGTTGTTCCTCAATTAGTAGAATTCAGGGTATCTTCCTGGGATTATTATTGAAATTATTTTCAGTTTTTTGGTTTATGTATAAAATTACATTAATTTTTTGAGATGATTTTTTTTATGCATGAATTTGATCGGTGGACCTCATATTATCACTTATTCCATAAATATCAATAAAGATAGAAATTCCTCTTTTTTATATTACACACTCAATGCTACTCACCAACCCATGGAATATCTATGGAAGGCTTCAGGGTTCAATTCATTATTTAAATTGATGGCCCGATATTGGTACTAGTAGAGGGGTTTTTGTGAAATAGTGGTATCAAAGTTTATGGTTGAGAGATATAATATAATTTTTAGATAATAACTAGTGAGAATTCATGGTTTGGTAGGGAAATAGAGTCATTTAAACTTAATATGATTCATAAAAAGGGATACCAACTAAGATATTGGATTTTAGATCTCTAACTAATTTGATAGAAGGACCTTAATGTTTATTGAACATCCTAGGTGAAGTGATGTTTCTTGTGCTGTAGAGACATATGTAAGGATAATTCATCATGTATATATATGAAAATGATTGAATTTGGTAGAACATGGGAATTTAGTAGAAATTGAATTAATTAATTGACCATAATATTATATATTTTGAATTTAGGTAATCAATGTTGTTTTTTATTTTATAGTATTATATCTAGATAAATATCCCCATTTGTCTCATAATAAAGATTTTTTAAATGATATTCCCAATGATCTCCAATGAGTAATGGTTCATGGTGATGAAACTTGTTTGAGGACACTCTAATAGTTTTTGAACCAGGGTTTATAGATGTATGAGTTATTCATTTTAGATCAGGGAGTAAGGATTGATTATAGGATGGTGAGATTTCCTTTATTAATATTAATCCTCCTTTGGAGTATTGATTTTCATTCACTATGAAGATTTTTCATGGGGAATATAAATAGTGGTGGTTCATATTCCCAATGGATTGTGATGAGTCACATATTTCATGTGAGATGTTTTTAGATCAGTTTAGGTTGATTTTTTTCTTTGGCCACAAAATAAGATTATCAAAATGAGATTTTTACCCTTCATTACATGAGTTTTAGCATTTGGTGGTTTTTATATATAATAATAAGCACTTGAATTATACATCAAGAATTCCTCCATATTATTTCTCTCGGGTGAAGGAATTTCAAGAATAATTTCTTCCTAGAGATCCAGCATCATGTCGCCCTATTTATATTGAAGATGTATCTCAAGGTTCTTACTAGGGAAGAGTTATTTGAATGGAAGTTATTCATGGTCAGATCGTCTTGTGAGGGGAGTCATAAAGTTTCTCTACATAGAACCCATATGGGTATAAGTTCTTAGTTTCCTTATCAAAATAAGTTTTAAAAAGTATAGGGAAAATTGTGTGCTTTGTTAAACTGTATTTCGAAATATGGTTGTTCATGGACCCTATCAAGTGAATTGAGTGTGGTTTTTTTTATTTTAGAGATCATAGAAATCATAATTGAGATTTTCTAACAATCCTTGATAATTATTATAAAGTTAGAAACCTTTTTAGGGTTAACAAATTTATAAGTATCCATTGATGAGGTGGAAATATTGTGTTAATATTTTTTATGATCGTAAGATAGGGGATGATATGGGAAGAGGTTACCATCATGATACCCCTCATACTTAGGGATAGTGAGAAGAGAATGACCTTTGAGTTGGTCACCCTAAGGGTTAGTGAGACTGTATATAATGTCATTGTATGATGCATGAACTGGATTTACCAATGTCGATGGTGCTAAACATCATGTGAGGTACTATCTTCCTATTTTCTACTTTGGGGTATGATTTGTTTTATTCAAGATCCACACACTCCTTCAACACACCGACCCTAGTCTGTTCGTGAGGAAATGATGGGGACATACTTCCAATTCCATGTCCATTGACTATGTCAGTTGGAGTTTAATATGGCATAAATAGTGTGTGCTTATATTGTGAAGAAAAGATATGTAATAATCACTCTTGGAGATACCTCCAATACTTTTGGATTCAACCATAAAACATCATTCATTTAATGGGTTAGTAATATTTAGTGTAGGGTTTTTTTAAATACTTAAATATGTGAGTCATATTATACACCACTAATAGGAAGCATTCTATTTTTTTAGAAGTTAGACTCTTAATTGATTAGATGATTATCGAGTCTTTTTAATCATTAATTTTATTATTGATGTTGATTTATGTAGAGGATCAACTAGTGGGTTTTCCCAAGGTTTTCTAGGAGTAACCATATAACCTTTTAGAAAAGGTTGTGATGCTACCCCTCGATATGAGAATGATTTTAAGATAGATCTAAAATAAGTAAGAACTATTATCAAAAAATATCCATATTGGATATACCCTTATAATTTTTGGATGCTATAGATTTGGATTAATAATATTCTATAGAGAGGATTCATTCATGCTAGTTTATCACTTTCAGGTGCTTCAGTTCTATTTTCCATGAAGGAAATGGAAGTATATGGATATATACTGTTTATTTCCACTTAAATAATGTAATAGTGAAGAACCACTATCCCTTAGATAATATTTACAATATCTTCGATCATTTAAAGGGATATTACTAGTTATTAATGATCTATTTTTGGTCAGGATATCATCATATGTTAGTGATGGATGGGAATATCATGAAAACTGACTTCAGATGTCATCATAGGAATTACGAATTCATTTATATATCATTAAATGTCATGAAAACTCTATATGTGTTCATGGTACTAATTAATATAATGATAAATGAGTTTTAGATCTATTTATGTTAGTGTTTCTCAATGGAATCCTCGTGTATTTTACATCAAAGGAGAAACACACAAAGTATCGTTGGTATAGTTTTAGATTTCATCATAACCAAAAGCATTCAAATAAGATCTCAATGTTTGATTTATTGTCCCATGAGATCTGTTTCATGGTATATGTATTGACCTATAGTGGTTTATCCATGGATCTTTCAATGATTGATCTGATTTTTTCATGGGTATCCCCTCAAAATATTGCATAGGTCTGTAGTTTCCTTAGAATTATTGGTTACTATAAGAGGTTCATTCCCAAATTTACTTAGGTTATTAATCATAAAATATCATTGAATAGAAGTTATCAGGGGTTCATGTCAAATATCTTATTCCAATATTTTTTGGAGTAGAATATAGTCATTACTTTGATTAATTAGGAGCAAGAGAAGGTTCTTTTGTTCAACGTTTATTCTGATGCTCTGCATAAAACCATGGGTTGTCTTATGATGTAAAATAGGGTATTTATATAGTGTGGGTATCAATAGTTAAATCCACAAGAATATAGCTATTCCACCCATCATCTTGATCTAATTTTGGTTTCATTTTCATTGATGTTTTGGTAGAATTACCACATTTGTAAATGCTTTGTGCTCTTCACAGATTACAAGATCCTAAGTTATGTATTCTCCCAGCATGATTTGAATATGAACTGTTAATGATAGATGGAATTATGTCATGATTATGATTTTGAGCTTTCATTTACATTTTGTAAAGGTAATTTTTTTTCATAATCCTTCAGTTAAAATTCACATGATGGTATTGTGTAATAGTTTATGGACTCTTATTGAGTGTTGGAAGAGTATTCTATGATGAAATTTTTTATGGAATCATTTAATGTTAGTGAATGACTTTATCATATCATGGTATAGTCTAATTTGGTATAGGTGGTGTAGGAGTCCCGACAGTGGGATTCTGAGGAGGATTTTTTGTGAGATTGATCTATTTTTGTGATTCCCCCGAGGGATAATCTAAGAATTGTCCACACTAGGGGGTGTTTTTTGGAAATATATTCATTATTTTGGTGATTCATGACATAGTTCTCTATCAGTTCTACATTTCACCCTTGGTGATATATCCTACTCTATAAAGATTTGTCACACCTTTTAATTTTATTTTTTGTGATCTATCAAAAATACATCAATTGTAGAGGTTTCCTCTTGATGTTTAGTTTTCAATAGAGTGAATGTTGAGAACCATGTTCATGGGAACATACATCACCCGCTTGTTATTATATAATGGAAGTGGGAGGACATATTGATGGTTTTTATTGTTGGGTTTCTTCAAGAATGTGGATGCTATGATTCTATATGTGTGATTTTGGAACACATGACAATGTTGAGTCATTTTACTAAAATTATGGATTCGATATTGGTATAGGTTTTTTAAGGTAATATCAAGAGGAGGTAGTGAGGTTTCATGGAGTTATGAAGATGATCATATTTAATAATGATCACTATTTCTCATAAAGGGTTTATAGGGGACTTCATAATTATCTTTCCTCATAGTTATGTCCTATACCTACTTTTCATACATATATGGATGGTATGAAAGATTAGAAAATATATGATTTGAGGTTAGGATGTGAACATATATTTTAGATTTTGGAGGTTTGTTAGTGATGTATCTACCCTAGATAGATTTTTCTCAAAATAATATACATCAGTCTACCATTGATATGGATCCATTTTAAGTGAAGAATTTTCACCATTTACGATCTCTTTTATTTTGGACCGAAGATGGAGAGACAACTATTCTCATGTTGAAATTCATTTAGAGATTTAAAGAGAAGTTTTTGGTGATATGTGAGTGAATTAAGGTACAATGGGATAATTTTAAGTCTTATGTTGATCATTGGAGGGGGTATATAGAGTTTGATGTCAAAGATTATGTGTTCTTGAAGGTATCTCATTATCATGGTTAGTAAATGTTTGTTCATGGGATAAATCCCTCCCTATAATATATTAGAACTTTCAAGGTGTTGGTTCATGTGGTTTTAGTTGTTGTGTATTGGTTAACACTACCCATATAGATGTTTCAAACTCATTATTTCATTAGTGTTTCAACAGTTAAATTGTATATCTTTGAATATTACCGTATTATCAATAAAGTTAATATGTAATTTTAAGTGCATAAGACCATTAAAGAGTGTCTAGTTAAGATCCAGGACCATGAGGATAAGGTGTTTCGTAGGAATACTATTCCATTGGTTCATGTCATGTGGAGTCACAGTGTCTTTGAGGATAAAACTTATTAGTGGTGGTCACATATGAGATCTCAATATCCAGATTTTTTCATCATTTAATCTATATTGAGGTGATTTAATTTACCTTTGTTAATATGATTTATTGATGTTTGAGTTTTTCACGAACTAATCTGCTGAGGCCTAACCCATGACTACCCCTAGCCCACCACCAATAGGTTGGGGGCTGGTGAGTAGCACCAAGTATGAATATCTCCCAAATGGGATGAATTATCCTAAAGTACCTGTACACAAACATATCTAATCCCACACAATGTTGAAATGTAAATAATTGAAAAAAATGTATTCATAAATCTATGATCCCACAATATAGTATGATAGTAAAATTATTAAAAGTGAAAAAATGGGACAAACACAAGACCAACCAAAAACTATAAAAATTCAGTAATGTTTCGTAAGTGTGTACTAATGTCAAATGCAAGCTCCCATTAATCACATCGATATTACAAGATTATGATATTCACTTGATGCTCATAATCATATCTAAACACCATCAAAAGGGTCGTCATCTACATAAGACATGACATATGTGGGTGAAGACCATGGAGGGGTGAGTATTACAATACTCATTTTGACACCCTAAAAATGCTAAACATGAATCATTAAGTATAGCCATCTCAATACAATAGATCAAAATAAATTTATAATAGAAACACCTAGATATACTTAGGAAACTCACCACACCACCAGGCCATCATACCCAACTTCCATCCATAGGATTCTACTTGAATCAATGCTCATTTCAAGAAATTACACTCTAAAATCCATGTTATCATCAGATACAACCAACGAAGATATCTAGATAGGTGGACCCCATTCATGAAATATCACTAGTCTACAAATACCCTAGTAAACAGATAGGGGGTCACCCCTAGAACCGTTAGGGGACACTATAATCCCAATCTAGTTAAACCCTCTATGGAGGGGATCATATTTCAACAATACCACAAACCCTACAAATAAGTCATGTTATATGGATAATCAATAACTTGTTTAGGGAGTTCATGATGATTCCACAAACCTCATATAGGGAATAAAGACTATTGAGAATCTCACTCAAGCCTCATAGAGGGACACCACAACTCTATCTGAGACTCAACCTCTAGAGTGGAGCATATTCCTATGACGTGGATGTAATGTTAGACTGTAACCTCGAGGGAATGGACCAAGAGAACATGATCAACATAGATTGTTCCAAACTAAGGAAATGTGGAGAAACAAGCACTCTTGAAGGGGGTACCCAGCATGACCCAAGGGGTACACGGTGTGTCCATATATCCCCAAATATTTCCATGTTGTAAATCCTCTCACGACAAGAAAATCTCATTATACATGTAGAATAGAAGAAGTACACAATGTGTAAAGATCACATGGAACCTACCTGTATACTAATTGTTGTTTTTGCATATATTGGATGGCTTGGGTATCAATCCTTGTATAGGGGGTTGAATCTATGCACATCTGATAATGTATATTTCCAAGTACATGGAGTTCCCCTAGCCATGTACTTTTTCATGTTACCATGGTCATCTCGAAGTACAAGGCAAGATATCATGGAGGGATCACATATTGTGTGACCTAGTCACATGATGTGTGATATTTAACTCTATCTATAACCCTAGAAATATATCTCGGGGACCAAAATGGCATGAAAACCTGAAATACATGTCTTGTTGCTTAGGAATTTGTAGATCAATTAGGATATCTTCTACATCGTTCTGCACTTCACTGAATTCTATTCTATTTCCAGATAATGGTGAAAGATGTCGATCATGCCTTACTATGATCTCCATCCAGAATCCAGGTTCAAATATTCATAATAAACTATCTATCAAGAAAAAACCATCACCATGCATCAAAATTGGGAAGAAAGGGATCCTTAAATTCATCAGTTCTACTCCTGATCATCCACCACCTTTGTCTCACCTTGATAACACAATCAATCATGAACCACACCTATGGTATCAATCTTTTTCACCAAATAACAGTTTCACAATGATAAATTATTGAGTATTCATCTAACTATGATCCAAAATAAATCATCCTTGATAAATCATGAGAATAACAAAGGGAGAAATCCAAAAGCCAAAAAAGGTGATGAGAGAACATCATCCTCTGTTCACTTGGCCTCAATACATTTTCATAGAATGTAATGAATGAAAAGGGATAAATCAAAACAAATAATTACAAATTCCATAAATTTAATTATATTGATGATACACATATCAATTCTATTTTTGGAACTGATTATTGTTCATTTGGGATTAAGAAACATGATGGAAATGACAAGGAAAAAACCTACTTGAATTTTGGATCGATCGTTGATGAAGAACCTTTTGTGTTACCATCATTTATGAGATTCATACACTATGTTGGTTCAATAATCCCCAATGTAATCTTGAACAATTGTTGTTCACCAATAATTATCTCCTACAATGGCTCCTAAGTCTCCATGGATTAGTATCCATACCTAAAAAAATATCCATATCTATATATTTAAAGAGGAAGAAGGTCATTTCATTGAAAAAATTAAATAAATTCTTTAATTTATTTATTTTATTAATTTTTTAACCCTAATAACGTGTTCATTAAAAGAATTTTCCAACAAATATTATGTCTCACTTAGCATAAAAACCAAATTTTGAACTCAACAATGCCCTCAGATTTAAGATATGTCCCATGTTCAAGAGTTATTCCACTTTTTCAGGAAAACTATTTGTGCGTGTTGTTTATTATATTTATTATATTTATTATATTTATTATATTTATTATATTTAAAAAATTTATTTTGGGCACACTAATCCATACAATCACATTCCATATCAATTCATGGTCTCAAAAATAGTCCATATAATATCACTAAATAATACTTGTGAAATCAGAGACATTACATTACACCCACCTTGAGGCTTTTCATCCAAATAAGAGAAAACATACTCAAAAGGTGAGGGTTCTTGGCTCACAGATGGGTCTCTCATTCCCATGTTCTCTCTTTACGATTCCCATTATTACACCAGAATCACGCAATAGGAATTGATCTCCTATAATGGATCCTTTAATTCTAAACCATGATCTCTATCAGGTACTTAGTAATGGTAGCTCCATCCTTGATGTCCGGTTCACCCAATCAATTAATTGAGAGAGGTCATGCACTTACGTCCTCATCAAAGACTTGTGAAAGATTCCATGTACCTCTTCTAACTACATTTTTAGTGTTAAGAGATGCTCCACCTCACCAAATCAATGTAGTATATGGATGGAACCAATGATTCATGGACATAACATGTTGTCGTGGCCAAATATCATCAATCTACATTGATGTGAGACCCTCAAAAACATATGGTATCCCTCCTCAAAATCTATAGGTCTCTCTCTTTAATGCTCATAAAACATATGATGTCTCTTTACAATCCTCATTTGCTCTGGGATGATATGTACCATCTCTATAGTATCTCGCACGAACTCTAATCCCATGAGTGCTGACTCATCTAAATCATTCCAACAAAGTGGTGACTTGTATGGTATCTTGTAAAAATCATCAAATAGATCCATTCCAATGGTGAAAAAGTATATTTCATTGAATGAAAACCCCAATAAGGTTAGATGATCATCCCAACAATGAAAAAATTCCAATAGACATGCCTTTATAATGTCCTCCAAGACATAAATGGTCTTCTCTGTTTTGCCAATATCTTGGGGGGTGAAACGACATTCATAAGCATAATGAAGACCCTAAGGCCCCCTAAAATCCCTTTTATACCTGTTATATGAATAGGGTGTCACTATAATAGTTTATCATGAATGTAACTCCAATGTCTCAGAATATATCATGCATTTAGAGGCGCTTCAATCTCTCTACCAAACACTGCTCTCAAATGGTTGGGAAGTGGGCGGACAAGATGAGTCAGTCTACGATAACCCATATATAATCATGTCCCTTTTATGTTAATGGTAATACCATCAGGAATACAATTATATATCATCTGGCGTACACTCTATAACCTCACAAAGTTATGCTAAACCCACTGGAACTTGGTTCTCAGCCATTACCTTCGAAAAACTGAGGCATCGGGAGAGAAACATTGCAACTACTTTATTCATGTCTGGACAGTAAAACTAATAGAAGACATCTTGGTACATATTTTATAAACTTTTATATACCACTAAATATGATGTATTAAACTCCCTTATCACATCTTCATGGAACAAAAATAGTACCATCACATTCCCGCTGAAAATGTTAGTTTACTCCCCACCTTCAGAATATCCATCAGAAGCATGTCCAGTGGATATTTATGTATATAAGGTCTCACAGTTAGTATATCCTTGTTGAGAATACTTGACATGTAGTAAAAACGGTGGGGTAACAACCATCAACTTAATATATTATGAACTATCCTTCTCCATGAAGTATAAATGCAACGAAGCAAACTGTTCCAATGCATTGGCCTACAACTGAGAAAAATATCTATTAATTAGAGTATTTACAGTCATGTTCCTTTTTCCCAGAGTATAAACAATATTTAATTGATAATCCAATTGTAACACTATCTATGACCTCTTTATAATGTTATGATCCTTCTTCAAGAAGATATACTTTATACTTTTGTGGTTAAAGAAAATGATAAACTGCTTGCCCATCAGATTTTTTCACCCCATCTGCAATGTGAAAACTACAACATCTAACTTAAGATTGTGGGTTGGGAAGTTCTTCTCATGTGGCCTCAACTAAAATAAACCACAAACAAAAAAATACCTAGAACTGCATTATAAAACAACAAATTCTTGTCCAACATGCATTAAAGAACACTACATACTCCACATCCATATATAGAAATATCAACATCAGAGTGATCATAAAACTCTATATCAGCTCATGAAATTACTAATAATACCTTTATATGCACACAAAAGGTTTCCCCTTCTGAGATAAGGATGAAATGTTTTCATCCACTCTAGAAAATTTGGGTAGAAACTTAAAATAGTACCCTTCCAATCCAAGGAAACATCACACCTCAATAACCCACTTGGGTGATCCCAAGAAAGATCTACCCCAACCTTTTTAGGGTCCACTAATACTCTATTCTTTGAGATGATGTGTCCCAGAAAGAAGACCTCTTTAATCCAAAAATGACAATTCATGTTAAAACCCTTACCTTTATTACACATTAATACATGATTTATAACTTAATATTTCAATTAATACAACATATAAGATTAATAAGTATAATGTCTCGGAGAATTAGGTACATTATATAATAATTAAAAATAGGTAAAACATCATCTTCATTGATATCTTCTTTAACCTTCTATTATTTAAAACCACATGGGATAACCTAGGGAGATATATAAGAAATAGGGGATATATAATTCTCAATAAGGGAACAAACATGGAACCATATAAATAATTTAGTACATTTTTTACAATAGGTATATCAATGAAAATAAAAGAGTGAAAATCATAAACATGAACAATGAGACAAGATTTAACATGATAACATAGAAGAAACAATGGAAATGTGGAAAGATTAAAAACACTACATCATAAAAAAATATCAAGGACAACTTCCAAGACATAATGATTGGAAAATCCCATAAAGGAATAATGTTCACTCCCTACCCCAATATTAAATCTCATGATACTAAACATTACACAAATGATTATAGGGCTATATAATTTTGGGCACACTGATCACTTTCATTTCATTAAATGTTTATGTGTGCCACATAGATCATACAACACTGATTCGTTCATCATATTATTTAATCCCATTATTAGAGAGAGTGGATTTCATAAATGTAAGTCCCATGTTAAAGTAGTATAAGTGTATAATTGTGAATGATTTTGATATAAAATGGGTATTTTTCTCATTACACAATTGTTTTGGCATAGAAAATCGAGATAAAATTTCAGAAGCATAACGATGTTAATTAAAAATTCATAAAATGGGTTAATGAGAGTGAAAGGGGTCTCTCATCATTTTAAAATGAAATGGGTAGTTATAATGAGATAAAAATACATATGCTAAAATTATTAATTTGAAATAAGACAAGGGATAATAAATGAACATGAATTAATAAGAAAATGTGAGGATCCCTTACTTGAGTATGTGACACCAAATGCTTTAGATGAGCTTCACTAAATATTAATGCCACATTGAGAGTACTCTAGTGAGTTTAGGAAGATTAAGGATGTCCTCCGAGGAATTATAATTAAGATAAATGTGATCTTGGGTGATTTAATATTGGAAATTAGTAGTAATTTCTTTAATATTTCTCAAACATAGGTTTTGGACTCTATATAATAAAATAACCAAAACTGCAAACCTTACAATAGGGTTTCCCATGGTTTCTACCAAATGGGATTTTTTTTCATTATTTTATAATCCCAATTCTGAACTTAGTAAAATACTACACTTTCTTAGGTGGAGGTGAGTCATTCTATTAAAGAATTTATTTTAAAACCTGAAATATATTAATCGTTTTGGAGAATTCATAACATCTTTAAAAAATTAATCAGATAAACATAAAATAAAATTATTTTAAATTTGAAATATATATTTGGTAATTTATACCATTTATAGTATTTATTACATCACTTTTGGGTCAATATGATGTCATAGTATAAAAAGTATATTTATATGGTTTTTAATTTTTAGGTAAAAATTTCATTATATCAGAAAATTATTAAAAAATCACCATTGGATAATTTCGACATTATAATTCCAAAAATAAAATTTATTTTATCTAAATAATTGGATAAACATATTAATATTAAATTTTAAAAAAAATTAAAATTTATTAGAAAATGTTGGGTTTTTTTACAATAACAGTTTTTGAACCATTATAATAATTATATTTGATATCACACAAATTATATGCTCATTTATATTTGATAAACATTACATAATAATAATATTTTATTAAATATTATTTATTTCAAAAATCCATTAATTCATCAAAATAAATTCCTTAATTAGATTTTAATGTTACCAAAAATATTATTCATTGTTTATATTTTCAAAATAAAAAACATTTATAGAGTAAAAATAATAGGATGAAAATATATTCATTATTCTATGAAAAAATAATGTAAATACTCATATTTCTAGGTTCTTGACACATATCCCTTTTATACACAAGAAAACACCGTAACGATAAGGTGTGTGACATTGAGACTTTTATGGGGTGGTTCGACATACATTGTTTGGGTCATAATCTCCAGGAGCTTGAACTTCTCCCATAAATGGTTTCACTCATTATTATGTTATAAGATTTTATCTTGGGATTGTTCAAGGTAAAATATTTTTGATTCTATCTCCCTTTAAATCTCTAATGAATGGGCTTTATCTGGTATGATCCTACTGGTTGAGGCCATCACATCCATTGTTTGTGTCAATTGGATTTGTTAAAACCCTATATTCATATTAATATTGTTATCACTATTCAATGACTATATAATCAATTTAAATGATAAATATTGGTAATTTAAATTTGATAAGATATAATAAATCTAAATAAGTTCTTGTTTTTTCTATAACCATTTTAAATTATAATAAATTTAATTAAATCATAAGGAATATTTCATTTATAACAGTTCAGGTTGTTACAGTCTCTCTCCCCCCCCCCAATTTCTCACTCAAAATTTTCATTTCCCACCCTAAAACAGAAGGGGGTAACTCTATTTATTCACCTCATATATTTCCCACATCACTTCTACAAACTTTTGGTTTCTCCACAACACTTTTGACTAAGTTAATTGTCTTATTCTATAAAATTTTGTCTCTATGATCTATAATGAGCACCAGTTTTTCTTCATATAAGAGATCATTCACCAACATTACCACCAGTTGATTGATTAATTATGATGGGTGTGGTACGAACATTTTCAATAGGGATAGATTGAATACATCATGTACCTGAGATAGGTTAGGGGGGATTTCTATTCTATAGGTCACTACTCTAATGCGATCAAAGATCATAATGGGGTTGATGTATCTTGGACTAAGGATTCACTAATTCCAAAATCTCATGACTTTCTTCCATATATATATTTAGAGGAATACCTTGTCTCGAAAATCAAACTCCTGGTCTCATAAATGATTTTCATCATAGCTCTTCTATCGAATCTAAGAATCCTTTATGCACTGCTAAATAGTCTTCACCTTTTCCACCATTTCCTAGACCATTTTATGAACTAGCAGTTTACATTCCCCAACTTCATCATAGAATGTAGGTGTTATACACATATTCCCATAAATGGGATCATAGGGATCCATTTCGACGCTTGAGTGGAAATTTTTTGTATGATAACTCGACCATAGGTAGATGGTTGCCTCATCCTCCTTTGAAGTCCAAAGAACATGATCGTAACTTGTTATCAAGTGTCTAAATAGTCTACTTAGAATGGACATATGTTTTATGATGATAAGATGTAATAATGTTCAGTTTAGTCTTAAGAAAATTTTGGATAATTTTCCAGATCATGGAGGTGAATCTTAGATCTCAACCGGATACTATCCATAGGGGTACTCCAAACTACCTCATCACTTCTCTTATCTGTATTAATGAAAGTTAATCTAGTGATAAATCTTCTCGAATCACAATAAAATGTTTAGACTTTGTATGACCATCCACAAAAACATATATATAATTTTTTTATTTGGATGAATTCATAAGTCCTGTGACAAATTCCATGGTGATGTTTTCCCATTTTCATGTTGAGATGGGTAATGGTTGTATAATACCATTAGACTTCTTCCTGTCAGCTTTCACTTTATGACATAACAGACACTTTTATGTATTTTCAGTGATCCCCTTATAAATTTTTTTTCACCAATATTTCTCTAGAATATCTCAATACATATTTATGCTTCATAGGTGAATGGATAAAGTATAACTATGTGCATCATCCAATGGTTACTAAATTAACTCAGGATTTGATAGAACTCACAGTCTTGGACCAAATATCACAATTCCTTCTTCATTAACATTGAAATTCGATGATTAAATTTTTCTAATAGTTTTAACATTCATCTTAATTCTTTAATCATCTCTTTGAGCATCCTTTAACCTCTATAGAATATATGATTGGGAAATAATTTTTGAAAGGATTGTGGATTTTGATTCCTTTATGATTCCCATGTCCATCATTTTGAAATCCAAGAAGGTTAGATCCTTATTAATTCTCATCAATGATAAAATTTATGGATCCTTTTTACATAGAGAATCTTCCACATTATTTTCTTGATCGAGATGGTCTGGGATTGAGAAATCGTAGTCCTAGATCATCTTTAACCATCGTCATTTTCTCATATTCAGCACTTTTAGTGTGAATATATACTTGAATCTTTTTTTATTCATATATATCTCAAACTTCTCTCAAAAAAGATATAATTACACCATATTTTCAAAGTTAATATCATTACATCCAACTCCAGATCATGCGTTGGGTAGTTTTGTTCATGAAAATTCCACTTCCTTGAAAAATAGCCTAAGACTTTATCACATTTCATTAACGCACATTCCAATCCTTTCTTCAAATCATCATTGAACACCACCAAAATCTCTATACATGTGGGAAGTGTGAGCATAGGTGCAGTGATAAACCTAATTTTTGGATATTTAACGCACTCTTCACATTCATCATTCTATTAATATTTAATCCCTTCCAAGATAACTTGGTCATAGGGATTGAAAATCATGATAAATTTCTCACAAATATACCATAAAACCAAAATAAACAAAGGAAATTACAGATATCTATATGTTTGCCTCATCCATCATTAAATTGGTTTTTTATTTGATGGGTTCACATATATTCCATTGATTTTGATTATATTCCCCGATAATGATACATCATTCAACAAGAAAACATGTTTTCTATACTTGTCACAAAACGTCTCCTTTCGTAAGGAATTTAGTATAGTGATTAGATAATCCTCATGATCCTCCTCTTTTTGGAGAATATTAAAATATCATATATAAATACTAGCACAAATTTTATGAGGTAATCCCCAGAGAAAATATTCATAAACTCAATTAATATTACTTGAGAATTATCTATTCTAAGAGGAATTAATATGAACTCATAGTTCAAGTACCTTCTTCGAAAATCTGCAATGGGGATATCCTCCTTCTTCACCCTAACTTGAAAATATCCCCACTATAGATCCACCATAGAGAATTATTGTTCTCTACATATCTAATATAGAAAGTCATAAATACATGTAAAAGGATACTTTTTCTTAATCACGATCTTATAGAGCTCATTATAATCAATCCAAAGGTGCATTGACCCATCCTTCTTCTTGATGAAGGGGATGGGTGCACACCAATGTGATGTGTATGGGTATATGAAACCTTTATCCAAATTCTCTTTTAGTGGTTTCTTTTGCTACTCATGTTCAACAATTTCAAATCTATACCGAGTCTTGGATAATGAAAATTACACAAGTATAAGATCGATTAAAAAATTCACCTCTGGATTGGGAGGAAGTCCATGAAATTCCTCACTAACACATCAATGTATTACCTCACAATGGGAATATAATCAAGGATGATTATTTCCTTAAACTTAATCATTTGATCTAGATACTCTTTCTCATAGGGAAATAATATCCATTCTTGAGATTTTGGTGCTAAATAATATACATCAATGTCCTTGCACTGGTCTAGAATTAGCGGACAATTCACAATACAGAGAGTGATTTCCATCTCGATGAAATTAATGTTGGATCTATATAGGTAAATCCAATCCATACTTATAATTTCAAAAAATGTAACCAAATAATGTATGAAAAGATTTGATAATAATTTGATCCAACAAATTATGAGAGGGGAGGAGTTATATACTTTGGATATAATTATTCCCCTATCTTATGTTTCCACCAATAACACTACTTTCATGCTTTGTGGTGGTGTTTGAATGGTTCTAAAAAAACATTCATGATATGAAGTAATTTTCAGAACAAAAGAAG
This sequence comes from Viscum album, assembly GCA_963277665.1. Classification (NCBI taxonomy): domain Eukaryota; kingdom Viridiplantae; phylum Streptophyta; class Magnoliopsida; order Santalales; family Viscaceae; genus Viscum; species Viscum album. The sequence goes on along the minus strand of OY728153.1, from coordinate 1,508,605,729 downwards.
ATAATCCTACATTTGACCTTTTGATTATGGTTATAACCATTTAATTCATCAAAAATAGGCTTATGGATGAGTAATTTTAAGCTATTAAATACATAAATGGGGAATCTAATCACATTTAAGGGATAACATATAAAATATATTAATTTCATAACTTATGAATTTCTATGTTTAAATCTGTGTTATTCGTGATCTATTTTATAACATATATTATTATGGGAATTTTTTTATTCTATTAATAATGTTTCATAATCAGCTTATGAATTTAAGAAATCATATCTGTGGGGAGTTTCAATCCAACTATACAGTAAGGCTCATTGTCATGTATCACTTCCCAATTGAGTGTAGCTCAGTACAATGTTTTTTGGGTTTTAACCATATATAGATATGTGCTAGAGCCACCACTACTGGAATGCTGGCCTTTCCCCACGGTTAGATACCAACGGTTCTATGAAACCGTTGGGGAAGGAGGTTTTTACCAACGGTTCTAATGAACCGTTGGCATAGAGGTTTCTAGGGAGCTTTTTTCCAACGGTTCATGAGAACCGTTGGGATAGATGGTTTTTTACCAACGGTTCATGAGAACCGTTGGCATATATGAGGTTTTTGCAGGTTTTTCCCAACGGTTCTGTAGAACCGTTGGGATAGATATACATATGCCAACGGTTTTTAAGAACCGTTGGCAAAGGTCCTCCCCAAATTCCCAGCCGCCTGTTCTCTCCCCCATTCGCGATACACAACCCTAAAACGGGAGCAGCAGCCGATTTAGGCGATTTTGGAGGTACTGCCGGCCTTCAATTTTCCAGCTCTTATTCAGGTTATTCTTCTTCTTAACTAAAAATGTATTCAAATGTTTGGATAGTATTTAAACCTATTTTCATTTTTCCCATCAGTTTAGGTGATTTTGGTGCTACTGCCGGCCGGACCAGCCTAAGGGTGGGTTTTCTTGAAAATTCCTTTTTGGATTTTACCCCTTGAACATGGGATGTCATTTGTGAAAGGTTATATAAATCGAATTGATTGTTCGATTTCTGAATTGAATTGTAAATTAAATTAATTAAGGGTATTTTATGGTTTGCATTCCCCTTTTAACACATGAATGCCAATTATTTTTTAACACATGTTTTAATTGTATTGCCTTGCCAATGTGAGTAAAGTAGAGACTATGCCATGAATCTATGAAATTGGATTGAATTTATCTTATATTTTATGTTACCATGTTAGATATATTATAACTAATGCATGTGATATCTTTATAGTCTTGTTAGGAGTGTTCTATTAAAAATTCCCATGTGAGTGCTTGAATTTTCATTGAATTGCTAGCCATTATGAGTTATGTTGAGACCATGATATGGAATTGATTGATTAAGCAAGGGAATCTCATTATCTTGTCATTACAACATGAGTAAATGAAGCTTCATTCTTTTCAGGTTATTATTTGATTGAGTCGCCATTTTGAGGTGAGTTGTATTAAATACCTTAGTTTTTGACCTTGGTATGTTTAATGAATTGTTTAAATGAAATGGAATTCATTAAATGATTAATAGTAAATAGTGATACATGGATTCTATTAGGATGCCAGGTATATAATCTTGTTTCTATTAACTTATACGCTTTATGTGATAAATGGATTCACAGTGGAATTCCACAGATAGACTCATTTCTTTGAATATTGATTAAGCCATGGGTGATACATGGATCCAAGGGAGGGATTCCATAGATAGACTTATTGAATGTAGAATTATATTCCAATTGATACATGGATTCTTATGATAATTCCATAGATAGACTTATTAAATGTAGAATTATATTCCAATGATATGCGTCTTGTGTGGTGGTGGTGTGGTTTATGTGTTTTATGGTAGTAGTGAAGTGTGTGATTATGTAGTTAATGTGAACCCATAGGTCGAGTATTTTGTGCTATCTATATATCATGTATTTTTATGTTATTTCTACACATTCCCAACCAGAGTTGGATAAACTTACCAACGATCAGAGGTTTTGAGTTATGGGTATTTTTTCTAATATCTAGGATGGTGGTTATATGTTTGGATAGCTACCATGTCTTCCCTACTCTTCCTTCAAAAGTGATTGACCATGTGTTTTTAGGCAAGATGTGATGTGATTGTCCATGTGTCTTCAAGTGAGATGTACTATGATTTCCCTAGTGTTTTTCGGTGAGGTGTGATGTGATAAGGCTATAATAAGATGTGGCATGTGGTTGGGGTCATGTAGGGTAGGAGGATGGCACAAGGTTGATGTTATTCATGTTCATGATACCCTACTAATATGGTTATGGGATGAGTCATGCTGTTATGTGATATAACACATTAAGTTCTTGTTGGTTTTACATTTTTTCAATAACACATTTGTATGTTTTTTTGACATGTGTAGTTGATACCTTTATTATTTTCTTCCTTTATCGTTTACTTAAATGTATATTCTATTATAGTTAATGCCTATTGAATTTTTTATGACAAAATTACTTATATAAATTCTTTTTACAGAATGGACAGAAGTTGGATGTATGAAACCGATCGGATCTCAGATGATTTTCAAAACAATTTGGAGAGCTTTATAGATTTTTCATTTCACAATGCTTCAGATAGTGGTCGCATACACTGCCCATGTTCCAATTGTGTTGGTAGACCTTGGTTGAGCCGTGAAGAAGTCAGCTACCACATAACCAAAAATGGGTTTCAAGCAAACTACTTTCTGTGGTATCACAATGGGGAGAAAACGAAATCTCAAATTGGTGATGATCGAAATGAAAAGACTGGAATGGAGAATTTGTTAGATAATCGGTTTCCGTTTATTCGTCATCATGAAAAAGAAAGGATTTCGACTCAAAAAGACTTCGATATGAGGACAGCTGATGCATCTAGTGAAAATGATGATATTGATAGGGTGAAAAAATTGAATGATGCTGCCACGACTCCAGTATATCGGCGATGCGATAAAATGAAAAAGCTGGAATTTTTAATCCGATTATTTCATGGGAAAACTATGTATGGGATTTCTAATACAGCAATCGATTACATTCTTACCCTCTTGAAGGATTTACTTCCAGATGATGCAGATATTCCCTCAAACCACTATATGGCATGGAAGTTAGTTGAGGAACTTGGATTTTCAAGAAACAAAATTCATGCTTGCCCGAAAGTTTGCAGTTTATTCTGGGAGGAAACCGCTGAACGAAATGATTGTATAAAATGTGGCACATCCCGCTGGAAGTCAAAATCTGATGGAACACCATCCCGCGTTCCACAAAAAGTAATGTGGCACTTTCCATTGATCCCCAGACTCCAGAATCTTTTTATGTCTGATGACATATCAATAAAAATGAGATGGCATGATACCGAGAGAAAGAAGACTGATGATGAGTTGGTTCATCCTGCAGATGGATTTGCATGGAAGAGATTTGATGCTCGACATCCTGATTTTTCAGCTGACGTGCGTAATGTGAGGCTGGGTCTTTCATGCGACGGTTTTAATCCGTTTGGGCAGATGCTTACTTCGCACAGTACATGGCCAGTTTTTATACACATTTATAATCTTCCCCCATGGTTGTGTATGAAAAAACCTTTCACTTTCATGAGTATACTCATATCTGGTCCTTCTGATCCTGGCATTGATATTGATGTATACATGCAACCTTTAATAAAAGAGTTGAAGCTTCTTTGGGATGTGGGTGTGCGCACATACGATGCATGTTCGAAAGACATATTTCAGATGCGCGCTGCGCTTATGTGGACAATCAATGATTTTCCGGCTTATGCAATGATGTCTGGATGGAGCACGAAGGGGAAACTGTCATGTCCAGTTTGTATGAAGAATACACGATCCAGAAGACTGAAACATCGTTGTAGTTTCAGTTTTATGGGACATCGACGATTTTTTCCAAAGGATCATCCATATAGAATGAATCGTCGAAGATTTGATAATACTATAGAGACCGATGATCCACCTCAGTGTATGTCTGGAACTGATGTGCTTAATGAATTGAAAGATTTCAGTTTTTCGTTCGGGAAGGGTCAAATGAAATCTGGAAAGAGAAAGAATGTTTCCACAGAAACCTGTTACAATTGGAGGAAGAGGAGTATCTTTTTTGATTTGACTTATTGGTCAACCAATTTGCTACGTCATTTCTTAGGCGTAATGCATATTGAAAAGAATATATGTGAAATGTTGCTTTCAGTTCTTCTAAATGTCAAGGGGAAGACAAAAGATGATTTACGATCTCGACGTGACTTGGTGGATTGGGGCATCAGACCAGAATTGCATCCTGTGCGTATCAGTGAAAATAAATGGCAACTTCCATGTGCTTCTTATGTGATAACACCTACTGAAAAAAAAAACAATTTTTGGAAGTATTAGAGACTATTAGAGTTCCTGATGGCTATTCAAGCAACATATCTAAACGGGTCAACAGAAGAGAGTTGAAGCTAAAATCTTTGAAGACTCATGATTATCACATTCTACTGCATGAGTTGCTTCCAATAGCAATCCGTCATCTTTTGTCCAATAATGTAAGGGTGGGTGTTATTCGGTTGTGCCATTTGTTTAGAGATCTTTGTGCTAAGAAGTTGTCCAAGTCTTTCTTGCAAAAAATGTTGACAGATGCCCCATTAATTTTGTGTGAGTTGGAGAAAATATTTCCCCCATCATTTTTCACATGCATGCTGCATCTGACTGTCCATATTCCAACTGAAATACTTCTCGGAGGACCTGTTTCTTTTCATTGTATGTATCCAACTGAAAGAAATATGTTCACATTAAATTCATATGTTCGAAACAAGAATCATCCTGAAGGTTCTATCGTGAACGGTTACTTAGCTCAAGAATGTATGGATTTCTGTTCAATGTATTTGTCTGATCTTACTACAAGAATGAACAGACCAATGAGAAATGAAGAAGAACAATATGAGCAAATTGAACCCAGTTTTCCATCACTTCCTCAAACAAGAGGAATTCCTGGATCATATACATTGAAGACATTAAGCCATGAAGAGCGGGAGATGGCACATCGCACAGTTTTGTTCAACTGTGATTTGTTCGATGACTATATCAGGTAACAAAATTGAATATGTATATCTTACATATATATCTGTTAAACTATTCATATTTTTTTATCTACAGGGAACATAAAACAATGATAAATAGGAAGCATCATTCTTTATCTTTGAGAAGGAGAGAGACTTTGCATAGCAAAGAGTTTTCTGCTTGGTTAAAATTGAAGGTAAAAATATTACTGTTTAAATTAATTATTTCAATATTTACTTAAGTTTAACTGTCATTTATATTGCAGGTATTGAGTTTGTCTGCTGACTCTGTCTCTGAGGAAATAAGAGCTTTGGCTTTTGGACCTAATACCGTGGTTCGTGACTGTAAATCAATTGTTATCAATGGGTACAGATTTATTGTCACTGAACGAGCCAAAAACATGAGAACACAACATGATGGTATTATGGTTACTGCCACAACAGATTGTTATGCCAGCGCATCAGATAGTAGACCGCGACTTGAAAATGTGGGTTATTATGGAGTCGTTGAGAAAATAATAATATTGGATTATTACTCTCATGGACGAGTCACAATGATGAAATGCCATTGGTTTGATTCGATGACGAGACATGGCACATTTATTGATGATTGTGGATTTTGAGTAATTAATATGACCCGCACTCTTGCAACCGAAGAACCATATGTGTTGGCATCAATGGCTAAACAAGTTTTTTATGTCAAAGATCAACTTCAACCTGAATTTGGTGTCGTAGTTGAAGTAATTCCAAGACATATTTTTGATGATGCTGATGATGGAATTGACACTGTCCCTATTGCCATTGGAACCAATCCATTTATTTCTTTTGATGACTCCAATAGCTCAATTGTCAGAGTTGATTGTGAACCTGAAGTTGTGGTTGGAAATATATAGAATCATTCATCCATGTTCTCAATTCTTTTGGTTTACCTCGAGTTGGGTTGTTAAGGTTGGTAATATTCATATTTATTTAGTATTGATCACAAATATGTTTTAGCTAAATTGACCGTTATGTGAATTTTCAATGTTTATTGGTTGCTGTTTTATTTGAATTGCATTTTCTAATTTGGAATTGAACTGTATTCAAACCAAATCAAACAATATTTCTAACTTGGTGAACATTACAACTTGTATGTTTTATTAAATTCATTCAAGCTCTTCTAAAACAATTGATAGCTAAATTACCAATGAATCCCCTCATTCTCTCATATATTTAGTTTTTTGGTTTACACATTAATTTTCTTTTTCTAATTAATTACATATTTGTTTTCCAATGCAGGAAATGAAGCCAATTGAAGAGAGATGAAGAAAAAAAATGGCGGAGAACAATCGTCGGATGGAGGAGATGGGCATTCCACCATTAGTGCCTACAGTGAGTACTTTATTTCAAATATATATATATATATATTTACAGAATATATAATGTCATGTGATTAATTTTTTTTTGTACACTTTTTTGTAGGATCCACCATTACGTCGACAGTTATTCGACGAGGAGCCTAGTACTGGTCCTAGTACTCAGGTCGGTGGTACGAGGAGGGTTCGTACCAGAGGTGGACATAGAGTTGCGCGTGCCCGACTAGACCCTGCCCCTCCCACTGACATTTCAGCCTTCCCACATTCTGATCCCGGTGTGTCGTTAGGGACACACGGGATATTTAGACCTCCCATGTTTTCGCTACCTTCTGCATCTTCTGCCCCATCATTTTCACATCCCATGATGATTCCCACTCCCCAGTCAGCATCAGGTCATACAGTTGTTCCATCTTCTTTTCCTTCTACTTCTGTCTCTCCGAGCTTTTATATTCCATCGTCTTCGACTCCTGTTCCACCAGAGGGTGTTCCATCAGGTTCTGTGGATCCGGCGCCACTCATTGATCAGACTAGCACAGGTATATTTATAAAATCCTATCAAATTTTTATAGCAATATTTATTTTCATTATAACATGTTTTGATAAAATATTTGTTTTTATTTCATGACAGATACATCTACTGAAAGGAGGCGGGGGCGGGGCCGTACACGCATGCGTTCGGTGTGGAACCGTCGCACACAGGTTATGGTGGAATATAATGAAGACAATCAGATGGTTGAGAAAACAGGGCAGCAATGTCGGAGTTTTATGGCGACGCTTGCCAAATACTCCGACATCATTCCCGTCAGCCCGCTGTCGTGGAGACATTTTCCACATGAGGTCAAAGATAGAGCTTGGGCAGAGATATGGGTAAAAAAATCTGTTGTATTTAATGCCATGAATTTTTTTTGTATTTATATAAATTAATATTTTCATTTCAGCTTCGATTTAATTTTCCTGATGGTGAGGGTGCATGAATGGAACGTCTAAAGGATTTAGGCGAGCTTTGGAGAGCCTACAAGCATGAGCTGTATATTGGCTGGCGTGCTAGATTTGGCACTGAGTTAGAGGCGGTACCAGTCGTGGATGATTGTCCTATAGAGAAGTATCGTCAGATGATTACTCATTGGACGAGTACCCAGTTTAAGGTATGAATTACATTTGAGGTATTTAAATAATAACTTTCAAGTTTTGCATTAATATTATCCTTTGCATTATCGAATTTTATTTAGGAATCATCTGGAAAAAATAAAAAAAACATTGATGCAAAAAAATACCTCCATACACTAGGACGCACGACGATGCCAGATCATGAGAGGCAGCAGGTATGACAATTGTTTATAAGTTTTCTTTACGACTTACATTTTCTTTTGTTTCCTCAATTATTTAATTATTTGATGAAGTCTTTATATAAATTTTGTTTTCAATGTCATTGTAGAGGCAAGTACAAAATATTGAAGGACGTGTGCCTCGAGCAAAACTGTTTTGCTCGAGTAGACGAAAAAAGGATGGACGTGCTGTCAACGAAGCGACTCAGCAGCAGATTGTAAGTTTTAATCTGTTGATTTTATATTTTAATATCTATTTCGTAACTTAACAATATATTTATATTTGTAACAGGATGCTTTAGAGGCCCTCGATGCCCAAGAAGCAGACAATTTTGGGCCATCTGATCACTTACATCAGGTGTTGGGAGATGATCATTCTGGCAGAGTACGCTGCCGACCTAGGATAGCCCCGACGAGGTATTGGCCTGCCTCAGGTACGAGTTGTAGTGCCACCGAGCTGCAGCATGTTAGGGCACAGGCAGAACAGGCTGAGAAAAGGGCCATAGAGACGGCAGAACAGTCTGCAAGGGCAAACAGTGCATTTATGAAATTTATTGAAGTTCTATGTCCAACACTTCCAGCAGAGGCCAGCCCAGCGATTGATTAATACATGTCGTCGATACATTCTATATATGGTGCACCAGGTGGCAGTTCCAGTGGTGGTCAGGCCGATGTCAAGCTTGAAGATGATGATGGCGAGCAGTCTGATGCGGAAGAGGAGGGAGATGAGGAGGGCGAGGAGGAGGGCGAAGGCGAGGAGGAAGGCGTTGTGGAGGGTGATGACGATGAGGAGGACGATGACGAGGGCGATGATGATGATGATGATGATGGAGATGGTGATGCTGATGTGGGACATATTGATCCGTTACATTTTTGACTTGAGATTTGATGTTTAATCTATTCTAGTTGTTGGTTTTATCTAGACTCGTAGTATAGTATTGGAGTTGAGTTATTTTTATATATTGTCTGTTTTTATGGATGTTGTTGTCTTTTAGTGGTTGTGTGTTTGAGAACTCCCTGGACAACCCCCCTCATTCTTGGACCCTGGACAACCCCCCCTCCCCCTTGGACCCCGAACACCCACCAAACACCCCCCGGACAGCCTCGCGGACAGCCCCCTGGACAGCCCCCTGGACAGCCCCCCGTACAGCCCCCAACCCTCCACCCTGGACCCCGGACAGCCCCTCCGGACATACCCCGCACAGCCCCCCCACCCTCATCCTTGGTCCCCGGACAGCCCCCCGAACACCCACCGGACAACCCCCTGAACAACCCCGGACAACCCCCTGAACAACCACCGAACAACCCCCTAAACAACCCCGGACAACCCCCTGAAGAACCCTCAAACACCCTCCGGACAGACCCCGCACAGCCCCCCCACCCTCATCCTTGGTCCCCGGACAGCCCCCCGGACACCCACCGGACAGCCCCCCCGGACAGCCCCCGCGGACAGCCCCCTGGACAGCCCCCCGTACAGCCCCCAACCCTCCACCCTGGACCCCGGATAGCCCCCCGGACAGCCCCCCGGACAACCCCCCCACCCACCCACCCCTGGACCCCGGACAACCCCCCCCCCCCCTGGACCCCGGACAACCCCACAAACACCCCCCGGACAGCCCCCTGAACACCCCCGGACAACCCCCTGAACAACCCCCTGAACAACCCCCGGACAGCCCCCTGAACAACCCCGGACAACCCCCTGAACAACCCCCCAAAACCCCCCGGACAGACCCCGCACAGCCCCCCCCCCCCCCCACCCTCCTCCTTGGTCCCCGGACACCCACCAGACAGCCCCCCCGGACAGCCCCCCGGACATCCCCTCCACCTTCCTTAATTTCATTAGCTCTGAAATGTTTCATAGCACGATCAACTAAAATCTAATCCATACTAAATATGATATAAAAATATTCTATATGAATTTCCATAAGATTTTAAGTGAAAACAAAAAGTGACATACGAAAAACTGACCAAACGCATTCGAAATGTGTTGATGCTTTAGGACAACGATCCATGGGTCATATGTGACGTGTACGAGTCATCCCCGCCTCAATCCGAGGCGCGGTGTGGTCGGAACAACTCAAAGTGTATGTCTTTTGTTTCAAAAGGACATCATTTTAAGTGAAAAACATCAACTGGCATCGTTCGGCCCGTTTGTACCCCCCTCACGCGCGTTTACGAAGCGCGCGCATCACTTAAAACACGAATATTGAGCCGTACCGCGCAAACCGCACGTCCGATTGAGGTGCCGTCTGCGCGTACACGTCATGAATAATAATTAGAATGTTCCACAGTGGTTTCAGCTCAATCCGAGGTCGTACGCTATGAATTTGACCGTTGAACGCCCGTTCTGGCCGTTTATGACACCAGAACTGCGTTGTCGGTCACCGCGGGCACACGGCACGTCCGATTGACGTACCGTCTGCTCGACTACTTCAGAAATCAGTCACCCGTATTTGTCGTCTGATTTCAGGCCATTCCGACATCGTTCGGCCCGTTTGGACCCCCTTCACACGCGTTTACGAAGCGCGCGCATCATTTAAAACACTAATATTGAGCCGTACCGCGCAAACCGCACGTCCGATTGACGTGCCGTCTGCGCGTACACGTCACAAATAATAATTAGAATGTTTCACGGTGGTTTCGGGTGAATCTGTGGTCGTCCGCTATGAATTTGACCGTTGGACGCCCGTTTTGGCCGTTTATGACACCATAACTGCATTGTCGGTCACCGCGGGCACACGGCACGTCCGATTGACGTGCCGTCTGCTCGACCACTTCATAAATCACTCACCCGTATTTTTCGTCTGATTTCAGGCCATTCCGACATCGTTCGGCCCGTTTGGACCCCCTCACGCGCGTTTACGAAGCGCGCGCATCACTTAAAACACGAATATTGAGCCGTACCGCGCAAACCGCACGTCCGATTGACGTGCCGTCTGCGCGTACACGTCACGAATAATAATTAGAATGTTCCACGGTGGTTTCAGCTCAATCCGAGGCCGTCCGCTATGAATTTGACCGTTGGACGCCCGTTCTGGCCGTTTATGACACCATAACTGCGTTGTCGGTCACCGCGGGCACACGACAAGTCCGATTGACGTGCCCTCTGCTCGACCACTTCAGAAATCACTCACCCGTATTTTTCGTCTGATTTTAGGCCATTCCGACATCGTTCGGCCCGTTTGGACCCCCCCTCACGCGCGTTTACGAAGCGCGCGCATCACTTAAAACACGAATATTGAGCCGTACCGCGCAAACCGCACGTCCGATTGACGTGCCGTCTGCGCGTACACGTCACGAATAATAATTAGAATGTTTCACGGTGGTTTCATCTCAATCCGAGGTCGTACTCTATGAATTTGACCGTTGGACGCCCGTTCTGGCCGTTTATGACACCATAACTGCGTTCTCGGTCACCGCGGGCACACGACAAGTCCGATTGACGTGCCGTCTGCTCGACCACTTCATAAATAACTCACCCGTATTTTTCGCCTGATTTCAGGCCATTCCGACATCGTTCGGCCCGTTTGGACCCCCCTCACGCGCGTTTACGAAGCGCGCGCATCATTTAAAACACTAATATTGAGCCGTACCGCGCAAACCGCACGTCCGATTGACGTGCCGTCTACGCGTACACGTCACGAATAATAATTAGAATGTTCCACGGTGGTTTCGGGTGAATCTGTGGTCGTCCGCTATGAATTTGACCGTTGGACGCCCGTTCTGGCCGTTTTTGACACCAGAACTGCGTTGTCGGTCACCGTGGGCACACGGCACGTCCGATTGACGTGCCGTCTGCTCGACCACTTCAGAAATCAGTCACCCGTATTTTTCGTCTGATTTCAGACCATTCCGACATCGTTCGGCCCGTTTGGACCCCCCTCACGCGCGTTTACGAAGCGCGCGCATCACTTAAAACGCGAATATTGAGCCGTTCCGCACAAACCGCACGTCCGATTGACGTGCCGTCTGCGCGTACACATCACGAATAATAATTAGAATGTTCCACGATGGTTTCAGCTAAATCCGAGGCCATCCGCTATGAATTTGACCGTTGGACGCCCGTTCTGGCCGTTTATGACACCATAACTGCGTTGTCGGTCACCGCGGGCACACGACAAGTCCGATTGACGTGCCGTCTGCTCGACCACTTCAGAAATCAGTCACCCGTATTTGTCGTCTGTTTTCAGGCCATTCTGACATCGTTCGGCCCGTTTGGACCCCCCTCACGCGCGTTTACGAAGCTCGCGCATCACTTAAAGCACGAATATTGAGCCGTACCGCGCAAACCGCACGTCCGATTGACGTGCCGTCTGCGCGTACACGTCACGAATAATAATTAGAATGTTACACGATGGTTTCAGCTCAATCCGAGGCCGTCCGCTATGAATTTGACCGTTGGACGCCCGTTCTGGCCGTTTTTGATACCATAACTGCGTTGTCGGTCACCGCGGGCACACGACAAGTCCGATTGACGTGCCGTCTGCTCGACCACTTCAGAAATCACTCACCCGTATTTTTCGTCTGATTTTAGGCCATTCCGACATCGTTCGGCCCGTTTGGACCCCCCTCACGCGCGTTTACGAAGCACGCGCATCACTTAAAACACGAATATTGAGCCGTACCGCGCAAACCGCACGTCCGATTGACGTGCCGTCTGCGCGTACACGTCACGAATAATAATTAGAATGTTTCATGGTGGTTTCAGCTCAATCCGAGGTCGTACGCTATGAATTTGACCGTTGGACGCCCGTTCTGGCCGTTTATGACACCATAACTGCGTTCTCGGTCACCGCGGGCACACGACAAGTCCGATTGACGTGCCGTCTGCTCGACCACTTCATAAATAACTCACCCGTATTTGTCGTCTGATTTCAGGCCATTCCGACATCATTCGGCCCGTTTGGACCCCCCTCACGCGCGTTTACGAAGCGCGCGCATCATTTAAAACACTAATATTGAGCCGTACCGCGCAAACCGCACGTCCGATTGACGTGCCGTCTGCGCGTACACGTCACGAATAATAATTAGAATGTTTCACGGTGGTTTCGGGTGAATCAGTGGTCGTCCGCTATGAATTTGACCGTTGGACGCCCGTTTTGGCCGTTTATGACACCATAACTGCGTTGTCGGTCACCGCGGGCACACGGCACGTCCGATTGACGTGCCGTCTGCTCGACCACTTCATAAATCACTCACCCGTATTTGTCGTCTAATTTCAGGCCATTCTGACATCGTTCGGCCCGTTTGGACCCCCTCACGCGCGTTTATGAAGCGCGCGCATCACTTAAAACACGAATATTGAGCTGTACCGCACAGACCGCACGTCCGATTGACGTGCCGTCTGCACGTACACGTCACGAATAATAATTAGAATATTTCACAGTGGTTTCAGCTCAATCCGAGGTTGTACGCTATGAATTTGACCGTTGGACGCCCGTTCTGGCCGTTTATGACACCATAACTGCGTTCTCGGTCACCGCGGGCACACGACAAGTCCGATTGACGTGCCGTCTGCTCGACCACTTCATAAATAACTCACCCGTATTTTTCGTCTGATTTCAGGCCATTCCGACATCGTTCGGCCCATTTGGACCCCCCTCACGCGCGTTTACGAAGCACGCGCATCATTTAAAACACGAATATTGAGCCGTACCGCGCAAACCGCACGTCCGATTGACGTGCCGTCTGCGCGTACACGTCACGAATAATAATTAGAATGTTCCACGGTGGTTTCAGCTCAATCCGAGGTCGTCCACTATGAATTTGACCGTTGGACGCCCGTTCTGGCCGTTTATGACACCAGAACTGCGTTGTCGGTCACCGCGGGCACACGGCACGTCCGATTGACGTGCCGTCTGCTCGACCACTTCAGAAATCAGTCACCCGTATTTGTCGTCTGATTTCAGGCCATTCCGACATCGTTCGGCCCGTTTGGACCCCCCTCACGTGCGTTTACGAAGCGCGCGCATCATTTAAAACACTAATATTGAGCCGTACCGCGCAAACCGCACGTCCGATTGACGTGCCGTCTACGCGTACACGTCACGAATAATAATTAGAATGTTTCACGGTGGTTTCGGGTGAATCCGTGGTCGTCCTCTATGAATTTGACCGTTGGACGCCCGTTTTGGCCGTTTATGACACCATAACTGCGTTGTCGGTCACCGCGGGCACACGGCACGTCCGATTGACGTGCCGTCTGCTCGACCACATCATAAATCACTCACCCGTATTTGTCGTCTGATTTCAGGCCATTCCGACATCGTTCGGCCCGTTTGGACCCCCTCACGCGCGTTTACGAAGCGCGCGCATCACTTAAAACACGAATATTGAGCCGTACCGCGCAAACCGCATGTCCGATTGACGTGCCGTCTGCGCGTACACGTCACGAATAATAATTAGAATGTTCCACGGTGGTTTCAGCTCAATCTGAGGTCGTCCGCTATGAATTTGACTGTTGGACGCCCGTTCTGGCCGTTTATTACACCATAACTGCGTTGTCGGTCACCGCGGGCACACGACAAGTCCGATTGACGTGTCGTCTGCTCGACCACTTCATAAATAACTCACCCGTATTTTTCGTCTGATTTTAGGTCATTCCGACATCGTTCGGCCCATTTGGACCCCCCTCACGCGCGTTTACGAAGCGCGCGCATCACTTAAAACACTAATATTGAGCCGTACCGCACAGACCGCACGTCCGATTGACGTGCCATCTACGCGTACACGTCACGAATAATAATTAGAATGTTTCACGGTGGTTTCAGCTCAATCCGAGGTCGTACTCTATGAATTTGACCGTTGGACGCCCGTTCTGGCCGTTTATGACACCATAACTGCGTTCTCGGTCACCGCGGGCACACGACAAGTCCGATTGACGTGCCGTCTACTCGACCACTTCATAAATAACTCATCCATATTGTTCGTCTGATTTCAGGCCATTCCGACATCGTTCGGCCCGTTTGGACCCCCCTCACGCGCGTTTACGAAGCGCGCGCATCATTTGAAACACTAATATTGAGCCGTACCGCGCAAACCGCACGTCCGATTGACGTGCCGTCTGCGCGTACACGTCACGAATAATAATTAGAATGTTCCACGGTGGTTTCAGCTCAATCCGAGGTCGTCCGCTATGAATTTGACCGTTGGACGCCCGTTCTGGCCGTTTATGACACCAGAACTGCGTTGTCGGTCAACGCGGGCACACGGCACGTCCGATTGACGTGCCGTATGCTCGACCACTTCAGAAATCAGTCACCCGTATTTGTCGTCTGATTTCAGGCCATTCCGACATCGTTCGACCCGTTTGGACCCCCCTCACGCGCGTTTACGAAGCGCGCACATCACTTAAAACGCGAATATTGAGCCGTACCGCGCAAACCGCATGTCCGATTGACGTGCCGTCTGCGCATACACGTCACGAATAATAATTAGAATGTTCCACGATGGTTTCATCTCAATCCGAGGCCGTCCGCTATGAATTTGACCGTTGGACGCCCGTTCTGGCCGTTTATGACACCATAACTACGTTGTCGGTCACCGCGGGCACACGACAAGTCCGATTGACGTGCCGTCTACTCGACCACTTCAGAAATCAGTCACCCGTATTTGTCGTCTGATTTCATGCCATTCCGACATCGTTCGGCCCGTTTGGACCCCCCTCACGCGCGTTTACGAAGCGCGCGCATCACTTAAAACACGAATATTGAGCCGTACCGCGCAAACCGCACGTCCGATTGACGTGCCGTCTGCGCGTACACGTCACGAATAATAATTATAATGTTCCACGATGGTTTCAGCTCAATCTGAGGCCTTCCGCTATGAATTTGACCGTTGGACGCCCGTTCTGGCCGTTTATGACACCATAACTGCGTTGTCGGTCACCGCGGGCACACGACAAGTCCGATTGACGTGCCGTCTGCTCGACCACTTCAGAAATCACTCACCCGTATTTTTCGTCTGATTTTAGGCCATTCCGACATCGTTCGGCCCGTTTGGACCCCCCTCACGCGCGTTTACGAAGCGCGCGCATCACATAAAACACGAATATTGAGCCGTACCGCGCAAACCGCACGTCCGATTGACGTTCCGTCTGTGCGTACACATCACGAATAATAATTAGAATGTTTCACGGTGGTTTCAGCTCAATCCGAGGTCGTACGCTATGAATTTGACCATTGGACGCCCGTTCTGGCCGTTTATGACACCATAACTGCGTTCTTGGTCACCGCGGGCACACGACAAGTCCGATTGACGTTCCGTCTGCTCGAACACTTCATAAATAACTCACCCGTATTTGTCGTCTGATTTCAGCCCATTCCGACATCGTTCGGCCCGTTTGGACCCCCCTCACTCGCGTTTACGAAGCGCGCGCATCATTTAAAACACTAATATTGAGCCGTACCGCGCAAACCGCACGTCCGATTGACGTGCCGTCTGCGCGTACACGTCACGAATAATAATTAGAATGTTTCACGGTGGTTTCGGGTGAATCTGTGGTCGTCTGCTATGAATTTGACCGTTGGACGCCCGTTTTGGCCGTTTATGACACCATAACTGCGTTGTCGGTCACCGCGGGCACACGGCACGTCCGATTGACGTGCCGTCTGCTCGACCACTTCATAAATCACTCACCCGTATTTATCGTCTGATTTCAGGCCATTCCGACATCGTTTGGCCCATTTGGACCCCCTCACACGCGTTTCGAAGCACGTGCATCACTTAAAACATGAATATTGATCCGTACCGGGCAAACCGCACGTCCGATTGACGTGCCGTCTGCGCGTACACGTCACGAATAATAATTAGAATGTTTCACGGTGGTTTCAGCTCAATCCGGAGACGCGGTGTGGCCGACACCACTCAAAGTGTCCGTCTTTTGTTTCAAAAGGACGTCATTTTAAGTGAAAAGCATCAACTGGCTTACGGAAAACCGACCAAACGCATTCCGAATCTGTTGATAATTTATCCCAACAATCCATGGGTCATATGTGACGTGTACGAGCCAACCCGGGATGAATCCGAGTCGCGGTGTGGCCGGGATAAGTTTAAGTGGCTCTCTTTTGTTTAAAATGAACACCATTTTTAGTACATACGGAAAAACGACCAAACGGATTCGGTTTCCGTTGAAACTTTAGGAGAACGATCCATGGGTCATATGTGACGTGTACGAATCAACCCCGCCACAATCGGAGACGCGGTGTGGCCGAAACCACTCAAAAAGTGTCGGTCTTTTGTTTCGAAAAGACGTCATTTTAAGTGAAAATCATCAAGTGACATACGAAAAACCGACCAAAGGCATTCGGACTGTGTCGACACTTTAGCACAAGGATCCATGGGTCGTATGTGACGTGTACGAGTCAATCCTGCCTCAATCCGAGGTGCGGTGTGACCGACCCCGTTCTAACTGTCTATCTTTTGTTTAAAATGGACAGGATACGCAAAACCGACCAAACGCAAAACCGACCAAACGCATTCTGAATCTGTTGATAATTTATCACAACGATACATCAGTCATATGTGACATGTACGAGCCCACTCGGGCTCAATCTGAGTCGCGGTGTGGCCGGGATCAGTCTAAGTGGCTCTCTTTTGTTTAAAATGGACATCATTTTAAGTACATACAGAAAACCGACCAAACGCATTCGGTTTCCATTGAAACTTTAGGAGAACGATTAATAGGTCATATGTGAGGTGTACGAATCATCCCCGCCACAATCCGAGGCGCGGTGTGGTCAATCCTGCTCTAACTGTGTCTGTTTTGTTTAAAATGGGTAGGATTATAAGTGAAAAGAACTGGCATACGCAAAACCGACCAACGCATTCGGTTTCCATTGAAACTTTAGGAGAACGATCCATGGGTCATATGTGACGTGTACCAATCATCCCCGTCTCAATCCGAGACGCGGTGTGGCCGACACCGCTCTAACTATGTCTCTTCTGTTTAAAATGGGCATGATTATAAGTGAAAAAGAACAACTGGCATACGCAAAACCGACCAAACGCATTCCGAATCTTTTGATAATTTATCACAACAATCCATGGGTCATATGTGACCTGTACGAGGCAACCCGGGTTAAATCCGAGTCGCGGTGTGGCCGAGATCAGTCTAAGTGGCTCTCTTTTGTTTATAATGGACACCATTTTAAGTACATACGGAAAACCAACCAAACGCATTCGGTTTCCATTGAAACTTTAGGAGAACGATCCATGAGTCATATGTGACGTGTACGAATCATCCCCGCCTCAATCCGAGCCGTGGTGTGGCCGACACCGCTCTAACTGTGTCTGTTTTGTTTAAAATGGACAGGATTATAAGTGAAAAGAACAACTGGCATACGCAAAACCGACCAAACGCATTCAGAATCTTTTGATAATTTATCACAACGATCCATGGGTCATATGTGACGTGTACGAGCCAACCCGGGTCAATCCGAGTCGCGGTGTGACCGGGATCAGTCTAAATGGCTCTCTTTTGTTTAAAATGTACACCATTTTAAGTACATACGGAAAACCGACCAAACGCATTCGGTTTCCATTGTAACTTTAGGAGAACGATCCATGGGTCCTATGTGACGTGTACGAATCATCCCGCCTCAATCCGACATGCGGTGCGGCTGACACCACTCAAAGTGTCCGTCTTTTGTTTCAAAAGGACGTCATTTTAAGTGAAAAACATCAACTGACATACGGAAGACCGATCAAACGCATTCGGATTCTATCGATACTTTAGCACAACGATCCATGGGTCATATGTGACGTGTACAAGTCAACCCCGTCTTAATCTGAGATGTGGTGTGGCCGACACCGCTCTAACTATGTCTCTTTTGTTTAAAATGGACATGATTATAAATGAAAAGAACAACTGGCATACGCAAAACCGACCAAACGCATTCGGAATCTTTTGATAATTTATCACAATGATCCATGGGTCATATGTGACATGTACGAGCCAACCCGGGATGAATCTGAGTCGCGGTGTGGTCGGGATGAGTCTAAGTGTCACTCTTTTGTTTAAAATGGACAACATTTTAAGTACATACGGAAAACCGACCAAACGCATTCGGTTTCCATTTAAACTTTAGTATAACGATCCATGAGTCATATGTGACGTGTACGAATCAACCCCGCCTCAATTGGAGACGCGGTGTGGTCGGCACCACTCATAGTGTCCGTCTTTTGTTTCAAAAGGACGCCATTTTAAGTGAAAAACATCAACTGGCATACGGAAAACCGACCAAACGCATTAGGATTCTGTCGATACTTTAGCACAACGATCCATGAGTCAAATGTGACGTGTACGAGTTAACCCCGCCTCAATCTGAGGTGCGGTGTGGCCGGTATCACTTCAGGTGTATGTATTTTGTTTAAAATGGACATCATTTGAGGTAAAAATATATGGTATAGAAAAAACCGATCATATTATGAATTGAATTTCAGATTCCACGTATAATTGTCATCTAAATTTTAAATTGAATTCTATATGAATTATGTATGTTTATGAATTGTAATTTAATTATGGATTTGTATAGTTTCAGGATCCATTATATGTTAAATGTGTATGAATTTGTTCGTAATTGAATATGTATGTTTTATTTTATTACTGGTACAATAGTTGGATCGAAAATGAGGTGAAAATGAGGTGAAAATGAGGTGAAAATGAGGTGAAAATGAGGTGAAAATGAGCCCTGATGACTGGTGGTGATGGACAGGGGACAGGGGCTGTGCAAATTGCAGGGTGCTGCAATTTGCAGCATAGGGTATGCCAACGGTTTCAAACCGTTGGCATATAATTTTTTAGCATGTCTTTTCCCAACAGTTGTAAACCGTTGGGAAAGACTTCACCAATTCCCAACGGTTTGGAACCGTTGGGAAAATGTTCCATGGTATTTGGTTTTCCCAACGGTTTGGGAGAACCGTTGGGAAAAACTATCCCAACGGTTCACCCAAACCGTTGGGGTAGGGTAACTTCTATGGGCCTATTGCAACGGTTGCGAGTAAACCGTTGGGAAAACTTTTCCCAACGGCTTACTTCCCGACGGTTATCAGAACCGTTGGGAAAACCTTTCCCAACGGTTTCAGGGGCTTTCCCAACGGTTCTGAACCGTTGGGAAATAGTGTATTTCCAGTAGTGCACATTGACATATAGAATCTGGATATGGATTTATTTTTATTATAAACCACTTGATCAATAAATACCAAAATATAGGGAAGTTTTCTTATACTTGGTTATATTCTTAAATAATTAGCTAGAGTTTTCTAATTCTAATCTCAAAAAATGATAAAATTTTCTTTTGATACCAACTATAACAAAACAGATTTTTATTAGAAATTAATACCTGATTTATTAAATTTAATACAACCTAGAAGATCTATAATTTTAGTTTCTATGTAAATTTGGTACATTTCATAACAATTTAAAATAGAAAAAACATCGTCTTTGTTGAATGCATTCTTAACATGCTTTTACCAAAAAAATGCATGGGATATCTCAAGGACATTCCTAAGAAATTGGTGAGCTATAAAGCCTAATAAGGGAATAAACATGTCATAACATGAATAAATTAACACATGTTTTAAAATGGGCATATCAATGGGACATAAAAGTGTGATAATCATAAACATGAACAATGAGACATGATATAATATGGTAAAATAAAGGAAAAATGGTAAATGTGGCAATAACTTAAAACAATGCATCATAAATATTTTTCAAGGATAAATACTAAGACATAATGATGTGAAAGGTCCCATAATGTAATTAGGATCACTCTATATCCCAATATTACATCTCATTAGAATAAACATTACCCAATTCATTTGAGTGCTATATAATTTTTGGTGCACCGAACACATTCATTTTATTCTCATTCTTAAGTGTTCCATATAGATCGTACAACATGGACTCATTCATCATAAAATGGTTTTCCATGATCAAGGAGTGTAAAATAAATACATTTATTCCCAATTTCAATGATTTATTAGTTTTAAAAGGTGAACACCCTTTATAGGAAACAGTCATGGTTGTCACTACACTATTTCTTGGGATGGAAACTTTCGGTGAAATTTCGATAGCATAATGACGTCACATAAATTTCATAAAATGAGTTGATGATAGATAAGTTGGTATCACATAATATGTATATAAAATAGATAGTAATAGTGATATGTAAATTCATATACCAACACTATGAATTTTAAATAGATGTCATGAGATAATAAAGAAACTTGAATAAAGAAGAAAAGGTGAGGATGCCTTACCCGAGAGTGTGAATAAAAATTCTTTGGATGGGCTTCTTGAGAAATTGGGGGAAAATTTGGAGAACTATAGAGAGGTTAGGGTAGAGTAAAGATTTTATCCAAGGATTTTAATGGAATAAAAATGGGTTCTTGGGTGGTTTTACATTGAAAATGAGTGGGGACTTTTTTTAATATTTCACAAATTTAGGTTTTGGAATCTATATAATAAAAGAACCAAAACCACAAACCTAAAAATTGTTTCTTCCTATGTTTTTTTTCAATTGAGAGTGGTTTAAATTATTTTATAATCTCAAGGTCTGAACATAAAAAAATAATACCCATTATTATGTGGAGATGATTCATACTATTAAAGAAATGATTTTAAAACCATAAATATTTATAAAATTAAACTAATAAAAATCAAATCAAATTATTTTTATAGAAAATAGTATATTTTATATTGTAAACCATTTATAGTACACATTACATCACTTTTGGGTCATTATGATGTCATAATACACAAATTATATTTATACGATATTTAATTTTTACCCACAAATTTGACTATCATAAAAAATAATGAAAAATTCACCATTGTATAATTTAAACATTTTAATTTCAAAAATAATATTAATTTAATATAATTAATTATAAAAATATTTGAATTTTCACTTATATAATAAATATAAATTTATTATGAATTTTTTGTTTTTATGAAAATAATAGTTTTCGAACCCTTATAAAAATTATATTTGACTTCATAAAAACTATATATTTATTTATATTTTATAAAAATTATTTAATAATAATATTTTATAAAAATATTATTTATTTCTAAACTAAATTAATTCATTAAAATAAATTCCTTAATTGAATTGGAATATTACCAAAAATACTATTTCTGTTTTATAGTATCAAAATAAAAATATTTTATAAAGTAACAATAATAAAATGAAAATATATCATTATTATACGAAAAATAATATTAATACTCAGATTTATAGGGTCTAGATACATATACATTTAATACACTAGTAGATACCAAAATGTTAAAGTGCATGATCGTGAGATTTCGAGGGGTGGTTCGGTATACATGGTTTTGTTATTGATCTCAATGATCTTTAACTTCTCCAGTAAAAGTCTTATCTCATGATTAAGTTGTTGGATATTAACTTGGGATTGGTCACACGTAAAGGCTAGTGATTAAATCTCCCTCAGAAGCTCTAATAAATGGGATTCATAGTGTACTATCCTACCTCTTGAAGCCATCACTTCCTTTATCTATGTGAATTGTATTTTTTTAAAACCCTATATATATAATGATCTTGTGATCACTGTTAAATGGATATATTATCAATGGCAATGATGGTTAATGTTCATTTAAATTTGATATGATATAATAAATTCAAATAAGTGAATGTGTTTTCTAAAACCATAATACATAATAATACATTTAATTCAATCATAAGGTAAATATAATTTTTAATAGTTTGGGTCGTTACACATAGAGAGATTCCATTAAAGATGGTTCTCTCAATGTGTTTCTAGGATCATCCTTAAGGGTCTCCCGTGATCCTCCTTGGATGTTGAATAAAAAGGATTTCATTTATGAAGACAACCCTAAACAGGTGTAAGAAGGAATGAAAGATCTAGTTTATGATTCCCATGAACATACTTGGGGATTTATTTATTACAAACACATCAAAAAGTACTCATAGTGATTGTAAAAACATCGGAATGTCATCTTAGATATATATTCATCCCCTATTCATAGCTGGTGATATCCTGATCTGGGCTCAATCATCGAGAACCATCAAACCACTTTTGGTGATTAAAGAGGCCATTGATTATTAGTATTGGATAACTATTATTCAAGGTCACATGATTTAGGTGCAGTAATCCACACATTACCTCAATCCCCAATCCACCTTCTTGGAGAACAACCCTAAGGTTTCCAAGGGGACACATTGTGTCTTACAAATCCCTTATCCAACAAGTCCTTCAACAACACCCTCATCTCATAAAGCTATACTGGAGCCATACAATGTGATGATGATGATATCAGTGCTATTGTTGGATACATGATGATGAAAAATTATAGCTCCTAGTGGAGTGGTAAACACAGTACGTCCTCAAGAAAGATGTCCTCATACTCCTCCCCACTATGGGAAGCTGATATATGAAATTATTTTCTGCTCAAAAGGTTATGCTAGACAAACAGTGAGTCATCAACTAGACTCTTCAATTCTTGATCGTCTTTTATTCTCTTAATGATTCCTTTTCACCCACAGAGTAAAACCTTATTACATCACAACAAACACACCAGAACCTCTTCCAAAAATATAAAAATTTGGGCATAAATTGTGGATTGTCATTCTATAAAAAATATAATGTCATAAAGACTCATTTCTTCAATGAAGAGATCCCATACAAAACTTTCACCTCTAACCATCATATCGTAATGTTATAACAAGAGATAAATAACTATGTCACCACTTTTTAGAGTCTCCAACCGTAAGGGTTGAGCCAATGGCTCAACTATAATCTCTATGTCATGAACCAAAGAAGTGGAAGGGAAAAAATTAATTACACCTATGTTTATAGATACTGTAGGAAAAGAAAAAAAGAAAAATATCATACCTCATATAATACCAAAAACCTTCATGTTATAAGCCTTTAGAGCTTGTAGTTGCCTCATCCATGTCCACTAGATACCTATTCCTAGAAAGGACCACCTGGGGTGGGGTGGTAATATTTTTAACCTTTGATAACTTTATATTACCCTATTGGCCCCTTTGTCACATCTAGATCCAAATAGAACACACTAATACTACCTATGTTTCTGTCTATTTTTTCCATCATCCATCGGAATATATATTGTATGATGGGTCATCCAATCCTAATCTAGATGACACCAACCATCCCAGGAGAAACACATCCTCTCCCCCAACTAATTCAAGACACCCTAAAATCCCTTCACTAATGAACCTATGTCCATAGATCACCTCCTAAAGAGTATTACACGCTTGGATCCATGTGACCATCATCGGCTTCCTCCTACCAAGGTATTAGCTACTGGGTTCCTACTACTGGCTCCCACAATCAGTTCCTACTCTTCCAGAAATATATTCACCACCAAGGCCTACTCAGGAACCCCCGTATAGAAGGGAATTAAAAGGGATATCACTTATTTCCTAATTTCCCAGCACAATCCCTTCTCAAAATTACTAAATATAAATAACAAACCATGAACAATATACATGGAATAATGTGAGAGATTTTTAAATCTCCTTGAATACTCTTCCACATTCATACATCCCTACTACATATACAGAATATCAAGTATGCATACCGATCACAATGGATAGATATAAATCCTCCCTGATGAGACACTCAAATTCTTACTCTAAGAGAGTTTTCTTTCCATGTGATTGAGTCATGAACCTCCAAAATCATCTAGGAGAGCCTGAAGGATGACTCACTATGAGGACTACCATCAGATCAGCTAGCATCGTCATAATATGGATGAAATGAGTGACTGTCTCTAGTAGGTCCTCAACCACCTGGGGTATAGCTCACCCCAATACTTGGTAGGTCACTACCTCTGAAACACGTGTAGTTCACTAAACTTTTTTGCATGCTCATATGGTACTTCCATTTATAGATTCTTCTTAATGGGTGGTGGAATATCTAGTAAACCACCAGGAGGTTCTATCTCCTATAAATTCCCATGTACAGATGCCTCGCCACTATGCATATTATCCTCATGATCATGTAGAGAAATTCGGGATGGATGTTTGGGTGGTGGAATCCTGAAATAAGACAATATGTACCATGTTCAACAGAGTATATCTGTGGATTTTAATCAAGAAGGACATGGAAAATGAAACCACACCAATGTGATACATGCACCAATTTATTCCCTAATTTTTTTTTTACATGTTCCAAGTTGAAAGGATAGTGATTAGAGTCTTTGTGTATGGACATGTTTTTTGCCTCGCAAAAATCAGAGTCCCTGGCCTAAAAGAAAAACATGAAACACTAAACACTATTTACCCAAACCAATCTCATCATATCTGGTCCAAAGGTTGAACTTACTTCTTTGATATGATTTTTTCACGACCTGATCTACCAAGGTATGACCCATGACTACCCCAAGCCTGCCTCCAAAAGGCTAGGGGTGGCGACCAGTTCCATGTGGGAATATCCATAAAATGGGAGGCATTATCCTAAATTACATGTACATGAACACACATCTCCAGGACCTCAAAAATTATAAATGTAAATAACTAAAACAATGCATGAATATATATAAGATCCCACAACAGATTACAAAAGTGAAAGTATATAAAGCCTTAAAAGGGGCCATGTACAAGACCAACCAAAAACTATAAAGAGTACGACCTGCCCTAAGGGCGTGGAAAAAAGTCTAATACAATCTCTTAATAATCACTTATGTCTAAAAATATCTAGATACACACCACTCTCTTCATAACCTCCTAGGATACCATCTAAATGTTCATCATCTATATATGACATGACATGTGTGAAAAAATCCCATGTAGGGCTGAGTATAATAATACATAGTGGGAAAACCCAAAAACACTAAACACGAAGAACAATTTACTGTTATCAAAATAATATACATCACAATCATTGTATAATAGAAACACCCAAATATACTCTAGAGTGACAACACACCACTAGGTGATCATAACCAACTTCTAAACACATGATTCTTATTGAAGCAATACTCATTCTAGGAGTGTCCGCTACATAATCCTTGATATCCTCAGAGACACTTGAAGAAGGATTTCTAGATCGTTGGACCTCAAATACGAAATATTTCATGTCTAAGAATACCCTGATACTCAGATAGGGGGTCATGCCTTAAACCATAATGGGGGACACCATGAAACAAATCTGAATCAACATGCTATGTTGGAGATCATATATCAATGATACCACATACTATACAAATATATAGTTCTAAATGGAAGATCGATGCCTTTCTCACAGAGGTTACACTGATTCTAAAGAACCCACCAAGGGAAGAAAGATGATAGAGGATCACACTCCATTCCAACAGAGGGACACCACAACTCTATATGAGAATCTTCTTCCAGAGTGGATCACAATTATATTATCTGGATGTAATTATTCATTATACCCTCGAGGAAATAGACCAAGGGAGAACACATAACCTAGATTGGTCAAAAATAAGGAACCAAATAACTATAAACACTCTTAATGTGGGTAAAAAGCATGTAACATGGGGTGAAAGATGTGCCCAATTATCTCCAAGTCTTCCAATGTGATATATCCTCACACGACAAGAAAATATCAATATACATGGCATGTAAATAAGTACATGACATGTAGAGATATCACAACACCTGATCATGTTCCACTGGCTGTGTTAGTGTATATTGGTTTTCTAGTGTATCAACTCATGCACAGGTGGTTGTGTCTGTGTACACAAGACCATGTCTATGACCAAGTACCCAGTGTTCCACTAGCCATGAACTTTTTCCTATGAATTTGTACCTCCTAAAGTACATGTTGAGATATCATAGAGGGGTCACATGGCATGTGACCGAGTTATATGGCATGTGATATTTAACTTCAATCATGATACCATTTTCAATACAAGGGGGACCACACAGTGTGTGAAATCAAAATTCATGTTGTGTTTCTCAAGAGTTTACAAATCCATCGGGAGCTCTTCTACACCGTCCTACTATTTTTTGGATCCACCTCCCTTACCGGGACATATGGATCAGAATTTATTCAAGCCTTACCATCATAGCCATCAAGAATAGTAGTATAGATCATCTTAGTAGATGATCTTTCAAACAAAAACCATCTCCACACATCAAAATCTAGAAGAATTGGAACCACAATTCTAACTATTCCACTCTCGTTCATCCACCTCATTTTTCAAACCCCATATGAAACATCTATCATGAACCGTGCATATGGTATCGATTTATTGAGACAATGAACATTTGTTCAATGATTGAACACTGGTTATTCATTGAGCCATGGTCTAAAAGAAAACTCTTATGATGAATAATGCAATGAATAGGGGAGAAATACAAAAGCCAAAAATGTGAGGAATGAACAATATTCATTGTTTGTTTATCCTCAATCTACTATTGTATAAGGAGAATAATAAAGAGGGATAAATAAAAATGAAAAATTATAAAATTCCATAAATTTAATTATACCGAAGATGCATGTATCAATTATATTTGTGGAATTGATTCACATTCATCTGGGATTAAGAAATGATATGGAAATCATAAAGAAAACATCCAACCAAGTGTCCCGATCGATTATTGAATAACAAGGGTTGTGTTTAGATCATTGATGAGATCGAAAAACTTTTTTTTGCAACGATCCACCATCTAATGTTGATCTTTTTTTGTTCACCAATAATTCTCTCATCATATGGTCCCTATGTCTCCAGGGTTTAGCAAACAATCCTGAGAAAAAATACATATCCATATATTTAAAAATGAAGCTTCTAGTTGTGTTGAAAGAATAAAATAAAATATTTATTTTATTAATTTTATTAATTTTACACCAGAAACCACTTTTTCACAAATATCCCATGCCAAAAATTATTATGTCACTTTTAAGGAAAAATACATGTTCAAAACTCAATGGTGCCACTGGATTTATAACATGGTTTCCCATTCAAGAGTTCTTCTACCTTTTCTAGATCAATGGACGCATGTGTTGTTTAATATATTTCAAATATTTCAAATATTTAATCTAGACACACAGGTCCTCGGAATTGCACATCGTCTCATCACCTGGTCTAAAAAAGAATCTATATAATATCCAAAAATAATACATATAAAATCGATGACAATACATAATTTATCAACATAGATCTATGAGATTGTTTATACTTATTTGGGAGTTGGGTTTCATTGATTGTGCAATCACTATCTGAGATGTACCTCCCATAGGAGTCTAGTTTTAGATACTAGTGTTGGGGGTTTCTAATGGCCAAAAATTTTATTTTAGTTTTACTTAAATCATGTCAAACATATTTGATATAATTCTCCACATGAATCCTCAAATTAAAATTATAAAATGGTTTGTTTTGACCATTAAAACCAAGATTTTTAATTAATAGGAAGGAGTATAATTAATCTAATTAAAAAATATATTAATATTTATTTTTTATATATAATTATTACTTAAAAAATTCAATTATTTCATTATTATGTTTAAGAATCTATTTTTTATGCACTATACTTTTTTTCAAATAAAACTAATCATACTATTTTTAAGTTATAATTTTAATAAAATATAATAGGGAACGTATAATTCAGGATTCATTAGTGTTTTTTTGAAATTAGGAATAATAAAAAATTGTTTAAAAAAATTATTTTTCTATAAAAATAGTTTCTCATTTCATTTTAGAATTTTAATTAAATGTTTAAAAGTAATATTCTTAATATTTAATTTGAAATAATAAAATTAATTTTATTTTTTTGAATGAAAATATTTGTTTTAGATTAATTTTTGTGTTTAAACCAATTTCTTTTTAGGAAAATAATGTAAAATACTTTTTTATAAATAACATGAATTTTATGGCATTATTGGTATAAAAGATTGAATTGTAAATTCATGAAAAAAAATTCTAACAAAAAATATATATATTATAAGTTACTTTATGTTTTTAAAATTTGTTATTTCTATTTTACAAATACATATTTTACCATTTAGAGCATAAGTTATATTTTTCAAAAAATAATTCTTTAATAAATTAAACATTTAGTATTTTAAAATTATTTTTTTGACTTATATAATTTAAATACAAAACAATGACCACCATTTTCTAATTTGACAAGTGAAATTGATATTATAATTATGTTTATGGTTTCTTCTAAATTAATTTATTTTTAGAATAATGATGAAAATTATATATTTGTCTAAAATTTTGACATTTATTACCTAATCAGTAAATATGTGAGACATTGAATTTTATAAAAAATTAATTAATCAAATGAATAATGAAAATTATTCATGTATGTTGTTTTAAATTATTTAAATCTATGTTTACCATTATAATCCAAATCTAAAATTTTAATTTTAATAAAAAAATTGGTTTTTCGTCCTTTTATTTAGTAAAAAATTATTTTTAAAAAATTAATTTTTGGATTGATTTCAAATCCACATAAAATTGGATTATTTTATAACAAATGAAATTATGTCTTTGAAATAAAAACCATTTATAATCATAACCCAAAGTAAAATTTTCTTCTTAAAAGGAACTTCTTTTAAGAAAACATTTTTATATATTATGTTTGCTAATACTAAAATTAATTTATATAAATCAAAGAAATTTTATTTTATAAAAGTATTTCTATATTTTAAATCATCATTTTAAAATTATATAATAATTTAAATATTTATTTTTGTAATTAAAATTAGTTACCTATGGTAGAAAAATATTTACCGTAGTATGGGTAAATTAAGGTAAAAGTGTTTTAGCATAGTGAAAAAGGTTAAAATAGGTGAACAACATGTATGATATTTCAAAGTGGAGGTATTATTGACCTTATGTATTTACACACACCTTTATTCACCATTTTAATCATTTTACCTTAAATAATGGAGTTAAATTATTTAAAAGTAATGGTATTTAAATAAAATACACTCTCATTACTT
The DNA here is from genome assembly GCA_963277665.1 of Viscum album. NCBI lineage: Eukaryota > Viridiplantae > Streptophyta > Magnoliopsida > Santalales > Viscaceae > Viscum > Viscum album. The sequence continues at coordinate 1,508,576,077 of OY728153.1, read as the reverse complement.
ATAGATGGAGATCACAACCTCTTCATTTCACCAACCATTCCAAATATTTGGATCAATGAAAACTATTAAATAGTACATCCTCAATTCCATGCACATTTCATTTAATCATTGGTCTCACCAAAAAAAATATACATATCCTTATGTAGATACCTAAGGGATAATTTCTAAGGGATAGCTAATACTCTCAACTTGAATTTTATAGTTCCTTTCATCTTTCTCACCCATCCAGTACCCTATATACATGATGGTATGATAACACTATAGTTATTTTTATTCTTAATTATAATTATACTAATGTAATATGAATTTTTTTTCTTCCTCCAAAATCATTGAGAAAAAATGAAAACGTTACCATGCTTGTGTACAAACAGTCACCTTCCTGAAAGATGGGTTTTATTTTCTATAAACACCTATCAGGAATGACATTAAAAATGTATTTATTATATAAACAAATTTATGACACCATTAATATTCATTAATTATTATACTGATCATTCTATATTTTTCATCAACAATAAAAGGTCCTAGAAACGTTAACTACCTTTAATGGTCTTATTAGGAAACATTTCTTAATTTAGCTCTATTTTGGCACAAACTTTCAAAAATTATAATTTTATTCTAATGGAATAATAAATTACATAAAACTCAAAAATTATAGACACCATGAAGTTATTTTATTATACTTTTAAAAAAATCATCAAATTGAAATTTTTGTGAAGATATAACTGAACAACCTTGAATAACTGAAAAGATTGGAAACTATATTAAAAAGAAAAAAAAAGAAAAAAATGGGCCTTTGAAAATTAAATATATATAGATAAGTTTAATCAGTTTATATCCAATTAACATAATTTAATTATTCATGAAGTTAATTTCATGTTTATAGCACATTCATACATGAGTTAAGGGATCTTCCATGTCACCCTCATTAACATTGAGTACCACAATATATTTGTTTCTCAATTTTTATGAAATATTAATCACATGAAATTAATTTATTTTTGTGTATATGTCTCATTAATATATTCTAAATTATATATACTTTTTATTTCATTGGTTATACATGTTTTTTGGTCCCTTTTAAATTCTCTACATTATGTAAACCTTATTTATTGTAAGATCTATTCTTCTTGTCTAATTTAATGAATCACCCAAATAACAAGTTTTTAAACCATCAATAAATTTTAACCCCCCCCCCCATAATATAACTAAGAACCATATTGGTTTATTTATGGTTTTATAAAATACAATAATTTATTTAATTCTTTAATAATATCCATTACTTATAAAGCATCACCCAAGTGGTGTGTTTTTACTCTTTCTTCTCCCAAATCCTTCTCATGAATTTTATATATTGGATATTATTTTTCAAGAAATATATTTATTTTTTATGTATGAACAACCCAAATGATTTAATTCCTTATTCTATTTTTAGACCTTATGGTTTATCCTTTAGTTATTACTTGAATTAGATTTAAAAAACCCAGTTTCTTATCACTATTTGATCAGGCTTATTATTTATGTTTGGTTTATTTAATTCATGTGGAACACATATATATTATTTTCATTTATGAGACAAGTTTAACCAAAATTATATATCTTTCAAATGAATTGGATAATACATTATATCTCATGAGATGTTTTTTATGGGATTAGGGAGTAAACCTAAACCACTATGAGATATTGTCCCCCATGTATGGTGCATGAGTGGTTATCCTAAGAACACCATAATTTGTAATGTGTGGGGAAGGATTTATATATTCCTTAAATACGTTGGGTAAATATTTATATCTTATTAGATGTTATGTAAGGGTTTAGGGAGTTAAAAAAATCATCTGTGAAATATTTTCCACCATGTTAATGGGAATGGGGAGTGGACCTAGTCCATTAAGGGAATTTTTCCACTTTATGATGATGGGATTCGGAGTGACCCTTAACATAGGTTTATGATATCATGTTTTATGATGTGTCAACATGTTTATGATCTTTTGAAATAATTTACTTATTCCACTTGTTAATTCTTATTATCATCCTATTTATGATATCATGTTATGCCTCCTCACTCTCATGATATGGTTTATTTACCTGAATATTCCATTACTAGGCTTTCTAGCTCAAACATTTCCTTATGTATTTTCCAAAGTATATCTAGTACATATTTGGAAAATATATGAGAGTTATGATATCAATATATTGTTTTAAAAAAATATTATTTTTTTAAGTTTATGATAATATATTTATATGTCTAGTCTTCCAAATATACTAGACCACTATGTCTAGGGAATGTATTTTTTAAAAATAGACAAGGAAAATTTATGAAATAATTTATGCTTTTATATTGGGTCTCTATAATGTTTATCCACTCTTTCCTTGTAATTTTTTGGTTTTGGTCTTCCTATAGTTAGATAGATGAGGGTTATCTAGTTATATGGTTTTTTTGAGGCCATTCTTTTCTATTTTGGGTTCTGATTTAAATTCTATAGGAGGGTAACTGTGTGAGATATATCGAATATAAGGGAATGGATTATCCAAAATTATTATTTTGTATTCTTTTTTATATTTGATGGTGTTTTGAGAATGTTCTTTTTTATTTATGAGTCTCTTTAATTGAAATTGTTTTTTATATTTTTATTTACCCACACAACTGACCTGAAACCTAAGTAAAAGTAAACCCATTTACCATTTCATAAAAACCTTATTCCTTTCATGCATAAGGAAAATATTATTTTTATATCTCGTTTAAGGGTAGTTAAGAATAAGAATAAATTCTATCTCAATAGAAAAAGGGTATTCTATTCATGTAAGGGTGATTAGAGAATCATTTAAAGGTAAATTGGGTCATGTTAGGGTCCTTACATGATTTTATATCTCGCATAAGGATAGAGATCAAATTATGTTAGGATATCATGTGAGGGTCTTTACATTAGGGTATATCCCAATTTTTATAAAGGTAGTTGTTTTTTATTTATTTTGGTTAATAATTCTCTTAATTTTGAATTTTATTTTGAGCTAGGGTGCGCCACGAGTAGTGCTACAAGTACAAAAAAGAATTGTAACAACAAAAAATTACTGATAGATAATATATTTTTTGGTAAAAATAAATAACTCCAATAGATATTATGTTCTATCAATATTAAATTCAAGTAAAAACATTTATTTTAACCAAAAGATATATTAGTTGGTATTAATTTTTTAATACCAATATATTTTTTACCAATAATTAAGTTTTTTTCTTTATCATATTAATACCAGTAATATTTTATCAAAAAATAAATATATTATTATTAATTATCATTACCAACGATTTTTTTCAACATACAAATTTGATGCTACTATTTTTTCCATAAAAATATAATCTAACAAGATTTTTGTTTTTAATTTCATTTATTAGTTTACTAAAATAATTATGTTTCTATTAATAAAAACATATTGTTAATATTTGAAATATTTTCAAAAATAAAAATTCAAGATATTTTCTATTTGGAATAAAAATAAAATTACATTTTAAATATATCGTATTTGGGATTAAATATTTTATGAGTGTTATTTTCAAAACCAATCATATAAAATTCAAAAAAAACTAAAAAAAATTCCTCATTAACATTTATTTATACATTCAAAAGTAAAATAAAATATTAAATAAATATATTCCTCCCCATTCGTATTTTCTACTCATGGATCCCTTTTTCCTTGATTTCATCCTATTATTCATCACTCACTATCCACAAAGGGGAAATCTCTACTAGTTTCACACTCTCGGTTCATCACTATCAATTGAACTCTCACCCCCACACACACCCTCGATTATTTTTCATTTCTCATGTCCCCTATTGATGTTTGGATTATGTTTTCCTCTTTCAGGTATAAAGATGAGTATGAGGTTGGGGATTGAACACAACCCCATTTCTCTTTCAATAGGTCGACATTTGAGCCTCTTATCTGGAATGAAATACTTATCTTTATGTTTTAAGAACCTAAAATCTTGGGTATCTACTATTTGAATAGAATTTTAGTTGGGGTTTTAGGAAAATTATGTTGAAATAATATTTCTTGTTCTTTTTCTTATTTTTGGGTGATTTTATTATGCTAATAACATAATGATATTGATCCACTCTATATGAAAAGGGATTTATTCATTTATCTCATCCCAATGAAAAATATTTGATCCTAACATTATATTTCCTTCTTGTGGAAAAGTTTCCTATGACTTCCAAGACCCCTGCAAGAATTGTGCTCCCTTAGAAAACTCCAAAACTAAATATTCTCCTTTGAGGATCAATTTTTTTGTATATAATAAGTATTTTATAAATAAATTAATATTATAATTATTGATTTTTATTTCGAATTTATTTTCATACTACTTGTGAAAAAAAAATCTCAACATTCAATTTTCAACTCTTCACTTTCATTGTTACCTTCGCAGTCACAGTTTCAAAAAAATTCCAGGTCATAAATTTATTTTAGATTGAACAGATTTTCTACCCATGTATTAGATAATAAATAATTTTAATAATTCTTGATATATCTATTTTTCATGACACTCATTAATTATATCTTATTTGAATTCAACTTGCTATTGATTTCCAAGAAACTTATCTGGAGTAAAACTTTTCTAGCACAGAAATAAAATGGAACGAATAAATGTATTCCTTAAAAATAACCTAAGGAAATGAATATTTATCGCTTTATCTACGCTCAAAAGAGTAAATTAACTATGTGAGAAACACATGAAAAATTAATTTGAAACTAGTCATGTCTTTTCTACCATGTTTTTATGATGAATTCTTCCTTTATGATCAGATACTATTTTTCATGTTCTTCCCAGACCATATCTCCCTTACAAATATAATTACTTTCAAATATCACTAGATACACTTATAAATTTTAATTTTATTTCCCTTTTACAAACTCCTTGGATTTTATCTCCACTTAATCTATACATAGTTTTGACTACTTTTTAATTACATGAAAACAAAAATGGGGAGAGGGTTACCTTTCCAACATCTTAAAATCGTGGAATGTGGAAATAATTTATGATCCAACCCTTTTCTTCAATTTATAAACTATTCATTCAAAACCGTTTTTAATGTAACCTCATTGAGAGATAACTCTGGTGAAAAAATATTTCTTTTTTTGAATGTTTCCATCACACATCTCCTTTGTTTCATAATTTCCCTGCAAAGTGCAATTGATCCCATTTATACCACACTGCCTCTTCATCAAGATTATTAAACTATATCCTATTATACATGTCTCTAAATATTTATCACCATATTTTTATTTATTAATCTATTAATTATATGTTATTATGTCCATATCATTATTTTTTACATGTGGAAAACCTCCTCCTCATCCTTAATATTCTAGTTTTGTTTCTTCATTGTCTATAATCATTACTCTAAATTATCATCCATTGGTGTTTTTTGAAAACCTTTATTTATTTTATAATCACATTATTAAAATACCATGAATTTTATTTTTCAATTTAATATATTTCATTTACATGAAAACATGATTCTTCTTTTACAAAAGAACCACAGTTTCCTTCTAATCTCATTTACTATGACTGTATTATCTATCATTATGTACAAAGTTACTATAAATAAATTATCTCTAAACGAGGCAATACATCTTTTATTCCTCATTAGTAAGAGATGTTCTATCAGTTTTTATTTTAGAGTATTCCTCCATCGTATTGATACACACATTTAGGGTGTGTCTTAATCCTTTATAGAATATGTAGTTTTTATAATTATTTCATATATATCTTCCTTTCCAAATTTAAAAATACGATTCTTCTTTACATTTTAAATATCGATACATAATTAATTAAAACATGTAAAATTATCTATATTAGAATCTTTATTGGATGAAATATTTTTCAATCGAAATTTTTTCTATTTCTAAACCAAAAAAACTCTATATTTATATCTTTCAACTAGGATACCATTAGATCCAATTTGTCGAATTGATAAGCTATTACTTTTATTGATTCGTCAGGTTATTTCTTGATATAATTTATGTATACTTTTGGTCTTTTCATGTTGTCCTTTTGATCTTTTAGTTTATAAATAAGTTTACCAAAGAAATTACTTTTCACCATCATATTTTATTTAATCCTTTCAACCAGCCCTCTTGAGTTCACCTTTTATTCTCTAGGATTATATCTACTCTTTATTACTTCATGGACATACTAAAATTAGAAACATGATTTTGTATTCACTTCTAAATTAGAAGCATACCATTATTCAATTATTGTGGTATAATTTTCATCTTTATATTTTAAAGATGTTTTTATTGAGGAATTGCATTCATATTTTAAAAATAATAATTTAATTTACCTCTAATAGTTCACCCAAATTCTTGGTCATCTTTTTCTTCTTATTATTATTCTTACCTATTAAAATAATGAATTTATCACCACCAGATTTATTCTCACAAGTTTTTTGAGAAAAGAAACATTAAAATTATATAGATTCCTCATATATGTTCCTGAAATATTCCTATAAATAAAAAAAATTGTAAAATGAAGAGTTTTTCTAAACACCTATCATATTAAATCATAACTCAAAATCATTTCTACATCTCCATCACAGAACCTTTTCCTAGGATTTCTCAGATCAATATAAATGAAAATAAATTCAAGAATTTTATCTCTACCTAACTAATAAACATATATCTGACATCACACCTTCAAAATAAGAAACCCAATAAATAAAAGTATTAAAATAAAAATCATATAGGGTATAAACATCCTAAACAAATATGATATATTAAAATCCATGTTATAACCATTATCATTAGATTCAATTTTTTGTGGAATGGTCTCACAATTTCCTGGAGAGCAGGGGGGTGGGGGATGTGAGTGGAGGTGAGAGAATGTGTTAATAGATGAAATATATTTATTTTAGTTATTTACTTCAGATGGATCTTCTTCCTAGGATAATAAAAGGATCAGTCCACTGTTTTAAATATATCATGTACAACCATATATAAAGTAGATAAATAACTTGATAAAAATGACAAAATAATTTTATTTGGTTCACCCAAATGGGATATGTTATTTGAAAATACAAATAGATGATGAATGAGTTATTCTATTAAATATATTTTTGAGTGCCATTAACAATTTATAGTCTCGTTGTTTTTTACTAAATTAGTATATAAAAATTGATAAATTTAGCATAGTTACCTGAGATATAGTGTTTCTATAAAATTCACACTACTTATTTAAGCCATAGTAATAAAAAACTACTAAAAATAGTGAATTAGTTATTATATTTTATAGATTTTGAAAAGGTTTTATTTTAGAGTATACATTATTTTTATTTTACATTTAACATAATTTGAGGTAATTAAGAGTTATATATATATATTACATGAACACTTTTTAAAAATTTCACTTCATTAAATATGTATTTTTTGTATGAATTTATTGAATATGATTCCAAATTTTATGTAAAATTAATACCCTCCCAGACATATACTGTATTTATGAACACATTAACTTGTTAATAAAATTTTGTTCAAATATGTTCCAATTCACCAACATTATAATTTTTATTTTATAACATAAAATTACTTTGCCAATATGTTCCCTTTAATAATAAATTGTTTGTAAGAATCTTAAATATCGGTGACATGTCATAATTAGTATTATAATACACCAAAATATGAAATCTCAATATAAGTAATATAATTCTTTGTCTGTAAACTCATTTTTCAAACTATGTAAAAATATTTTTGTGCAACCTTTATTTGCATCTTTAAACTCAGTGTGTAATCTATGTCTATAAATTTAATGTGTAAGTTGGGTCTGTAAACACTATGTATAATCTCAGTGTGTAATATCAATTTGTAATCTATGTGTGTAATATGTATCTTTTTGTAAAAATTGTGTGTAAGTTTCAGTTTAAAATCAGTGTATTCTTAGTGTGTAACCTCATTATGCAATCTTTTTGTACAATTTGTGTCTCTATGTGAAAATAGTCTGTAAAATCAGCATGTAATCTTTGTGTGTAATATCTTTGTGGAATTTGTGACTCTGTGTTCAATATATGTTTGTAAACTCATTGTGTAATATGTTTCTATAAACTCAGTGTGTGATTAGTTTTTGTAAAATATATATGTCAACTTAGTGTGTAATCTGTGTCTGTCAACTCAGGGTTTCATCTCATTGTTTAATTTAGGTGTTTAATTTTTTTTACTGTAAAACCATGTGTAGGGAACCGAAGTCTCATAGCCCAATCATTGTCTACTATAAATTAATTTTATTACATCTATTTACTATCATCATTATCATTGTGTATAAAATTTGTGTGTATGCTTAATGTGTAACTTTATTGATCAATATATGTTTGAAATATGTGTCTGTGTGTGTAAACGATGTGTAAATTCTTTGTGTAATCTCATTATGTAATCTTTATGTAAACTATGTGTCTATGTGTTAAATATATATCTTTAAATTCAGTGTAATATGTGTTTTTAAACTCAGTGTGTTATTGGTGTCTGTAAACTCTACATGTAATCTCAATGTCTAATCACTTTGTAGAATCTGTGTGTGCAAACTATCTCTCAGTGTGAAAACTATGTTTAAGAAACCTAAATCTCATAACCTAATTAATATCCACTCTAAATTAACGTTCTTTCATCTATTTACTATCATTAGTGTCATTTACAACCAATATGTCAACATTATCTTTTCCTGGTTTTTTTCTTATATTTTTACAACCAATTCATCTTGTAATGTTGGTTCAATATTTTTGTATGAAACTTTTTTCTCATAGTGTGTTTTAATTGTACCCTTTCAATAATATTGTTACCATATATTTTCTCCAAAGACCTCATCTTAGTGAATTATTGTTTTTTCTTACACAGTATTACAAGTTTTGGTTATCCATGCCACAGGGTAGAAGGGTTTTTATAGGACCATAATAGGTTAGAATCCAATCATATAATTAACATAATAATGAAGGGGGTTCACTATGGTTATACCACACTAACTGAAGAAAATATGTTTGCGTTGATGAAACTATCTGAAACTCTTAGTTTTATGATAGTACTGTTTTTTTATGGAATAAGGGGTTGAGATGCTACTAGACAGAGCTTGTGGTTTGTTTGTTCTGAATATTCATAGGATAATGAGTTGCGATATTGATAGGATTAAAGGTGATTAGAGAGAGTTAAAATAGAAAAGTTTCTAGATTCAATAGAATTAATTAAATCAGAATCAAACTAAATGGGTGGTGAGACAAACTAAAGTGAGGTAATGAATTTATTACGAGCCAACGGAAGCTACCACAAGATGATTCCACATAGAAAATTCAAACCTAAATTAATGGTAAATTTTATCATGTGTTTTGATTTTTTATTTATATAATATTCTTGTTAATATAATATTCTTGTTAATTTTTATCATGTGTTGGTATTTTCTATTATGTGGTTAGGGTTTGTGTTATGTTGTTGTGGTCACTGGTTCTTCTAGTTATTTTATTTTTATATCATGCGCTATAGAAGTCGTCCCACCACAATCAAAGGGATGGTGATGTTGTGTTTTTTTAGATCCAATGCTACATATGATAGAATGTTTGATGTGATGTGGATTCCAAATTTTGTTGCTTTTGTGAATGGTTGGCATTGGGTGGACAACAGAGCACTAATTCAGGTCCAATATGGGCTTCTTCATTACTACTACTACTACTACTACTAATCAGTGAGCATTTTGGGGTTTTTTCGGGGGATTGGTGATATCATTAGACGAATTTTCGGAACAAAATTAGAGAAACACTAGTTTGTTTCAACTTAATAGATAATGGCAAGCCAACATATGTTTTCCACTTTTTTATTTCTGGAACATATTTACAACAATTAGGGTAGGGGTTCATGCTTCCATTGTTCACTCACTATAGATCATGTTTTTGGTAAGAGTAGGTATAACCATTTCTCTGTTCATGGAATCTTAAAATTGATTCTTTTTAAAACATTTTATATAACAAAGTACATATTTATTTCAACTCATTTGGATTGGTGGATTTATTGAATGTTTTTTTGTAGGTGTATCCTGGTGGAAGAGATGTCAAAGATGGAAATAATGATGAGGCGAGAGGGGGCTGTTTTTAATTGGAATACCCAATCTTAAAAGATTCTTGATATATCAACAGACATGATGAAAAATGATCTCTATGAAAATCATTTTATTATACCTCCATTTATTTATATTTTTTCTTCAATTCATACAGATATTTTTCACTGATTTGATCTGGTGGTGGCTTGTAGGTCCAGGTGTATGGATGGGTTGTTGGTGCTCTGGTCCCTGGTGTGTCATGGATGGGTTACTTCTAGTAGTTTCTACTCACTAACATGGATTGGATGCTGCTGGTTTTTGTTTCTCACGGGTCCTTGATGTGACATGGATGGGATCATTCATCTCTAGTGTGGTATAGATGGGTTTTTTGCATGGATTTCCTTGTTACTGGCATGGGTGGGCTCTGTGATCCCTAGTGTGGCATGGATGTGCTACTGGCATAAGGGGTGGGAGTGTTGGGGGTAGGTGGGGTGTCTAATGGATCTAGTTGGGGGATGTATTTTTTATTGATTCATTTTATATTAAATTTTATTATTAATATTTTTTTTCTAATGTTGAACATGTGTGAAATTCTTTCTCTTTAATAATTAAAACATATTTTTCATATATGATAATTTAATAAATATAATATGAAACTTTACGAGAAATAATAATATATAATTTTTATTAAAATATAATTTATAAATATATATTATATGTTGGTAATATTATTACAAAAAAATCCATTAGAAATGATTCCTAAACATTTTAACCAACTTATATATTATTTTTTGGTATTATTATAATTGTAAAAAAGGATTTTATCTATCATAAAAACCTTTAGAATTAGAGTTTTTTCTGATAATTAAGTTAAAAGGACATTTTGTTGGTAAAAAATTTTTCCAATATAAAATGTAATTTTAGAAAAAAATATTCCCCTGTTGGAAAAAGTGAAATATTTTGTGGTTTACTCCTATGGTGGTTGTTGATTCACTTGGGGTGATCCAACTTTTGGGAATAAGGATAACTAAAAACACCCATGAAGCCCATTTATAATTCTTTTAGTGGAAATTGGATAGATGAGGTGTCTGGTGATATCTCTCTATTTAAAATTGGGATTCTAATATGCCCATTTCTTGTGTATTGGTGCAAAATGGGTTGCCCGTTGTGAAACTGTGATGAGTAAATTGCCAAGGGTATTGGGCATGCCGGTGTGTTAAGGTTTTGTGAGGCCGAGCTTGTGAGGGGGGAGAACATTCAGGGACTCTAACCTGAAACATATTGGAGGGTTGTGTAAGCTATCTTGGGGATGTAGCACCTTCAACCATGCCATGGTACTCGGTCTCCCTACTACAAAATTGGCCTTTAACGGTGCGGGAAATGTCCATTATCTGCACTAGAGAAGCGCTAACTACCTGAGCTAGATTAATAGCCCAGGTCTTTTATCAGTGCTAAAAAAGTGCTGAAAAGGGGTCCTTTATCAGTAACTAAAATACAACGATTAATGGGTCCTTTATCTGCACATTTAGGAGTGTTTATAAAGGTCACATTTATCAGCACTTTTATTAATACTGATAATGGTTCATACTATATAGTGTTACTACAACCCACTGCAGCACAAGTGCAATGTGCTGTAACAACAAAAGATATCACCAAACACACACCAGATATCAATAAAAACAAGTAACAATACAGAATTTGAATTAAAATACATTTACAACACAAATAGAGGGAAAATAATAATAGAATCTAAAATTCAAACATTGGATTATACAATTACATAAATAAAAATTATTTCATACATTTAAAAACAGCAATGTTTCTTTATCATTTAATCTTTACCCCAACTCATTTGATTGCCTAGAAAACCACCCTTTCTTAAGTAAAATTATTCACCTATATAAGAAAAACCATCTTATGTTAATAATAATATAAAACATAAATTATTAAAAAGTGTTAATTTTACGAAAATTGATGTCAATTTTAAATAAAAAGACACAAATGAAGTCATACCAGTCACAAAATGCATCAGATTGAGGTGACACTAATTCCAAAACATGTCAGATGACATTTTTATTGGTTTCCTAATGTATAAAAAAATCCAAATATGTTTTCATGGTTTTGAGTATGTTAGTTTCCTTTTTACTGAAATTACATTTGAAACTGGAAACACACACTTTGACTCATTCTGGTTATATCCCATATTATTTTCATGTGAAACAAATTCCTACACATCACAATTTAATTGTGAATCATTTGACAAAATTATCAATAAAATATGATTGTGTTTTATTAGTTTTTCGTGACTGATAATTTTTGTACTAAAATATTGATTTTAAACTTATAGCAGACATTTTGAGTCATATCGGGAAAATTTTGTTTCAAATTATCATGCAGTTGATTCTAACATTTCACAAGGGACTTATAGATGATTTTTATAAAGTATCAAAATAATACATATCTTTTTTCTTGGTTTTGAGTAGGTCAGTTGTCCATTTTTATAAATTTTTTGCCAATTTTAAATAAAAAATATACACTATGAGTTATACTAGAAACATTGTGGTTTATATTAAGGTTTCTATGATTAACATATGTCTCAAATGATATATCGATCATTTTCATAAAGTATAAAGACAATATAAATGTATTTTCTCTATTTCGAGTACGCATATTGTGTTGTTTTTCTAAAATATCATTTTAATCTGGAAAAACATACTTTGACTCATTCTGATTACATCATATATCAATTTGATGTGAAATATAATTCCAACACATCAAAAATAAATTATAAATCATTTTCCTAAATTATCAATAAATCATCAGTGTTTTTGATCATTTTTTAGTGACACTTTTTCAACTAAAATGTCAATTTTAAACTAATAATGGAGAATTTGAGTCATATTAGGTACATCATGTATCATATTGAGGTGATAATAATCTCTAAACATCAAAATTGACTTAAAGGTCATTTCTATAAAGTATAGGAAAAATATAATTGTGTTTTCTAGGTTTTGAGTAGTTCAGTTGTCCATTTTCTTAAAATTGATGTCAAATTAAAATAAAAACACGTACTTGGAGTCATACGAGTCACATTGTAATAATTATGAGGTGGAGATGATTTATACCCATCCCAAATTACATATATATCATTTTATTAAAGTATCAAAACAATATAAAAGTGTTTGCACAGTTTTGAGTACATCAGTAGTATTTTTTACTAAAATGTCATTTTAAAATTGAATCACACACTTTGACTCATACCAATCACATTGTGTATAGGTTTTAAGTGAGACTAATTCATACACATCAGAAATTACATATGATTCAATGTCATAAATTATCAATAAAATCCAATCATTTCTGCTCGGTTTTCTATGAGTATCACTTTTTGAACTAAAATGTTGATTTTAAACTGATAACAGACACATTGCATCATACTGGGAACATCAGCTATCAGATTGAGGTGCAGGTAATTCCTAAACATCAAAAATGGATTATGGATTTTTATTTGAAGGTATTTAAACAATTTTAATGTGTTTTATCAATTTTTACTAGCTTAGTGGTCCTTTTTACGAAAATTCATGTCAATTTTAAATTAAAAAATTCACTTGGAGTTATATCGGTCACACCACGTATTTTATTTAAGTAAAAGTGATTCCAATATACTTTAAATGACTTATATTTTTTTTGAGAAGTATCAAAATAATATGACTATGTGGGTTGGGTTTTGAATAGGTTAGTTATCCTTTTTAATAAAATTAGTGTGGATTTTAAATAAAGATGCACTTAGAGTCATTCTAGTCATACCATGAATAAGATTGAGGTTTGGATAATTCCCAGAAATCCCAAATCACTTATGTATATTTTTATTAAACAATAAAAACTTTTAGAAAATGGTTTCTTGGTTTTGAGTCTGTCATTTTTATTTTTTTTTTCTAAAAGTATTGTCAATTTTAAATGGAAATAATTACTTAATGTCATGCCGGTCACATTGTGTGTCAGATTGAGGTAAGGCTAATTATTACATGTCCCAACATCTCAAAGAAATCCTAACATTCATTGTTAACATGAATTTCATTGTCTTTCTTTATTGAACTGCAAACACTTTATGAGAATATCGGTACAGACCACTCAATTCAGAAAAAATCCACCTGTAATTGAAAACAAATATTATATCAGTAATAATAAAAATAAATAAGGTAAAAATAAATATGAAATTATAAATTAATTATATTGATAATTATTTTACTGTGGAAAAATATATATTTCCTTTCTTATTGAGCAGTAGTGGGAACATGAAGGAAAGTGGTAAATTTTAACACAACATTGGTGAATGGATTTGGGGAGAATATGTCCGTAGAAGTTTTGGTGGAGAGAGGAATGTAATATGGATAAATCCCCACAACTCAAACAAAAGGATCCACCTATATAAGAAAACACTTATTATTTGAATAATATGAAAAATAAATGACTTAAACATAAATACAATTTTTATGTAAAATAGAAAAAGTATATTTTAACATTTCATTTACATCATTACAAAGGGTTTCCTTATTTATAGTTTGTTCTTCCAATGGATGGGTAACATCATCATGTGCAGAAGAAATTTCCTTCATGAATAGCCAAACATTTAATTCTCATTTTGTTAATATAATAGATAACATACCATATTAAGAGGAAAAACATAATACATTAAAAATCACTTTTACTTTGTCATTAAACTCCATTTCTTTTTAAAAGTTTAGAGAATTTTATTCCTCTATCGAGAATATAAATATCCTCTTTGTGGTCCCCTCTTACATACAATACATTATAAATATTTGTACCATCATAAAATTATTGTGATCTCCTAGTTAAAGGGTAATCCACGATTGAATTTTCATCTAACCCAACATGATTTTTAGTCTCCAGTAGGACAATTGACAAATTCTTCTTTTCCCAAAGTGTGATCTAAAATACTTTCAATTATTGGGATACCATTATGAACGGCTGATAATTTCCCCTTCCACACTAAAATTATCCTTTGAAAATTACATTTCATTAACTTTCACTACATTGATATTTTTAACCTATTTGAAAAGGAAAATCAACACTTGAAATGTTGTATATTCGAACTCGTATATCTATTCAGTATTGCCAAAATATGAAAATATTTCACAATTGGTCTTCTATAATTGGAACCATATATGATCATCACTTCATCTATAATTTTAACACCCCTATTTTTCATTTTACTATAGTCATCATGTTCTTTCGTATAGAATGTATAACCATTGATTAAAAAATAGGTGTAAGATATTAAATTTTCATTCGACCCCCTATCTAGCCATTAATTGTTTTGGAAATTGAATTTGTATTTTCAGATAACTATTTAGAATTTTGAACTTGGAACCACCCTATAAACTATTGAATATGTGTATTTTATATCCATCCTTAATCATTTGATGGATTCAAATCTCTAAGAATTACATTGTGGGAATCCATGTATAGATCAACATCTTCACTATTATGTAAAATCTAAAGGTGCGCTTGTTTTGGATTTCTCGATGTAATTGGAACAACATATATTTTGAAAATACCTTCACCCATAAGGCATTTGTTGTGACAAGACATTAGGAGACTGATTTTTTTTAACATCTGATAGTTAACTGGTACAAAATTCAATAACTTCTTCAATAATATATCGTTCTAGAATACAACCTTCAGGATGACTTAGATTCTTAACATACCCTTTCCATATAATCATATATCATTCAATAGGGAACATCCATATGTAATGGACATGACCACATAGTCAAACCTCTCTATATAAATGAACAATTAGGTGGACCATTATATCAAAGAATGTTGTTGGGAAGAACTTCTCTAATTTACATAATATGACTAAAACATCCTTATTCATGATGGGAAATGTAATAGGGTCTATAAATTTACTACATATGGATTTTAAAAAGAAGTAAAGTCTGTTTAATATGTGTCATACATTTTCAGGAAGAATGTAATGAAAAGAAACAATCATTAGATCTTGTATAAAAATATGACATGCTTGTTATTTTAGCCTCTATAACATTGAATTATTCATTGACATGACATTATTGACATTTTTTGAATACTCCTGTGGAACTTTTACACTATTAAGTAAAAGGAAAATTTTCAATCTTTCCTATCTAGATAGAGTGTATGTTATTAGAGTAAGAAAATTCCTCATTGTACCCATCACCGATGCCAACTCTTCCCTTATCCCCAACTCAATCAAGTCCAACCTATCCTTGATTCCACATTTTTTTAGGAACATATAGTAATGTGCCAATAAAACAATCAAATTAATTTTTTTCTACATGAATTACATCAAGAAAATGTTTAACATACAAAGAATTTGAATATAGTAATTCCAAGAAAACTGATTTCTTATTCCAACCATATTTTGTATGTTTTTTCAAAAATTGTTTTCCAAAAAAAAGTATAAATATCTATTACTTTATTGTATATTTAATCACCAGTTACTAGAGATGGTATTGTACCTTTTTGGATATTTCCATCGAATATGGTCATCCAGGATTGGTATTAATGTCACTGTGGTAAAAATTTATGATGTATTAAAAAAACTTCTTCAAGGAATATTTCAACAGAACTGATTATGTGTGTTTTTCACAAATGTGACACCCCTACATTCCATTAATAATTTAACCAGATAAATTTCCCCAATTGGGGAGTCATTTATTGTCCCATATATCATGGACCTCATTGAGAATTATTTACTTCTATGAGCATCATACACTGTAACACATGTATCCCATATAAATTTCATATCATCGATCAATCGAGCCAAACATACATCAATATCATTACTAGGTTGCTTTCGACCAAATATAAGGAGAGACAACAGAATGAATTTTTGCATCATGCATAACTATGGAAACAAGTTATAATTTTACAACATAACAGTCCAAGAATTTTTAGTACTTCTCTGTACACCAAAATTATTAATTCCATATGAAGATAATGCAAGAAAAAAGATTAGAGGCTCACTTCCATATTCAAGATACACATAATCAATTTTCTTTTTCTGAGGATAATCTGCCAGATCATGTAGGTTCAAATCATTAACTATTGTAACTACATGCCATGTCAATTTGATGAAGGTTACTTGACATCCAAAAATTCTTCTAAATAATGGAATAATTAAAATCTACCATAAAATGTTCGATGGAATTGATTCATTTTTCTTGTATAAATTTTCTCCACACTTAGGTTATTTCATTATCGATTCACCGTCCATTAGAAAAAATAAGAAATCATTAGGACAAGAATGTATTTTTAAAAGATCATTCCCATATAACATAACATTCATTTAGCATCATATGTTCAACATGGTAGTCTATTTTCTTATGGTCATATATCATCAGGAGACTGATTAGTTATGTAAAGAAGGTGGAACTCCATTTTCTTCCAGCTTTAAAATTAAATAACATCAATATAGATTAGAATGTCGTGTATTTATTATAACTGGTATACAGTGGTTTTGAGGCACAACTATTTAACTCCTCAAAAAACATTGTAAAATCATGAAGGTCATCTTGAATTTCCATTGTCATTTCTTCTATGTGATTTCTATCATCATTTACTATGTTATTCATAAAAAAATATCCATAAACAGTAGTTTCATCCCAATCAATTTCAACATTTAGTTTGTTATTATGTTGGTCTAAAATTTGTAGCTATGGTCTATTCTATATCAAATAAAATCTTCTTCCAACTCTTCGAGACTAATTTTTTTGGAATTAGAAAATGTAAACCCAGATATAGAATTTGAGAAGGGTCGTATACATTCTATGTTGAAAACTTGATGAACTATTTAACTCCATCTTCATACTATTTGGTCAAATGATTAGTGTACATCCATTTTTATTTATATCCATCTTACAGGGTTCATAAAAGATTTTTTTTTACAATAAATAAATAAATACACCTAAGATATTCATTATCGAAGGTGAAAGTTATACATAATTCTAATAAGGTAAACTCAATATTTAATTATTTCAAGGAATTTCAGTAAGTTAAATAAAATAGGTAATTTAATTTTAGAAATTAATTACTCCACTATGGTAGGTGTTATCCTATGAATTCATTCAATGCATAATGTTATAGGAATCTTTAATCCTTATAAACTCATCTCATGAAAATTTATCATTACATTTTTTTTGTTTGACATGCATCCTCTAGCTCTTATGGACATAAAGCTATGGTGCATGAAATATTCTACACAGTAGTCATCCATGGGATGAATAACACTTAGATTAGTAAAAGAAACACAAAAAAGATATGGGATGAGTATCATGAAAAAAAATCAACTATAATTTTTCGAGAGATGAAGTTGATGAGGATGATAGTTGTCTATAAAATAGATGGGGGATGAGTCTTTAGAAAACAATTGCAATAATTGCCATTGTTTGACACACATCATGTCTTTATTAAATCCCATAAACAAATGAAAATATATTATATGCAATTAAGGAGTAATAAAAGATCAAATATAATCAACATTAATAAGAAACTCTAATTCAATATACTATAATATATAAAAATGTATTGATAAAACATTTTAATAAATAAATAGTTATTTCATATATATGGATAGTGATTATAGATTCTTAGTGGTGGAACCAATTCATGTAGACCTAAAATGATGAATACCTAAAAATAATTTCTAATATATAGAAATTTATCATATCTATTATATTTTTTGGAACAAGTGATGTAGCAACTTAAGGAATAATTTAATTTGAAATTAATGGTATATAAATATTAGAAAACATCTCAAGACTCTATAGATGTCATATCACCACACTGACCCATCCAAAGGATTCTAGGAAGGTTGTCGCATCAGATCTAGCATCTGACGGATTCTAGGGCATCCATCTCCTACACATTGACCCATCCTTGATATTCTATGGAGGTCTATAAATAATTTGGCATAAAAAAATAATACACATCAACAAGATACATCACAAACAATGTAAAAAACCACACCAACACTTTCAATATATATCTCATACACACTAGCCTCTGTCGAGATGGAATGACTCATGTGAGGCCACATTTTCCAAGTGGGATACCCGTACATTACTCAAAAATCTTTGTGGAATCAGAAAATTAATATATCTATTAAACATCACTTCCCATGTAAGGTTTATACTATACAAATACAGAAATAACTAGGCAGTTTAATATGCCAAGAGGCGGTCTCATAGGCTACCCAACCACAGTCATGTAAATTGATTCAAACAAAATTATATAGATGATGAAAATGGGAAGGGACTTATAAACTATGGTAAATTAACCTTCTTTCTGATGAAAATAAATCATAATTTATCCCCAATTTATCATAAATAAAATAGTAACTCAAAAATTTCGCACATTAATTCATAACTGCAATTAAGAAGTATAGAGCTAATCATATAAACTGTGAATGAAGCTGAGGAGGCTGACAGTATAGGTGTTTCACAATCTAATCATTCCAAGAATCAAAATGGATGATCTCCATGGCCAAATATTTAAAATGGATTACTCGGCACACTCACAGTTATAAAAAATCATCCACTATGTCCAAAACCATTAATGTTTTACACCCTGATTTCCCTAAGATAATATAGATAATGACATACATTTTAGAGAAAGTAGAGAAAGTATTACGTTCAAACCTTGAATTCCTCCAACCATTGAATTGATTGAGCCGTGGATTTGACCCTTGGAGTTGTTTGAGCCTTTATTCAAGCCTTTATTCGATCTTTCATTCACCAAATAGGAGTTCCTACAGAGGGTGGATTCCATAGAAAGCTTCGGATATCATGATGGGTTCACAACTGGTTAGGGTTTTTTAAATAGATCAGGGCACTTTTATAAGTGATTTTAAAAAATCTTTGATAAATATTCCTTTTATCAGGGCATAAGTAATGAGGACTGGTAAAATAAAGCTTTAGTAGTGATATTTTAGCACTGATAAATGATGTTTTTATCATTGCTTATATCTTAAGGGTTGATAAAGGATTTATAATTATAATTATAAATAAAAAATTGTAAAAATATGTATATACATATATATTTAATTTATTAAAAATATATATTTAATAAATATATATCAAATAAAGATAGATATTTAATAAATTTATATAAATATAAATATAGTAAATATATTCTTTATTTAAATATATTTATTATAATTTTATAATTATTTACATATATAATCATTTCTGTATAATTATATATATATTTTTAAAAAATAATATTTATATCATTATATATATTTAAATATATATATTAATTTAAAAAATAAAAATAAATATAAATATAGTAAATATATTTATTATTTGAATAAATTTCTTATAAATTTAATAATTATTTAAATATATAAAATTAATTATTTATAATTATATAAATACCTTAAAAAATATTAATTTTTTTATAATTATAAATGTATAACTCTATAAATCAAGAAAAGTTACATTTATAAATATATTTATATATAAATATTTTTTTACAAATATTTTTTCAAAATTATTAATGAATATCTAATTTTAAGAGCATGCATGTTAAAAATTATTGATATTGAAAAAATTAAAAATAAAAGTACACTTTAACAATATTGAAAAAATATATAAGTTTTGTGTGGGTGCATTGCATATAAAAATTCATTAATTATATATATATATGATATCAATATAACACATATGCGATAAGTTTTAAATTGAAAAATAAAACTATATTGAATTATTTTTTCCATTACTCTATGCAATTTGTTAGTATTTTTAATTCATATTAATTTTTAATTATAGACCATTATTAAAAAAATATGACTATTTAATGTAAAATGCGTAAATATTTTTTGATATATAAATCATATTTATAAATATATATATATATATATATAAAATTAATATATATTATTTATTAACAATATCAATAATTATCTAATTAATAAAATGTTTAATGTTTTTCTCGATTTACTTACTTTTAATATTTATTTGTTTAATTTTTTTTTCATATATATATATATAGTACATAATATTTATTAATATTATTAACTTATATATAGTTTAATCAATTTATTTATTTTTATCAATACTTATTTAATTAAAAAATATTTTTTAATAAAGTAATTTTTTATTTATTTAATTATTTAATTATATATTTTTGGGCATTTATCAGTGCTAAAAAGCACGGATAAATGATTACTTTATGTGAGCTATAATTAAAGTGTTAATAAAGGGTACTTTTTTCAGAGCTAAAAATAAAGTGCTGATAAATGGACCCTTTAGCTGTGCTAAAATAGAACTGATAAAAGGTTAAATTTATCAGTGTTTTTTTAGCACTAATAAATATGTCATTTATCAATGCTTTTTTGAAGAATTGATAAATACTAGTGCTGGTAAAAGCATGTTTTGTAGTATTTTATGGTGTTGGTCATGGTACCTAATTTAGATTTAAAAGGTGCACGATCATTATAGACTTTGAATCTCTGAAAATATGATGTTATTTGACAAAACTCATCATGATATAGTGGGAATTCACCATGATATGGAGAATTCATTACAAGATTCATCTATAAAGATTGTGTTTTACTTCCTTGATTCAATTTATAATCTCTTCATTGAACCCCAAGAGAAACTATATACCTCTCACCCCCCCTCCTGATATATCATTGGGAATCTAACTACATTGGATCTTGAGATCATAGTTTCTCATATCAAGGTATTGTATCATCTCTTACTCCCCTATTTTTCCATATTATCCTTCTTCTAAGGGTTTCATAGATGGATTTTCTCAATAATGTGATGAGAATAAAGTAAGTACCAGTAATGGTTTGTTGATTTTAGGACCTGATGGAGTTTCTATTGATTTTAGTGGTGGATTCTTATTCATCCATTTATACCCAGTGAACCTTAAAATTATAATAAATTTCAGGGATTTGTTACCAATATTTTCTTATGTGAAATTTTTTACATATAATAATTTGTCATCCTTGAATAACTATGGAATCATCCAAATAAATATAATAATCTGGTAAATTGAAGAATAATGAAATATGGATTAGGTGATTGTGATCTCATGTGTTTTACATTATGTTGATATCTCCTCTTGATTTTTTATATAGTGTGTTATCTAATTACTGTATTATTTTTAATTATAAGATTTATTGATACACATTAATGTTTAAAAACCATATAAATTCATAATCATGATGTAATTATTAATAAATTAGGCATGTAAATTTATAATCATTATTCATTGAAATTTATGAAATATGGATGTTATTCTTAAAAAAAATTTGGTTAATTATCTATTATGGATTAATTTTGATTATGTTTAGCTTATTGTTATTGAACCTATAAATATTGAATAAGTAAATTAAATGTTGTAATGAAATACTTGTTTGTGGATGATAATTTATTAAGGGTGAATGAGCCCATTCTTGTTTGTGAATGTCTTGAATGCATTTTTGTTTTGGACTTAGTTCCCCAATGAATTTCACATGCTGAAAATTATTTTTCTTCCTTTTATGCTTACTTTATTATGGTAGATCCTTGATTAATATTGTCTCTAACTAGTTTGGTTATATATCTAATGAATAATGAGAATATTTTCCTATGGATCGAGAAGTATTTCATGATGTTGATGGTAGTATAAACTGGGATGTGCACAATGGTTTCGGGGATGGCACTGGGGAAGTTGAGAAGATTTAAGAGACGGTATAGATAATTTGTTATATACTGGGTGTTTTTTAGGGTTTCTTTTTAAAATGGTTATTTATTAGGGTTTCCAACTTCTTAATGTAGTTTGTATCCAAGTACAGTAATTAAATCCTTACATGTGGCATCTTTGGATGAGTCTTAAAGTACCTAGAATTTATGGAATGAAAAAAAAATTAATGAATGAACTTTTGAGATTGAGTGGTATTGATGATAGTAACACTAAATGTTTATAGATTAATTGAAACCATAGTATGGTCATTTCAGCGTACCAAGAGCATTGGTATTGAATCTGGAATAGAAATTTGAATTATTAAGTAGGTTGAATTTTAATGAAATGTAATAGTTAAAATAATATTGATGATTGCTTAATGAAATATTGGTAATTTCAAAATAACTACAGTGAATTGATTAATGATTATTATTTATTCTTGTGTGTGTATAAGATTTTGTCTCATAGAATTTCAAAGTTGTATTTGGGTGTCTTGAGATATTATAGTTGTAGTTTTGTCTAAGGATTGATAGTTTCAATTTGTGTGGTTTTTTTAGATATATATTTATATTTTATCAATTTATATAACTTTCTAGCCAAGTCAATATGGAAACCGATACCATAATCATTTCGCGGTGTTTTCCCCAGCATCCATGTTCAAAAGGGAACATATAACTGCCTAATACATCTCCCTTACTACCCATTTGGATGAAGTATCTCATGTGTCAATATTCAGGTTACGATTGTTGGAGGTGTAGGGTATAGTCTCATGTATGCGTTGTCTCTTGATCTAACTATATATTTATGTGAAAAAGATAATAGTTCATTGGTATAGAACATACTTGTATCTTATCATGGTATCTATAACATCCCATGGGTGAACATTCATGGGAAGTGATGGGTTAAGGTATAATAAATGATTCATGGGATTTAGTTTCTCTTATACTCCTACTTTGTTATGGTTCATATGATGGTGGTTAATAAGGTATGATAAACTATATGTGATGCAAGATGAGATTCTTATATGGTTTCCCAGGTTTGGGACGAATGATTCATGTTAGGGATGAGGTTAGGATATGAAACATTTTGGAATTATTAGGAAAAACTAGTTCTTATGTTGATGTTAGGTTCCTTAAATTTTTTGTATTTTTATAATAAAATTCATTTTTTAATGAATAATGAAAAATACTGTATTTTAATTCAAAACTCTATTTAAATATAATTTATTAATAAGTTTATATTATATTTTTAATAGGTTTTAACGTTTAATTATATTATGATATCACTATTTAATACAATGTTGGTCATTGTAAGTAATTTCACTTTGAAATTGGACATAAATTAGTGTCAATCTTTGGATAGTTATTATTTCTTAAAAACACGCTTTTTGTTTTGACAGTGGGAATTAATTTTAAATTATTTTCTACCAGTTATGTGTTTTGAATTTGGAGAAATGGATTCAATATTTGGAATCAGGAGGTCGAAATTGTGTAAATAGGTAACTTATATTTTAAGATATTATGAATATTTACTTCAGAAAAAAATTTATTTACCATGGTTAAAAGGTAAATATTGTAAATAAGGGGAAAATTACATTATAATAATAATAAATTACCCTATCATGTGACCTAATTGTATTGGTTTGTACATATCGACCATCGGCATCCTTCAGTCGATTTTGGGACCCCATGGAGCCACTCAGGTGTGATATTGACACTTTATGTTAATTAATTTAAAGTAAAGACAAACATGACTTAAACATATATATTTTTGTAAATAAATTCTTACATGGGGTTATAAAGGTTATCTATTATACTATAAATAATAATTTTTAATATAATAATATTTCCAATATAATGGTATTTTTCTATAATTTTTATACATCAAATAAATAATAATATTTATGACACAATAATGATGCAGTGTTTACCTCATTAATGAATGATTTAACTAAATAAGATTTTAAAGATTAAAACAATATCCAAAACCACTAAAATACTTATTGGATGATTTTATTTCGAACATTATTCCTCTTATGTTTGACTTTAATTATTTTTGGACTTTTAGAAACCGAAAATCATTATATAATAATTTAATATTTTTAAGCATTCCTAAAGAGCCCCTCCTCCCCCTTATGAAATTCGTCACTTCAAACCAATTCCTCACACTTATCAAGCCCCATGGATTATCCAAACTTTACCCAATTAAGATTCCAACATCCCTACCCTCCTCTTAGAATGCTGAACCTAGGCATAAGGCAATTCAAGTAAACCTTTCAGTTCAATCCAAAGGGAGATACCTGATTTAAAGGTAACATCTTCTCTTAAGTTCTTTAGTTTTATTTTCCCTCTCCAACCCCATAAACTCTTTTTATTCATTTATTATATAGATAAAACCATATTATCAATATACTATGTTGTTTTTATGAGATTTATTCAAATTAAACCTACACACACCACCATCTAATGGGTAAATAACATACTGTTTCTGTGGACGGTAATCTAACACCTCACAAAACGATGATTATTCAATTATCTCCTATGACCTCTTCTGGTGGCCATTAATTTGGAAATATATTTATATGTGATATATATATATATTATATATATATTGTTTCTATGATTCTTTATTTTTCATTTATATAATACCATTATGGTTTCCGTAGTGGGTAAATACGATAATTTCAATTGAGGAAGTGTGGACTACCGCCCCCTCAAAGTGATATGACTCGTTCATGTCATACGTGGAACTTATAAAGGATGAAGTTAGTGAAATTATATATTATATTATACTCGAATTATAATATACCAATGTATCATTATTTTTTCATTTCATTAAATATGAAATAGAAATGAAAGTCGAGTTCATGCGTTCGTACGACTTACAGTCTCTAGGAACATTGCATTTCATTTCATATCTCCAAATGTTTTGTACTATTATAAATAAATATATATAATAGATATATATGATAGGTATGATATCAAAATCATTAATATCATTTTTTAAATAATTTAATTTTGACCACATGGACAATTTATAATTATAACAAGTTCATTTTTAACTCAAGTTCCAAACATCAACAAAATGTCTGAAATGAACTCAAAAAATTAACTAATTATTATAGCAAGGTAATAATTAATTTAAGAGGTATAATTAAATTTAAAAGGGTTCTTAATCAAGTATAAAATATCTTTAGTTTATTATTCAAGAGATTAAAGAACGATCGAGTCAATTTGAACATGGGGTAAGGGACATCATTTCAATCTCCCTTCATTGAGGCAAATTTTGTTTTATACATGACTTTCTTTTATATAGTGTATAAAAACATTTGACTTGCCATTTCCTTTAAAAATTAATATTCTTCTACAATTTTTTTTTACTAAACAACAAAAAGTAATGTTTCTTTTTAATGTAAGCGGTGACAATGAACTTTTCACCACTACGAGTATTATTGGATATTTGGATTTCATAACTAGTCGTAATGTTTTTTATATGAAAAATAAATACCATATACTCATTTATGTATTTTGGTATTAAAAATTTGTTTGGATAATGGACTATTATGTCAATATATTTAAATTATATATTTTTATTTAAATGTGGAAATGTTACCTTTCCTTTATATGTGTTTTATGTGTTTTGAATATGTTTTTGTTCTTGGTAATTTTTACATATATGGGTGGTTTTGTGATAAACCTAGGGTGAGTGAGCCCGAAATAGCTCTCTAATGAATTGGGTAATGTGACGGAGGTAAACATGAATGTTTCTCCTAACATATTTAGAAAATATATTTTGATGGGTATTCCAAATGTAACTGCCTACGTAGTAGTGAAAGCTACAAAGTAAGTCTATTATGGATGCCACAAGTTACATTTATGATTTGTGATTTTTATGTGTAATTCATAAATCTTACGATTTAATGAAGAATGAGCTTATGTGTGGTATGAATTTATTGACTAATTTTATCTTTATTTATTTTAAAACTCATACTGATCTTTTCATGCTCATGAGAAGAATTTAAATATTTTTTATAATATTTGAAGATGAATAGGTTCTATCATGGGTTTAAGGAAAAGTCATGATGTCTAAAGCATAGAAAAAAACATGACTATTTTTTCAAGAGTTTATATTTTATGAAAAAATGGAAAATGATTAGAATTTTTTTTTTGTAATTTTTGAGATGTAATGTAATAGTTATAGCCTAATTCTCTAAAACTCTAAACCTGAAAAGATCCTCAATTTGAATTATTCATATAATTCAATATCATGGACTGTTTTATGGTTGAGTCTTTATAGTTTGTATCAGTGGTCAATTTAGACAACTTTAGGAGTTAGGATATTGTTAAATTAATATCCATAAATTATTTTTTGTTTATGTTATAATTGAAATGATATAGCATTTACAGATTACCATATTTCTTCACCTAAGGTATTTTTGTGTTCAGAATGGTTTTCCGTAGAGGAAACAGAGTAGCTATGATGGGAGGACATCAAGAGGAAGAAAACCTTCTAAATTAAAAACCTGAGATAGTCAGAATCAGAACTGAATAGTTTTTAACATTGATGGAATAGATAAATCAGGCAATAAATGATTTTGGTATCCATGCATGAGAGCATTCAAATCAACCAGAGGGGAATATGTCAGTAGTGGAGCATTTTATGAGGCATCATCCCCCATCATCCTGAGAATCATATAACCCTATTATGGATGAATGGTGGAATAAAGAAATGGAGAAGTTTTTTGATGTCATGGGGAGTTCATAACATTAGAAGGATAGTCTCATTATTTACTGTTTTTGAAGGGGAAGCTGATTAGAGGTGGTCGATGGTGAAAAATATTAGGGATATTGAGGAGATTGAGGCTCCTTATTGGGAAGAATTAAAAGGTATGTTTCTGGAGAAATATGTTCCTAAGTTGGTCTATCTTTTGATGGAAACACAATTCCTATAATTGAGGCAAAAGGATGACTCCCTGGCTACTTATGAAGAAAAATTCACTCGACTGGCATAGTATACTCCAAATGTCATATGAGATCTTGATATAAAAATCAATCATTTTTAATCAGAATTAAATTCAAATTATTGAAGGGATTTACCTTCTCTATAGTTAAAAAGTTATGAAAAATTTGTTCGATGTGTGGAGAAGTTTGAAATGGAGTTTTTTGATGATCAGGTGTTCTTTGAAAAAAAATAGAACAAGAGGTTGAGGTGGCAGATGAAAGGGAAGAAATCTTTAAAAAAATTATGGAAAGAAACATATGTTTAAAGTTTGTTAAAATTATTGTAAAAACCATGTTGGGGAATTACTTTTGAATTCTAGTACGTGCTAACGATGTGGTAAAATGGGACATAAGGCTTGTAATAGCACTGAAAAAGATCATAGTAATGGTAAGACAAAATCTGATTTACAGTCAGTAAAATGTTTAAAATGAAATTAAATGGGTTATTATGAAAATGAGTGTCCAAAGAATAACTCAAGTGAGGGAAATTAGGCAGAATACAAGAATAATGGGGTGGTGAAATCCTTTGCAACTACTTCAGAAGATGTAGGGCCATCAAATGAAGTAGTATAAGGTACACTATTTGTTTGTTCATACTATGCCAATGTGTTGTTTGATTCAGGGTCTACACACTCTTTAATTTCTGAGAAGTTTTCTAGTAAATTGGGAATTCAATATCAAAATATGAATCCTGAACTTATGGTAAAAACACCTGGAAGAAATGTTGAGACAAAAAGAGAACATAAGAACATTCTTGTCCTTGTGTGCGGAAAGAATCTACCTGCAACCCTTAAGATTAGCCTTTAGTAGAGATTGATTTTATTTTGTGTATGGATTGGATTTCTGTTTATCATGCTAAGATTTACTGCAGAGCTAAAGAGGTTTCATTTTAAAAATATTTTCAGTTTTTGTACAAAAATGAACCCTTAATTTAGATAACATATCATGAAGTTGAGAAACTAGTAAAATATGGAAATGGATGTTTCCTTGAACATATTGTTGAAAACAAAGGAACTATTCATATTAATGATCTACCAGTTGTGAATGAGTACATTGATGTTTTTTATAATGAGTTTCCTTGTATTATACCTGATCGAGAATTTGAAATTACTATTGACTTAGTTCCTGATGCTAATCCAATTTCAAAAACCCACTATCAAATGGCTCAAATTGAACTTTTAGAGTTAAAGAAGCAATTACAGGAGTTATTAGATAAAGGTTCCTTTCAACCTAGCACATCACCATGGGGTGCTCATGTTTTGTTTGTTAAAGAGATAGATGGCTCAATGAGACTTTGCATTGATTATAGATCATTGAATAACACCACTGTTAAGAACAAGTATTCTTTGCCTCATATTGATGATTTGTTTGATCAGCTCAAGGGAGCATGGTATTTTTCGAAGATTGGTGTGTGTTCCGGGTACCATCAGTTGAATGTAATGGAAGCTGACGTTCTGAAGACCTTGTTGCATAATAGATATGGCCATTATGAATTTTTATTTATGCCTATTGGGTTAACCAATGCACTAACTTTATTCATGGATCATATGAATAGAGTTTTCCTTTAGTTATTGGATAAGTTTGTGGTTGTGTTCATTGATGATATTTTGGTTTATTCTAAAAGTAAAGAGAAGAATGATAGTAATTTAAGGGTTGAATTTCAAACCATAAAATAAATGAAACATTGTGGGAAATTCAGAAAGTGTTATTTTGGGTTACAACCAATTTCTTTCATTGGTCACATTGTTTAATAAAATGGAATTTCTGTTGATCCTGCTAAAACAAAATTTGTCGAAGAATGGACAGGACACAAAAAAATAACTAAGATTCGTATTTTTCTTTGTTTGGTAGGTTATTACCAGAGGTTTTTTGAAAATTTTGTACTGTTATTTATCCCAATGACTAAGTTAACTCAAAAATGTGTTATGTTCATTTCAAAAAAGTAATGTGAAGATTGTTTTCAATAATTGAAAAAATTATTGGTGAATACATCAATTTTGGAACTACCTTTTAGAAATTTTGAGTTTGTTATCTACAGTGATGCTTTGTGGAAAGGACGTGGTTGTGTCCTTATATAGAATGATCAGGTAATTACTTTCACTTCACATCAGTTGAAACCTCATTAGTTAAATTACCCTAAATATGATTTGGAATTAGCTGATGTTGTTTTTTCTTTAAAAATTTGGAAGAATCATCTGTATAGTGTAAAATGGGAAATATATTCTAAACACAAAAGTTTTAAGTATATATTCACTCAGAAATATTTAAACATGATACAGAGGAGATGGTTAGAATTAATCAAGGATTATAATTGCATGATCCACTACCATCTGGGAGAATAAATTAATGTAGATAATGCTTTGAGTTAAGAAAGTAATGCTTCATTAACGATGTTACATTTGGAAATAGATCCTTTGGTTTTTTATATGAAAAACTTTAGCATAGAATTTTTGGGTGTAGGAAATTCCTCTGTTATGTTTTAAGAGTTAGTTAAATCACCTCTATCCTACAGAATTAAGAAAGCACAGAAGTAATATAGTGAGATGCATAAAAAGGTAGTTTTTCTTTAGAAGTGTATGTTTATTGATTTTAACATTGATAATGATTGTGTTTTGAGGCTTGGGAAGAGTTTATGTGTGCCTTGGGATTCGCAGTTGAAGTATGAGTTATTATGTAATACTCATAGTTATCCATTTTCACTTCAACCTCACAGTTCTAAGATGTACAGAGATCTTCGAGAGTACTACCGGTGGGGTGAAATGAAAAGAGAAATTGTTGATTTTACTGTGAATTGTTTGACTTGTCAACAATTTAAAGTAAAGCAGTAGTTATTGAAAGGGATACTTCAGTATTTACCTGTGCCAGAGTGGAAATGGGAAAATATATCTGTGGACTTCATTGGGGGATTAACAAAGACATCTTAAGGTAATAATTCAATATGGGTTATTGTGGATTGATTAACTAAATCTGCTCATTTCCTTCCTGTTCGAGATACTTTTTCTCTATATAAACTTTCTTGGATTTATCTTAAGTAGATCATCAACTTGCATGGTGTTCCCCTCTCCATTATATCTGATCATAATCCCAAGTTTACTTCTATCTTTTGGAAAGGCCTTTATAAGTCATTGGGTACTAAATTAAATTTTAGAACAACTTTTCTTCCTCAATCAGATGGGAAGTTAGAATGAAAAAATCAAACGTTGGAGGACATTTTATGTGATTTCTCAATGGATTACCAGGGAAGTTGGGACCAACATCTTTCTTTGGTTGAATTTTCTTATAATAACGATTTTCCTTCCTGTATAGTGATGGCTCTATTTGAAGAAATATAAAGGAAGTGATGTTGAACTCGAGATATTTGGGATGATGTAGGAGAAAGGAAGTTGATGGGACCATAATTTGTAGAAGAGATGGAAGAAATGAATGAGTTGATTCAGAAGCACATGAGAATAGATCGGAGTGGACAGAAAAGTTAGGTAGACAACAGAAGGAAAGATCCTTATTTTGAGGTAGTTGATCATGTCTTTCTCAATTTTTCTCCATGGAAAAGTGTGACGTGTTTTAGTAAGAATGGAAAGTTGAGTCTGAGGTTCATTAGACCTTATGAATTCTTGAAGAAAGTTGGATCATTTGCATACATAGTGGCTTTACCTCCATGTTTATCGAAGTTACACAATGTTTTTCATGTTTCAATGTTGAGAAAGTGTATTCCAGATCCATCTCATGTTTTGTGGCCAGAGGTAGTTCAGTTGGAAGAGAATCTCTCTTATGAGGAACAACCAGTCCATAATCTTAACAGAAGAGAGCAGGTGTTATGGAATAAGGAAACTCATTAGGTAAAGGTTTTTTGGAAAACTGATATGGTTGAAGAGGTAATCTGGGAATCTGAAAATTCTATGAGGGAAAAATACCCCCATTTATTTTAAAAGTGAATAAAATTTTGAGGAAGAAATTCCCAAAATGGGGGGAAGGATGTAACATCCCAGGTAAATAAAGAATATGACATTTTTATATTTATTAATATTTTTGATTCAAATATAATTTTATTTTAAAAGGGATTCTATGTTTGATAGGGTACCCGATATTTAATAATGTATTTCTTTGAAATCTTATGTTTCACACAACATTGGGTCATACAAAAAAAATAATAATATAATATTATTTTTAAATTGTTGCTAACACCTAGCTGTGGTATTGGTGGGAAAGGGTGGAACTCACTACAATATAAATATACATGTCTGTAAAATGTTTTTACATTTATCCAAAAAAATTAGAGGCTTGAAATAAGAAAGAATCTGATTTTATACATTAATACTCTAATATTCATTAAAAGGTCAATTTACCACCTTTTGATGGAGAAACCTCATTAAATCTAGTTTTGGTCACTTTTATTTGTTTTATTTTACAAAAAAATTCTTATTTATAATCGGGACATCGTCATTTACTTTGGGTAAATTTTTGATATTTTTCTAATAAAATTCATTTTATTAGTGAATAGTGAAAAATACTATATTTTAATTCAAAACTGCCATTCAATATAATTTATTTATAATTTTAGATTATCTTTTAAATTAGTTTTAATGTTTAATTATTTTATATCTTTACTATTTTATCTAATTTTGGTCATTAGTAGTAATTTCACTTTGAAATTGGACAAAAATAAGTGGCCATCTTTAGATAGTTATTATTTTATAAAAACACAATTTTTGTTTTAACAACGGGAATTAATTTTAAATTAATTTCTTCCACTTATCTTTATTGAATTTGGAAAAATGGATTCTATATTTGGAATCAGTAGGTCAAAATTATATAAATAGTTAACTTTTTTTATACATTATGAATATTTACTTCATTAGAAATTTTATTTACCATGGTTAAAGGGTAAATATGGTAAAACAATTTAAAAAAAGTAATATTATAATAATATTAAATTACCCTAAAATGTGTCATAATCCTATTTTTTGATACCTTTCCGACCATGGGAATCATTGGGTCAATTTTGGGACCCCATGAAGCCACTGGGGAGTGATAATTACACATTATATTAATTAATTTAAACTAAAGACAAAAATAACTTAAACATATATCTTTTAGTAAATAAATTCTTACATTGAGTTATATAATTTTTATTTTTGACTATAAATATTAATTAGAAATATAAAACGTTTTCCTCTATCAGGGTTTTTTTTTATAATTTTTAGACATCAAATATAGAAAAATATTTATGACACATTAATGATATAGTGTTTACATCATTAATGAATGATTTAAATAAATTAGATTATGAATATTAAAACGATATCTAAAACCTATCCAATTATTATTAGATGAATTTATTTCAAACCTAGGGCATCTTATCTTCTTCTTTAATGAGTTTTTAAACTTTAGAAACTGAAAATAATTATATAATAAAATAATATATTTTTAAAAAAAATTAAAGAGCCCCACCACCCACTTATAAAAAGTCCTCACTTCTAACCCATTACTCACACTTCTCAAACCCATTGTCTCATACAAACTCTACCAAATTACACTCCCTACATCTATACCCTCCTCCTAGAAGCATTTTTTTAGGAATAGGTCAATTCAAATAATCCTTTTGGTTCAATCCAAAGGGAGATAACCGATTTAATGGTAACGTCTTCTCTTAAGTTCTTTTGTTTTATTTTCCTACTCCAATCCCCTAAACTATTTTAATTAATTTATTTTATATCCCCACCAATATACTTAATATACTAGTATGTTGTTAGCATAAGGATTTAAACTACACTTACACACCTTCATCTAATGGGTAAATAACATACAATTTTTCTGGACGGAAAACTGACGCCTCACGAAATTATGATTGTTCAATTATCTCCTACCAACTCATGTAGTGGAAATTAAGATGGAACAGAATTTATATGTGATATATATTATTTTTATATTGTTTTTATGATTTTTCATTTCTCATTTATCGAATACCTTTATGTTTTCTATTGTGAAAAAAATACTGTAATTTCATTTAAGGGAGTGCGGACTACCTCCACCTCAAAGTAATATGACTCATTATTGCCATATACGGAACATATAAATGATGGAGTTAATGAAATTATATATGATATTATACTGGAATTATAATATACCAATTTATAATTATGTTTTCATTCCATTAAATATGAAATATAAATGAAAGTAACGTTTATGCGTACGTACAACTTATCATCTCTGGGAATGGTGCATTTCATTTCTTATCTGTAAATGTTATATAATATTATAAATAAATATATATAATTGATATATATGATATATATGATATCTAAATCATGAATATAATTCTGGATATAATATAATTTTGATGACATGGACAATTTATATTTATAACAAGTTCATTTTTAACTCGTGTTCCGAACATCGACAAAATATCCAATATGAACTGAAATAATTAACTAATTGTTATAGCAAGGTAATAATTGATATAAGAGGAATAATAAAATTGAAAACGGTTTTTAAGAAATTATATATAAACTACAATTTATTATTATGGAGATTAAAGAATGATCGAGTCAAGTTGGACACAAGGTAAGGGACTTCGTCTCAATCTCCTTTCATTGAGGCATATTTTGTTTTATAAATGACTTTCTTTAATACAGTGTATAAAAACATTTGACTTCTAATTTAATTTCAAAATTAATCTCTTTCTATGAGTCATTTTACTAAATTAAAAAAAAGGAACGTTTCTTTTTAACGTAAGTAGTGCAACGAACTTTCCACCGTCATGAGTATTTTTTGATCTTTGGCTTCCTTAACAAGCCATA
Source organism: Viscum album (assembly GCA_963277665.1). Taxonomy (NCBI): domain Eukaryota; kingdom Viridiplantae; phylum Streptophyta; class Magnoliopsida; order Santalales; family Viscaceae; genus Viscum; species Viscum album. Next base: position 1,508,541,479 of record OY728153.1, on the reverse strand, counting down.
ATATTTTTAAAAGGAAAATAAATACCATATACTCTTTTTGGTATTTTGTTTTTGAAAATGTTTTTGATAATGGATTTTTTATTTCAAAATATTTAAATGATATATTTTGATATAAATTTGGAAATGTTATCTTTCCATTATATTTGTTTTATGTGATATGAATACGTTATGGTTCTTGGGCATTGTTACGTATACTGGTGGTTCCACGATAAACCTATGGAGGGTGAGTCTGAGATAGATCTCCAATGAATTGGGTAATTTGACAGAGCTAAATGTGAATGTTTCTCTTAAAAGATTTATGGAATACACTATGATGGGTATTCCAAATGTTACTCTCTACGTAGATGTGAAAAATACAACGTATATATGTTATGGATGCCAAAAGTTACCTTTATGATTTTGTGATTTTTATGTGTTATTCATAAATCTTATGATTTCATGAGGTATGAGCTTATGCTTGGTATGTATATATGTACTAATGTTATCTTTATTTATCTTATAACCCTTACTGAGCTTTTTATACTCATCCCACGTTTGGAAATGTTTTTTATAGGACATAAAGATGAATAGGGTCTAGGATGGGATCAAGGAATGGTCATGATGTCTAAAACATGGAACTAGACAAGATTCTTTTTTTCAAGAGTTTTTATATTATGGAAAAAAATAGAAACCTAGTTGAATTTTGTAAATTATAATTTTTGAGATTTAATGTAAAATCTATGCCATAATTCTCTAAAACTCAATACCTAAAAAGATCCTCAATGTGAATTATTCATTTCATTCAATATGATGAAATGTTTTACGTTCGGGTCCTTATAGTCAACATATGGGGATATAAACCCAAATTTTATAGAGATTTTCATTATTTTTAATTAAACCCAATTACACTCTAACCACTACTACATTTAATAGGAATGGGTCAATAGATTCACTCTCCAACCTCACATTTCCTTGAAATAAATATGTAGATTAAGAACAATAATCCTAATATTTATAAGGTTTTTCTTCAATGTGAAAGCCTAATATTTGACATGTTCAAAATTTATCGAGTATACGTATTTTAATATCTCTAGAGATTGATAATTATTAAAAGTCTAGATCTAAGTTATATGCAATGGTTGAAATAGTATGATATAAATCCCTAAAGGTATTGATAATCTACTTCTAGAGTATATGAATAATTCATATTGGAACCACTATTTATTTAATGGAGTTATTTAGATAGGTACCACCTTTTCATCAGGACTCCTCTACATACCAATGAATATGTATTAAACTATGATATAATGATCAATAATTGTTCTCTACTTGGACTCATTGTGATTTAGATTATAGTTGCTCTCAATCTCCAAGAGAATCAATGAAAAAATAGATAGAAACTACTACTTCAGAATCTTAACCTCAATCATTGTGTTCTTATTCTATCTTCTTCTTCTTTTCTAAATTATGAACACTACATGTGAGACTTAATCTATTTAAAAACTTTTGATTATTTTCAATAGATTAAATATAATCACATCACTTTTATTTTTTCTTCTCCTCCTCTTTTTTAATTCACATAATATATTGCATCAACATTATAGTCAAGTCTCCATCTCTCTCTCTCTCTCACTTCCTCTTCTATTTCGTTACATTTAGAAGTTACAACAAAAAAATAATATATCTAAACATTAATTATTTCATTATATTATGTATCTCACATATATACACTACTCACATGAATATATTTTTATTCTTATTCTTTTTAAAATTCCCTAAGATATCATAGATTAATTTATAATAATATTATTTTTTAAAGCATAAAATATATACTATTTCTGTTTAATGTTGTCCAAATAAATAATCAGATCTCTCATTGAATTTTTCTCTATAAGAATATTTTTTTAAAAATCATATTCTTTGTTGGTATATTAATCACTCATCACAATGGTGTTAATTGACCATAATTTTTCATTGATAACTTATAATATCACTATGTTCTTGTATTACGTTTTGATCTTCAATATCTCACAATTTTTAAAATTTGATGACTTAAATGAGTCTTATCGTATCTCATATGGAAGAAACTAAATTAAAGCAATCACTCAAAACTCACAGTATCCACCTATATGATGAGGTAAACTCAATGTTTCTCACAGGTGGATTAAGATCGCACCAAGGCCAATACTATAAAATGGTCCAATTTACTTTTTCATGTTTCCATATCTAGTTACCCAGTGAAAACAATTGAAAAACACTACATGGTGAAAATATCTAAGACATTTAATAGAAACTATGATCTATAACTCTATTGATAGTGTGGTTGACACCTCATACATGTCATCTTCCTCCTTTATATCCTGTATCGCATTAATATGTGATATTTAATTCCTAAAATTTCATTATACAAATCATCTTATTATGGTTTCATTAGATTCAATTATTCATTAAATCTCACAATTCTACAACTGTTGATGTCAAATGAAATATTTTAACCACATTTCTTAAGAGTTTTTAACATACATAAAACCCTCAAAAAGTCATATTAAATCCTAATGTCATAAAATTTAGGTATAAATTCATATGAAGTGATTTAAAAGTCAAAAGAAACATCACTACAAGATTTTATCCCATAATCAACTGAAATTTGTCTTCCCTACTATCATCAAGAATCGTTATAGTTATTATTGTGATATGTAGATCATTTCAAAACACCTCATCAACCATTGATAGATTTGTCTATATTTGGGGAAAACCCTCTTTGAACATTTCATAGGATATTATTTCATGGTGGGTCACACTCCATTGAAGATGTCAACCATCTCATGGTATAATTCATAGTATCTTTAGCATGTACTCCCTAACATGAAACAAATCCACGAATTTAAAGGTATAAAGTTAAATAATCCTTTTTAAAGTTTTGTTTACATTAGTGTGACATATGACTAAGACTATGATACATGAATTATATGTGTATTTTAAAACATATCACACATCTATTTTCTATTAGGGACCTTTATTTATTTATAATAACAAGTGATTCATTGGACTACTAATTAAGTATAACCTTAGTCATTTATCTCTTACAACTACAAAATATTTATATTTTTTACAATAGGAAAATATCTATTCATAAAAGTCTATTTCCTATTTGTAAATAATTTTATTAACAAAAATGTTCATATCAATCTATTGATGGTAGATTATATATCACTAAATTTTATTCATATAGATAAAATAGTTCTACTATAATTATAACAATACAAATTGAAGATATATTTTTGATCAAATTATTTTGCGATAGATCTATGTGACTTATTTATTTATTAATAACATTATTACCAATATTTATATTTTAATCATTAATATTATTAACAATATCACCAGAAATACCAATAAATAATATTTTTTAATAAATTATTTTTGGGGTAGAATATTATATTTGGGTATTTAAATAGTCATTTATAAAATTTTATATTATATATTTTCATCTAAATATATATATAATATATTTATTATATAATAATTAAAAAATTATCTCATTTGAAACTCAAACTAAGGCTATATTTGAACATTCATGTTTAAAAAACATGGTCACACTAGATCACCATGATATTTAAAATCCTAGAAAAAAATTGAATATAGAAGATACATGTTGTCAACATATCTGTTTATCTCACTCATTAGTTTTAAATTCTATAGTTAACATTGCGGTGGGTTCCATACATGTATTATATCCACTCAAACATAAAATGTTCAGAATATCAATGATCCTTGATAATAGGGCCACATTGGTAGTATAAATAAACCCATCTCTAATTTCAAATATAGGTGTAACTAATTAGTGGCTAGATGTATCTGATCATAACCATTCATATAAGAAATTTTCCTTATTTCACATATATATGGAACCATTTCATTCTCAATATCACGTTATAAGTAAGAATATGATGTACATTAAATAAAATAGAAACATATTAGATCCCTCAAAAATAAAAAAAAACACAACAAAGAAAAAATTTAAAATAAAAAAGGATAAGAATAATAATAAAACAAATAAGTGAGAAGCATACTTTAATCATGATTTGAAGGTATAGATAAAGGTATAGAAACCTCATCTTACTACAGGAAGACTTGGAGGTATGGGTGAAGGAGGCAAGCATACTGACATCTTGATACTTAGTGATGTATCACCATAATTCCCATTGGTTAATGTATTTTACTAATAAGGAAAAAATATGAAGCCAAATGTATCATAAATAGCATATGGTATCCAAAAAAAGTCATCTTCAGTCATGAAATAAAATAAAATCATCCTAAAAAATCTATCTGTAGAAAACCTCACGTTTTTCATGTATTCAGTTCATTAAATACATATAGAAAAAGTTGAATAAAAATATCATGAAAGGAATCGAGAAAATTTTGTTTATTTTACACATTTAAATTCATAAAAGTTATGTAAAACCAATTGTTTCATTTATGAAAAATAATCATGTTACAACAGAAACAAAAATAAAAACACACACACACAAAGATGTATGACAACAAGTTGTAGATAAAAAATATAATTCAAAACAACAGAAGTGTTTTTATCATATAGCCTCATTGTATTTCAATGAAATAAACTGTAGGATTATAAATTGACCCATCTTAAACATCCAATATAGTCATATTTGTTGCATTGACATCAATTTACATGTTATTTTGTAATGAATACACTTCAGGTATGATATGAATTATAATATCTTCATGTTTTACCTTCACATCCATTTCAGGTATGATATCTTCTTCATCAAAACCCCAGACTATATTTATACATAATAAATATATAAATAAATTAGTTTTAAATAATAAATATAGTGTGGTAGAGAAAATAATATACCCATGAACATGAATAAATTGACCTCAATATCCATTGATAATTTAATTTATAAAAGTTAGTGAATTGTGCAGAATCTCTATGATTCATATATTGTAAAAAATTAATATGAAAAAAATGAATTTAATCCATTGAAATATAAATTTACCAAAAAAATAAGGGATAATTTTTATAGATTATAAAATAGAAATAATTATTAAAATCCAAATATATGTTATAAATATATATCATATCTAAAGAGCGAACTTTGCGATTGATATAACCATCATTGTGAAGGATTTAATCCTAATTGTGTTTCATATTTGTTCATAATGAATGTATCCAAGTCAACCAAGGCTATAATATATAAAATAATTTCCATAAAAAATAACAAAAAGTAACTATACTTCATAAAAACAAAGAATTCTTCAAATTACCCTGTTGATTTCTTAGTAAACAATGCATGTAGTTGTATATACATCGGCATATCATAGACTATAATCATATTATGAATTAATGGTATAATGGGTTTTACTAAAATAATTCTACACTAAAACATGTAATTATATGAATTCAAATTTTTGTCAAATCCATCTCTTTCAATTAAATCAAAATATAATTAATTCTTCACAAATGTCATTTTTACATATAGAAGGATACTTGGAAAGAGAGGTTATTGATAGTTACAAATCATTAATATCACAAATGTGAAAAAAAAACCTAAATAGTTCAAAAAAATTCTTTCATAATAATTGTATATTATATTTATAGTTACATTTATATCTAAGAAGAACTAAATAGTGAATAAATATTTATTATTTTTTATAATGAAACACCACACACTTAGTTATTGGCTGAAATAGTTTTATGGAAATAAATTTAAATATTTACTTTTAAATAATAAGATAAGTATACATACTTTATTTCCAAAAAAATTATTATGATATAACTCATTGGTACATAATATAGGAATATGAAGAAACGATACATAGAAGTAAAATTCTTAAATAATGAAATCTTGAAATAAAATTCCAAATAATTTGACATGTGATGAATTACTAATGTTTTAAAATGGAAGTGTAATTTCAACACTTAAATAGTTCCACGAAATAATTAGAAAAAATATATGTTCAAAAATAAATATTCATTGAAAAAAATATTCATATGATTAGAAAGTTATAGCTCCATTACCTAGCAGACAATCTCACAATTTATCACCCATAATTAATAACAGTCATTGCAATTAAAAATCAAACTAAAAATTGGAATATGTAGTATATATGACCATTCACATATAAAGTACATCATATTCTTGATTTCCATCATAAAAGATAGAAACTAATAATTTGATATCATAACATGATGTATCACAAGCATAAAAAAATTTAAAATATCGATAATGTTATTGTATATAAACAAATAGCTATAGAAGAACTTTGATGAATTATGTATTTAATATTTATTTAACTACCATATATGGGAGAATAGTTATATACCCTAGGATATAATTATGGTTAATCTATGTTGGTGAAACATCATATCTATTAATTTTCAACATTAAAAACATCAATCTAGAAAATAAGGTGAAAATAATCATACTCGTTGAACAAATACTAATTTTTAAAAGAAAATGTTAAATTCATTCAAGATTAATTTAATGTTGCTATTTTAATTTTAATAATCCATATGGTGTCTGTGATCCGATTTTGGGGTGGTTTTCTTAATGTCACGAATTTTATACTAATTGTTTATAATTATTAGAACATTGAAAGTATTATGGTCAGAGTATTGGTCAGGGTTTTAAATATAGTATTCTTAAAAATACACAGTGAGTATAATTTTTTTTGGATTTGATGATATTTTATTAAATTGTGAACCAAAATTAATCACTATAATATAAGAATGAGATCACATTTCTCAATGCCTTATAATTAATATAGAAAATATTCTAAGGAAAAATTTTATACCTTCCTAAATCAAAATATCCTTGAGCTCTATCACAATTTTCGATATGAACATCATTTCAAATTTTCCAAAAAAAAATAAAAACAAAAATAAATTCATTATGACCACTTACTAATAATTTCACTCTATATCTATAGAAACATGAAACATAATATTTTTAATTTAAAATTTATAGGAAATTCAAAATTTTGTTATGGTTATTTGTAAATTAGTAGAAATTTTCCATACCATAAAATAGTCAATGATAGATATCAATTTCAACATTTTCACCAAATTATTTCATTAGAATAATCAAAATCCTTTTTAATTGAAACACATCATTCGTAGAAGTAGTTTCACTGGGGTACACTATGTAACCTGCAATTAAAATATTGTTAAATATATATTTATTCACATGTTAAACTTTTGAATCAGTAAATATGATGATCAATAATAAAAATCTATTGTTTTTTTAAATTGCTTGTGTATATATAGTGATTTTAGATAAACTCGTATTTTTATCAAATGAAAGAGTTAGTGTTCAAATTGAGTAGTATTTTATTGCAGACATTGGACTTAAAAGTGGGATTCAATATATAGGGGTTGAGACCAGAAAACATAAAATATATATTCTTAAAAATATCTTTAATGAATTTATATAAAATATAATAGATGATTTTAATATGATCTAAAAATATTTAATAAGTTAACAAAATTTTAGATTAATGTAAATAAGAAATAACTACTAATATAATTTATGAATATAGTTGAATCATTATCAGAAAACAAGACTCACTATGAAAAAACTAAAAATATTCATTAGTATTGGGTATTATCTAAAATCATGAATGATGAAAAATAATATATATAATATTATACATTCATACATTATTAAATTTATTGTCACACAAAAAAATATCTCATCTATGGTCTCCTGCTCATGTGATTCGTAGTATAATTTAACCATTTACCACTAATTTATAATATAATTAATTTTATATTGTGTGGAACATTTAATATGAAATTAAAATATAATATTTTCACTTAAAATTATGTTGATTAAGGGAAGTATCCCAAAATTAAAAAAAACTTATATGATTAAGGGATTTAATAACACAATTATATAAAAACAATAGGTGAAAAAAATTCAATTGTGAAAATATGTGAGAAAAATCATCCTTAAATCAAATTCATAGAAATATTAATAGATTTGGAGTCATACCTAAAAGAATTATTAAAAAATCCCTCAATATACTCTTGTTCTAAAAGGATTTAATGAAAATATAGTCCTTAATAGAGCTAATAGGTGACATTTTATCAATGTAGCTGAATCCATTATTTATATTGATCGTGTTTCTATTTTTATAGAAATGTGGATCATTTTAATGGTTTTTTATAATTTTTTTGAATATTTATTGAAGGATGGTATGTTCATAGAGCATTGGATATTTTTAGTTTGTTTTAAGGTCTACTGGTTCTTTAATTTCTAATTGTATAGCATGTGTTCTTTAAAAAATAGTCCATGGATGTTGTTAGTGTGGCTAATATTTACATGTTTAAATGAAATACAATATGTTTTGTGAGAAATAGTATCTAGGATGGTTTTTAATACCCTCTCTATCCAAGATATTTATGATTATTGATAAATTATATATCACAGATAATAAATAGTATACCGCCATCAGTATTAGGATCTTATAAAAATAAATCATTTCTGGATTTTTCCTCTAGGTATTCAATACTTCTCCCTATATATTTAGATTTGAGATAACCAGTCATTTATTTAAATTTTATTTTTATACAAATGGTTCTTATAGAAAAGATATCATATTTAGCGATCTTTGATTCTACCTCAAAATAAAGCAGGGATGGTCACCAATACTGGGAAGAATTCATAGGTTATCATTAATAACACTCATTGGGATAAGATAGTTAATGATAAGGGATGTGTGGTTGATTATCCGATTAATATCATTATTGATGATAAGTATGGGCCTAGAAGCCTCAATATTATGATAAGTATACTATAGATCCAAAATCAAATAACATATATGTTTCCAATGTTATAGATTCACATAAGGATTTAAGTATAGTTGACTCAAATTCCAATAATTTTTTTTAATGAAATATAATTATCTAGTTATCATAATTATAAATAGAGGATATAGGATGATCCACTTTAAATAAATATATAACTAGGCTCAAATATTTGAACCCTCATTAAACATAAAAACCTAAATAGTTATATTCTTAATCATTAGCCCCAAATATAGACATAGTAAAAATATGATCTATACATTTTAAAAAAGAATCCACCGTCAAAAATATATTTTCACATATAACTACCTACCATCATTATTATGTATCCAACATTATTCTTAAAAATTCCACATAAATACTACGTACAAACACCCAATTATAGAGTTAAATGCATAAACTATGAACTTCACAAAAAATTATTATAAGAATTTTTCAATTAGTGTATTGGATTTGGTCGGGAAGGGGGATTTCATTTTAATATTGATTTTAGTCACTTTGGATCTTTCACAATTCCTATAATTACCTACACCTCATCTATTTTCTTCAAACACAAATCACAATACAAAAAAATGAGTTGGTATTTCAGGTTAAAGAAAAGGCATTCATAATTGGGTTGGATTATGTTAGGATTCAAAATAGATGTGTTTACCAAATAGCTAAACTAGCTTAAACCCAACCCATGATCTTGAATTTCCACATGGTACTCAATATTAATCATACAAAGAGTAAAATAAATCCATGTGATAGCATCTTGAAACATTACCCCTGTATTTGTTGAATTATAGAAAATATCAATGGAACAAAAAAATAAAATATCAAAAAATGAACCATATATGTATTTAAATATTAAAAAACAATAATATTAACATTCCATATATCCAATATACTTATATATAACTCATATAAATACATGTGTATCAACAGAAAAGATATATATATATTTATAGATAGGAGGTATATGAAACCTTTATATATAACTACAAAACCCATATGTATAGAGAACACACACACATATATATAATATCAATATATAAGATAATCACCATAACTATGAAAGAAAGAGAAAATTGTTAACTCATATGGTAAGTCCCACAAACTATACAAGTATTCACATAAATTTCCAATAGATAAAAAACATTTAATTTGAATGTACACTCTCAAAATAAAATATTACAGAAACTACAAATAATCATTTATTATATTAAATTTACTAAACCAGAACAAAAACAGATAACATATTTTCAATATTACACTTTATCCTCCAATACAGAAAACCAACCAACTTTGATAGGAAATCATTATTAGGAAAATCTAAAACTCATTAGCTAATTCTCCATAATTATATGAATTTGTGTTAAACAATTTAATAATCATTAATAACAATCTTCCCCCAATGTCTCTATTTTTTAACCTTTTGTATATTCTGCATACGATGATACATAAAAAATCTCCAAAATCAAATATTGGAATAAAATAAATCTTATTTAATTTTTAAAAATCTCAAATATGGTAATAACAATCAAAACCTATTAGTATTGTGATAAAAATTTCATAAGGAAAAATTTTAAAAACAAATAGATCTTTAACTATTGTTGAGAAATTTCTAGTGAAAAACTAGATTATGAAATTAAAGATGAAAACCCAAGATTGAAATCAAAATTTCAAGTACTTTTGTATACAAAAAATCAATTGTAATCACAATGACAACTAATAAAATATAATAATGATGAAAATATAAAATCAATATAAAAAATATCATTTTCTCAAAATTCAATACCTTTAAGATGGTATCTATGTGTAAGTAATTGACCTTACACATTATACATTCGAGTAATTGTAAACTGGATTTCTATTATTACATTTCAAATAATATTTTTGGTTAATAGTTTTAGATAATTTGGAAATAAAACAAATATAAACAGTTGAATATTTCAAGGTATTCACTTCTACTTAGTATCAATATTTTCCACCAAAGGAAACCATGTTAAAATAAAACATGGTTTCTTTTCATAATCAGTCTTCAAAATTTTCATCTTGTCTTCACCCTCATCCCCACTTATCCTTTACCATGAAAAAAAAATAGTTTTTTAAACTTTGGATGAGAAAATAATATCTGTAAGTTACATAAATAAATGGGAAATTTTAAACCAGTGAAAATCCAAAAAAACATTTTCATAAAAACATAACTTTTTATTAAAAACAATTAATCATATTTTCAAAAATATCACTATATCACCATTTGAAAATAAATATTTTTTCATAATAAATATTGAGAAAGAATAAAAATATAAGAATGTAACTTGGGAAATAAATTTTCATATCAATATTATAAACAATGTAGTTGTCTCATATATAGAAGGAGTAACCATCGTAGTTACATTTGGAATAATCATCATAGAAATATTCTTAAAATATCTTAGGAGAAACCTAAACAGTTAAATTTTTCCCATTACCCAGTAAATCTGAAGGATATAAGGGGCTCAATCAACCTCAGATTATCATGAAACCAACATACATCATAAACATATCCCAATACCAATAACATAATAACAACACATAAATCTTAAATAAATGAAACATTCTTGAGGAAAATAACACTTCCACTTTGAAATAACATTTAATTTTTTTTTAAATATTCCAACTTATAAATGAAAACATTTTGTTTGAAAATATAATTTTAAACTTATAAATTAATCTTCAAAATATTATTGTGTCATGAATGTGAGAAATTCTATTCCGGGCTTATATGGTTTAAAATCATTCTTTCTTCATTTTTGAAGGAATATTCACAAAGAACCACTTTTCAGAAATGACAAGAATAATGTATTCAAACAATTTTTAAAAAATTACATTATGAATAGAAATGACATTAAAAAATTGTTTCAGAATATTGGAAACATTTTTTTATATATTTTTATAAAACATGAACAATGATCAAAAAGATATTTTTAAGAGTATCATTAAAAAAATAGTTTTTAAAAGATTGTCCCTCATAAATATCACAATGTTGAATTTGGTATTAATAAAATAAAAAAATATTTGTATCCACATTAAATTCACATAAAAAAACAATACATCATAATATAGGAGAATAATTTTAAAACATAATCTTGGCACAACATATTCAAGAAGAAGAAATTTAACCCAGAGATTGGAAATTGGGATAAGAAAATCATGTACCTCATGTTAGACATCCTTAAAAAGTGTTCAAAAATATTATATAATGGTTTAATTAATATTATTATATAATTATAAAACTATATTGATATTTACAATACCTTATGTGATGATTTTATAACATCTTATAACCCATGAATTAATAATATTTCATTATTTTCCTGGTTTTGGGTGTGTTTGTTTCATGGTTTCATGATGGGTTTATTTGGGTATAATTATGGATGTTGTTGTAAAATGGAATTACAAATCCATAAGTGCAATTTAATAGTATTAATGAACTTATAGAATTAATAATTGTCTCTTATATCATTTTTATTTCTTACAAGAGGATTTTCAAAAGATAATATATTAATGATAAATGTTTAGTTTTTCTTTGCGGTTTTTTCGAACATCACGAACTAGTTTTGTCCTATTTAATATTATGTTTTTATATAAGTTAAAGTACATAAAATTTGTTATAATATACCTATTTAGATCTTATATAACCAAAATTTCACTTTTATGACCAATCAAAAAGGCGGTAACATAAAATGAAAAATTATTATTCATGGAGACACTAAACCAGCCTAATTTGAACAATAGTTTTGTTTCATTTAATAAGAGGAGAACAAAAAAGAAAAGGATATGATATATTCCATTATAAACATAAAAATGCAGTAAACAAATAATTTTTTATTTATAATTCTATTATGGATGAAGTAGGTGAGTAGAATGTATAAAAATAAAATAAACTAAGGGAGGTAGTTTGAGAAAAATTACCTCTTGAATATCACCTCTTTGAGAGACACATGATGACCTTGGATTTTGAATTTTCTTGATACTAGTAAAAATTAGAAATTTTAAGAGTGAGGATGATAGTTTTGGGTATAGATTTTATTATCTACAAGGTATCATGATTTAAAATGGTGTGGTATTAAAACTTGGGGAGATGTGGGTTTAAGTGATTAAAATAATGATTATTTTATATTTAATGCCATCCACATTGAGGTGGAATTAAAATACATGAATTTTTCAGTAAATTAAAATTTTATATGATTTTTAGGGTTTATCCACACCTCAAACAACCATAACATATTTGTAATTTTAATATATGTTGAGATTTTACTTTTTAGCTTTAACCCTTGTCTTTATTTTAACTATAAGGCGGTAAATAATATTTTTACCCTGGTAAATTTTTTATACCTAAAAATTAAATTTAAAATAGAACCTAAATTTGACCTTATGATTCAAAATATGGAATCCCTTTTACCAAATTCAATTCAGATAATTTTAAAAATAATATATAAAATTAAACCAAATAACACAAAAAAATCATGTTTATAAAGTGAAAAGTTAAAATGTTTGAAATGTTATTAGATCCAATTTCTATTTAAAATTGATTAAAAATAACTAAATTAGATTTTATTTAATTTATAATTAAACTAATTAATGTTTAAAAACAATTTGAAATATTATTTAACAATAAAAATGTATTAGATGAAAAAACAATTTTTAATTAATGTGTAGTATTTTTATTATTCATCAAAAAATGAAACTTATTAGAGAAATAAAAATAAATATCCCTAAGAAAAATTTGACATAGCATTTCAAAAAAGATGATTATTGTTTCATATAAAAATTATAAATATGTCATAATTTAGATTGAAAATAGTTTCTCCATCAAAAGGTGTAAAAATGTCTTTTAGAAAAATATAGTTTTTTATGGACAAGGTTGAATATATTCGTATCTTAAGCCTATAAAACCAATTGAATTAATTTAAATATAAATTATTATATATAAAACATATATATTTAATTGATATATTTCACTAATAGTGATTAATTTAATTTATTAATATAAATATTCAATATGGGCATAGAAAATAGTTTTGTAAATAAATACACGTCCTTTATATTCAATTGGTTCAAATTTATATTTATCATTTATTGGTAGCCAATAATTTAATTTTATAAACATTTATATACTATATTTTCAAAATTTATGTAATATAATTCATTAATGTGGTTACATAGGTAAGATGATAACAATCTTATTTAAATAATAATGTTTAATAGTTTGTTTAAGTTTGATGTTGCATATCTTTTATAATATCGAGAATAGTGTTTCCTTTTAACATCTATGTTTTTTTACATTATCCCCCCCAACCCCCACTAATAACAATTTTTCTCTCAATTTAAACTTGGAATCGAAAAACTAGGTTGTTGAATTTTCAAAATACATTTTTTGAAATCCGACATTAGAACAAAGATAAATAAAACATTCACATAATAAGAGATAAAAGAAAGCACGAAGGTCACCTGAGATAAGACATACTCGGATTCTATGTAGGAAAACATGGATATGTAGGAGAAAATTAACTATAAATTTCTTATGTAGAGTGATAGATAACATGTTTATGATAATGTTAAAAATCAAAAAATAATAAATTTAAAATGGTTTGTACAAGATAAAGTAAATTCCAAAAAATAATAAACTTTTATATAATGTAAAAATACTTTATTATCCAAAATTTTATAGTAGTACCGAAATTCCAACATAGATTATTCAAAAAATAACTACCCTTAAAATTATTAAAAATATTCCTGACTAAATTTTGAAACCCAAAAATATGAAAGATTTTATCACATAGTCTTCACAGATAAATTAAAAAAAATTCTCCAAAAATAATTTCAATTATTGTTAATGTCTCATTTAAAAAATTTAATTTCCTAAATCACATAATAGAGAAGTAAGATAATAATTTCTCAAATCAATAAAATTTCACAATAAAACCATATATTATTCCAAAATATAATTCAACATTTATTCCTCCAATAAAATCTCAACGTATTCTATTTACCTTGACCGTATAGGGTTCCTATAATAGTGAATGACTTTTGAAATAACATTAATCAGTTAATTAAAAAATAATTTAACAATCCCCTAGAAAACATATGGTACCAAAATCAACTTTTTCACTTATCCAAATATATTATTAAAATAAAAATAAAATTTTATCCTAACTGGGAATTCCAATAGTCTAGTGGTAGGAGATACACCCTTATCACCCTTCATTTTTGGGTGCGATCCATGCAGCCTTAGTATATGAGGTTGTTTGTCACCCATCCCAGGGATTTTTCTTTCTATAAATAAATATTAATATAATCCTTGTAAATTTTCAAAACATACTTAAAAGTAACTTAAATATATTTTAACCAAAAAGTTAATCTCATACCTTTCATATTTTCATCCTAAAAAGTAAGAACCCATAATTACCTCTAATTAAGATATCATACAAACCAAAAATAATGACAATTCAATTAAACATATGCACAGGAAAAAATTAAAAGAATTTTTCCTAAAATAACCTTTTTATATCGTAAAAATAAAAGTTACTTGTACCTGAAAAATTAACACATTTTACCACTTTTCAATGGTATTAATTCCACCTAACATTTTTTCCAAATTTATGAAAAAACCATAATATAAAAAATCCTTAGGAATTCTATGATTCCTATAATATTTGTAAAATACCATGATGTCATATATTTGAAAACTCAATATATAAACACATCCTTCACTAAATGTGATTATTAAACCATTAACCATTATTTATTATTTTATTATTTAATGTGTTATTATTACAATAAAACTTGTTAATTATATATTTATGAACTATAAATATAAAACCAATCAGGTTTTATACTATATTGATAAGAAAATAATTCATACCTTAAATCTAGATTCTAGGATATTCTTGATATCCATATTAACTTTCAACATGTTTCCCTACATTCAAAAATTAATTTTTCATTCCACTTCTATAATTTCACTTTTTGATAGAATTGGAAGAGTTGAGATCTTGAAAAGAAATGAAAATTTTACCATGACCCGTAAAATATTTTGTAAAAATGAATATGTGTTTTATAACAAAAACAATTTCTTACGGGTGATTTTAACACTCAATAAGCTATCAAAATAATTTAAAGAAAATTTTTTCCGTAATAGTGATGATCAAATCCTCTTGGAGGGATAAGAAGGTTGTGCAAGATATCATTCCTTCCATAATGATAAATAATCCTTGATGTGTAGAAAATAAATTCATTAAAACCTGAAATGAATTATTACATCTCAAAAATAAAATGGACATTTCAAATATGATACCCATGGAACCTCTATGATACTTTAAACAAAAAATCCTTTATACGTAAATCAATTAGATTACTAAATCTAATATAAAAAATATTATTAATTTCTTATAAATCCATCACTATAAACAATTAAAGGGTTGTATAATAATTTAAATATATTTTTATCCTTAAACATTTGAAGCCATGATGATTTAAATATCTCCTAATAAAACCTGACAAGGAAACATCATAATCTCCAAAATTTTCTTAACCCTGCTCTGATACCAACTATTAGGACCCTGCCTTAAAAAATTTATATTCAAGTGATTTTAAACTAAAATTATATTATTACACTCCCATGAATATTTTAAATTTATATTTTTATATAATTATGAAATAAATCATATTAAACAACTCAAATATTTGATAGTATACACTTCTACTTAGTACCCTTTTTCAACAAAAGAACCCCTTTTAAAATAAAACTTGGTTTCATTTTTTGCTTAATCAATACACTTTTTATCGTGTCCTCACCATCTTCCCAACATATCCGTTGAACTGTAAATTTTTTTTAAAACATTAATGATAAACAAATCTTAGTAAGGTCAATAAAAGAAGAGAAAACATTTTTCCATTGTAAATCTATAAAAATATTTTCATAAGAACATACCTTCTTAATGAGAAAAATGAATCATCTTTTAAAAACTCTCATTATCTTACCAATTGAAAATCAATCAATTTTTATAAAAAAAATAATTAGCAAGAATAAAAAATATAAGTAGGTAACTTGGGATATCATTTTATATATTCCTATTATAATAATTTTATCTCCCTAAGCAACAAAGGTAGTAACTTTCATGGTTACATTTAGAATAATCACTCTAGCACTATTCTTATAATCTATTAGCATAATCCTAACCTATTAACTGTATACCATTACCCAATGAATTGTAGATATATAATGGGATCACCTGACATCATTTTATTATAGATTCAACTATCCTCATACACAATTACCAAGAACCATAACATAAGCATAACACATAAATCTTGAATAAAAGAAAAATTCTTGAGGAAAGTAACTTTTCCATTTTGAAATAACATTTCATATTTTTACAAAGATGCACACTCATAAATGAGAACATTTAATTTTAAAATAAAATTTTAAAATTTTAATTTATCTTCAAAACCATAATGTTTCAATAAAGAGATAAAAAAATTTAATGATTTATATGTTAAAAAAGATTCATTCAGCATTTTTTTTAGAAAAATCACAAATAATCACTTTTCAAGAAAAGAAAAAAATAATATACGCAAATAAATTAAAAAATTTGTAGAAATTAAATTTTAAAAAATAGTTAGAATATATTAAAAAAATGGAAATATTTTTATAAAGTACTTACATTTAATAAAAATGGAGTTTTAAATGTAACTTTTATAAAATAATTTTTAAAAGAAACTCCCTTAAAAATATCACATTGTTGAAGTGGGAATTTATAAAATGAATCAAATGTGAGTATCAAATAATAATATAGGTAAAAAAAAGTATGAATAAATTATAATATATAAAAATTAATTTCACACATAATCTTAGAATGACATAATCATGAAGTATAAGTTTAACCCAAAGAATGGAAATTGTGTTAGGAAAATCCCTTACCACACATTTGAATTCCTTAAAAAGTGTTCAAACCTCTTGTATAATTGTTCCAAGTATGTTATCATATCATTAATGCCCTATATTAATATTTATAATATTTTATTTGATGATTTTATAACATCTTATGACCTATTAACTAAAAATATTTCATTATTTTATGGTTTTGGGGGTGTTTATTTCATGGTTTCATGATCAATTCATTTGTGTATAATTATAGATGTTCTTGAAAATGGAATTATAACACTAAAATTAAATTGAATAGTTTTTGTAAACTTCAATAAATATTAATGGTATCATATATCATTTCTATTTCTTACATGGGGACGAAACATTAGATAAAATGTTAATGATAATTGTTTAGTTTGTTTAGTTGGTTTTTTTTGAACATCATAAACTAGTTACGTCAAATTTAATATTATGTGTTTATACTTGTTCCATAACATGAAATAGGTTACAATATACCTATTAAAATATTATTTAACCATAATTAAAATGTTATGATCGTCCATGATGGTGGTAGAAGAAAATGAAAAATCATTATTCACGGAGACAATAAATCAACCTAAGTTAGACAATAGTTTCATTTATTTAAATAAGAGAACATGAGAAATGAAATGGATATAATATATAACATTAAAACATACAACTATAATATATAAATTATTCTGGATTTATCAGGATTTTATGGATGAAGTATTAGAGGATAATTTAGAAAAAGAAAATAAATTAAGAGAGATTCTTTGAGAAAATTTCCCCTTGAATATCACCTCCTTAATAGACCCTTGAGGACCATGGATTTAGTAATTTGGTGATAATAGAAGCACTATTAGGTGGAGAGTATTGGGAGGATATTATTGGATGATATTTATGGATCTAAAAGGATTTTGAGTCTAAATTGGGTGGTGAGTAGTGGTATTTATATTTGGGGAGAGGTGAGTTGAAGTGACTAACATAATGATTATTTTATATTTTAATCCAACCACCTTGAAATGGAACTAAATACCTATAATTTGGTTTGAAATTAAAATTTTATAGGATTATTAGGGTCATTCCAAACCTCAAAAAACTACAAAAATTTGTAATTTTAATGTATGTTAATATTTTACCGTTTAACTTCAACCCCAGTCATTATTTTACCTAAATGATGGTAAATAAAGTTTTTTCCATTCATTGTTTTTATACCTAAAAATTATCTTGAACATACAACCTAATTTTAAACTTATCATTCCAAAAATCATATCCATTTTAATAAATTATTTTTATATAATTGGAAAAATTACATTTAAAATTAATCCCACAGACATAATGAAAAAGTGGGGTTTTAAAGTGAAAATATCAAATGTTTAAAATGTTTTCATATCCAATTTGAATTTGAAATTTATTAAATGACATATATTGGATTTATTTATATATTATTAAACTAATAATACTTTTAAAACTATTTAATATATAATTAAACTATATAAAGTACTTAAATGAAAAAGAAATGTTCAATTAAAGTATAGTATATTTTACTATTCATCCAAAAAATGAAACTTGTGAGAAAAATACCAAAAATTGACCATAAGGTAATTTTCATATATTATGCCTTAAAATTTTTTATTATTTATTCATATCATAATTATAAATGTATCAAAATTTATATATAAAACTAGCCCAACTTTAAAGGGTGGAAAAAGATTCTTTTAGAAAAATATAAATTTTATGCTCAAAATTGAATTTATCTTCATCCAAATCATATCAAACCTATTATATTAATTTAAAAAAATGGATATAAAAAATATAAATTTCATTAATATATTTCAATAGTATTGAAAATTTAATTTAATTAGATAAAATTTCATTACGGGAATAAAAAATATTTTTTTAATTAATACACATCCTTTATATTCAATTGGTATATATTTCAATTTATAATTATTTTGTAACCAAGGAATTTATTTTATAAACATGTGTAATATATAATTTCAAAATTTAGTTAATATAATTAATTCATACCATTATAACAGATGTGTTATAATTATCACATTTAAATAATAAGGTTTTGTAATTTATTTAATCTTGATGTGGTGTATCTTGTATAATATCAAGAATAGTGTTTCCTTTAAAAATGATTTGGGTGTTATTCCATGGTTCCTAGAGATTTGGGCTTATCAGTTAATTTGAACAGATTGTTTTAGAGATCAAATTTTTCAACCTTGTTGTTCATAATGACGAGGTGGGTAATTAAACTAAATAATGATTAGAGAATACCTCACTATTGATCAATTTGGAAAAAGGGAAAGGTTGAAATAAATGTTATTGTGGTCTCATAGAGAAGTATGGGGATTGTGGGGTCTCATGAGAGTAAGTTTGAGAATGGTGGGAGTTGAGTAAGGAGGGTTTAAAATGAAGGGAGTCATTTAATGAGGAAAACAAGGACCACATGAAGGGTGCTGACATAGGGAGATGGGTGTGGAGGGTTTTCGTAAAGGGTGTCAGTGCTGTAGGTAAAGGGTCGTGGTGTGGGTCATGAATGACGTGAGGGGTGTCGATGGATAGTGGTGGAGGATTTGGTAGTGGTGGGTGAGGGTATCAGTGATCGTGGAGGAGGCAGGGGGATCATAGATGTGGAGGTGCTGACGATGTTAGTGGAGGGCGATGATGGCATCAGTCATCATAAGAGGTATGGGTGTGGTGGATCTCAGTGTGGTGTGGGAGAAACATTAGGGTTTATTATTGGTAAAAATTTCTTAAAATAAAAAAAATCAATAAAATATCACATATCAACAAATTTTTTAAATTTAAAATATAATAATTATGTATATAAATGGCAAAAAAATTATACAATTTATTAATATTATTTTATAATATAAAATAAAATTATAATATTTTAATATCGATTATTAACAAAATAATATTACTCAAATTATTTTTATGTTTTTTTATTTACAAAGTTTAAATAATTATTTTTGTAATTTATTATTATTAACTTTAGTTGTTTTTATTAAATTAAAATATGAAAATTAAATTATCTAATATATAGATAGCTTCAAAAATATATCTAAATATATCAAAAATCGTAATTATTTAATTTTAGTTTTTAGAAAAACTATTTAAATATTTATTAATAGAATGATATTAAAAGATATAAGCACTATTAACATTTAGAGAAAATTAAAAATTAAAATCAATTAATGAGATATTTATAATAATACTATAAAAACGGATACTGAATTTCTTCATAATAATATATATATATATATATATAATTGATTTATCCGAATTAGATATCACTAAAATCATCGTTATTATTGAATGGATTATTGTACCAATTTTTATTATTGGTAAAATGATTATTGAAAATAGTTATTATTAATAAGAAATTCATGTGTTGTTAAACAAATGTTATTGTTAGTATGATAAATTAATAAATTTAACTATTTTTAAAAGAATTTTTTTGTATTGAATGATCAATGTAAATGGACATATAACATAGTAAAAACGAGTTTTGGTACTTAAAATTAATAACAACGAAACTTAAAATATGTTTTAATTGAACTTTTTTACCAAGAAATATATTTTATATCAATAAATTTCGTTTTTTATATGTCATTTTTTATAGTGTACTACCTTCTATTCCATCCCACACAGAGGAGACTAATCACCCTAGAATATTTTCCCTTATACCTACACGTGCTCAACATCTATTCTACAATTTTTGGGATGAGCGGGATCCTATGCATGGTCATTTGTCCATTTAAATGAAAATATTTTTGGGATATGATAGTTTTGAGACTTGTAAATATTTTTTCTAACACTTTAATGAAATCCTTCTATATAATTCCTTGATAAAATTTACATTATCCAACTAAAAATTGTAAAATACATTCTCCTTGTATTTTTTTATTAAAAGACATGTCTTTCTTAATGTAACCCTCTACATGAAAAATGAAACATTTCCTTGTAATTATATTCTTTCCTCAACATGCTTTTGTGATGTGGCCTATTTTGTTTACTTATATTCTGCATCATTTACATGGAAATCTTAATTTTTTCGAAAATAAATGTGACTTTATTTTTTATTAATTTAAATTCTCATCATTTTTGGGTTTTTAATGAAATTATTTACAAATTTAATTCAAAAAGTAGAATTTAGAAGATTTATTAATCGATTGTTCTTATTTTAATCTTCATATATTTTTTGTAATTATCCGGCCATATAACATAACAAAATATTGAGTTTTTAGTCAAAAAATAACTTTCTTTCTTTCATGTAGAAATTCATGGTCTTAAGTTTTAGGTAATTAGGTTATAAATATTTTATTTGAAAAACGTATATTAGAAAGAGGATACTTCAATTGAGTGTCCATTATCACAAAATATATAACTTTTATAAAGAATCACATTTTATTTTCTTGAAAAATCATAATGAATTTCAACTCAACTCTTTATTTGTTCATACCCATTATTAAAAATTGTGAAGAAATTTTAAAATATGGGATGAGAACAAAAATATCAATAATGTACGTAAAATAAGTAATCATCTAGTCTAATAAAAAATTAAAAACCCCATAAAATTATTACCTTTATCACATTATTCTTTTTTGCATATGAAATAAATTATTTCTACATAAAAGTAACATACATTTTTATTAGAAAATAGTTAAACCTGTCTAAATTAATTATACACCCTCTAAGGAATATTACACAATAATATTACTAACTTGTGGTATACTCCTATTAAAAATAATTTGATCCTAGTTAAATCTATTTGAGAAACCACAATAGTTAACTCCCTCTCTTCCATTAAAGAAAAATAGCATTACCCATTGTATTAGTGAGAAATAATGGGGATTACCCATCATATAAGCAATATCAATCCCACCAATTTCTCATATATAATTATAAAGTACCATTTCATAAAGAAAGGAATTTATCTACTATCTTTTCATCATAAAACCCATGAAAATATATTTTAAACTGATGTCAAAAACACTTTTGAATATCGAAATACACATTTATTTTAAACACTCATTTACAAAACAAATTATCCAGAACAAAGAGAAATATCTTTTTTCATTGAGTAAAATATGAGTGATTTTAAAGGAATAAAAATATCAAATAATTTCTATGGTGGGTGGAACAAACCATTGATGTCATATATATTTTAAAATAAAAAATTCCATTTTCCCTTTTTAAAAATTCATTCTGTAAAAATATTCCATTTTGAAAACATTTAAAAAAAAGTGAAAAGTGATATAAAATTTCATTTATAATTCATTACTTTCCATAAAAAATATAAATAAATTAATTTTAGGAATATGGACATGGAATAAAAGGTTAATGAAAAAAATAGTAAAAATATTTAAAATGAGGTTTTATGTTAAAGAGGCCCTTATAATGAGTCTGACTCGTCACATTCATTATTTTTATTCATTAATAATAAACATATGTTAATTATTCAATTTATTAATAATATTTTCAAATTTATTATTCATATTATTTTATTTTATTACATTTTATATACAATTACTTAGTCAATTATGTTCTCATTGGACATTTAGATAATATTTGGATCATATGTCCAAAATGACTTTAATACATAAGCTATGGTAAAACAGGAAACTATTGAATAATTTGAAGAATAATTAACATTAAATAATTATAATTTTATACATAAATTAATCTTTTAAAACCATATAATAAATATGGTTATGAAAATGAACAGTGTTATAATCATGGAGACAGGAGGTCATACCTACGCATGGCCAATGTTTCCATTTTTCAAATATAATTATGCAAAGTAGGTAACTATTATTTTATATTTTAATAATGAAAATTAAATCATAAATACTATATTAGTTCTTTAAATATTCATACATATATTAGTCATGTGATTTGTTTGATGAAAAACAAATCACATTTCTTTATTGAGGTGGAATCCACACGTACGCACGAACAACATTATCATTTTTCAATGAATGGAATGTTATGAAAATATATGATATATTAGTATTTTATAATGATAAATATTTCCTAAATAACATAAATATAAATTAAATCCTTCATTATAAACAGCTACGAGTGGTGGTGATAGAAACTTAATCAAAATGTTTTGTGAGGCGGTAATCCAATGTACACACGAATGATTGTTTCATTCACCATACCATGAAAGAGGATATGGATATAAGTTAGGAATTTGACATAAAAAAATATAATTATATAGAAGCTAATGGTGTTATTGTTTAATCGTGGTTCCATAAGTTTTGAATGAGGTATAAGAAGAAATAAAACGAAAACTCGTGGTTAAAAACTATACCTCTTCTTCAGACAACCTCCAATGGTTAACACCAAAATCTTACCTAGGATGGTTATTTATCAAACCATAGCCTATAAAATTTTTCAAAGGATGTAATAATGGTATTTTTTATATATTTGTTTAAATAAAAGTACTTTTAATTTTCATGAAAAGATGTGAAGAGGTTCCCCTTTATAAGTGAGGGGATGGGCACTCTAGGAATTACAAAAAATATTACATAAAATATTAAATTAATATAAAATAATTTCCATTTTAAAATGAATTAAAATTAATTTATTTGAAATATATGACGATTATGTGTCTAAAATATCTCATCCTATAAAATTTGGACAAGTTTACGTGATGTTTTCATCCTTATCTTTGGTATTTAATCCCCATTAACCCTTTTAAAAATTGTCATAACATCAAGGTTTTTTAAAATTTATAGTTTAATATAATTACTATAAAGGAAAAATATGACCATAAATAGATATTAGATAATGTTTTAAAAAATATACCAATATATTTTTAAAATATATGATTTTTAGTAATTTTAAATCATTTAATAAAATATTATTCATTATAAAAAAACATTAATGTCATTTTTAGAACAATTGAATTAATTTTTCTTTGGAAAAACTGTAAATCAAGAGAAATTTAATATAATACTCTAACACATCACAAAAATATAATATTATCTAAAATAAATTGAGTCACAATAATTAATTCAAATTATATTAATTTTAATATTTTTAAAATCATTTATTTTGTTTTTCTATTAGTTGAATAAATATTTTGTCGGTGTTGTGTAAGAATTTAATGCAATTATTTCATCACTAAAATTTATAAATTGTTTTCCAAGATAAAAAAAGGATTACTATTCAAATAAATATTTATAACCAAATATATTTCTTTTCAATCTCAAAATATTATTGATATTAAAATCAAGAACATTAAATGGTTTACATTATCTTTTACTTAAATATTATAAATTCCAAAATCAATGAAATATAGCACATAATTTCCATATTTGATAAACATGGCTAAAAATAGAAATGTAATTAATCTTGTAAGATAATTTAAATTGTTGTGGTCATTTGGTATTCCTTGTCCAATAAATTTTAACCTTAATTACTTGATTAACGCTTACTGAGTTGACAAATATTTACTACATTTAATATTTATAATTACAAAAAAATAGTCATATATAAATTTTTTGATCTAATAATATCAAAGAATTAATCTATTATTTATGATTCAATTCATTGAATTTTTCTAAGTTAATTTAAAATTAAATAAGAAAAATAAAAAAAAATAAAGAACTTTTCAGAAAAAATGCCTTTTAAGTATAAAAATGTTCTTATTCTAAATTCAAGTATAAAATTCATTGGGATGACAAAATTGGATTATTTTCAATCAATAGTAAAAAATAAAATATTAAAACTAAACCAAAATAGAATTTTAATTTTTAAATATTTGAAAATAAAATATAGATTTCTATAAAAATCAATATTTTCACTCTAAATTTAAAAATCAATTTTTTCCATAATAACAAGAAAATTAACTCCTTAGATAATTTTTATTTTGTTATATAAAAAATAAAGTTAGTTTATTTTTTCAAAAAAATAAAGTTAGTTTATGATAAATATTCTAAAAAATCTCTAAATTTAATATAATATAAGATAAAAAAATACAGATCATTTTGGAAGAAAATGTATTTTGAATCATAAAATATCTATATTAAAAATTCAGTGATTATTTACGAAGAATTAATCAATAAATTTTAATCGTGTATGAACATTATTTATAATTCATAATGAGGTTTATCAAATTGATACCCACTATTTCAATGGCTATTTTATTCTGGTAACATTTAAAAAATAATATTTTTATTTTAAATCCCAAGTCACATAAAGCTATGTATTTTTTGTTAAGAAAGATATTTAGTATGGTATTCTTTTAAAAACCCAAGGTGTTACATTCCCCCACACCCTTTAATAAATTATTTCTAATTATTGTGAACAAGATATTCAAAATCAAAGGTTTCACATTTGAAAACACCTTTTTTCAAAACCCACATCATAGAAAGGGTTAATAAAACATCATCCAAAAAAGAGTGAAATATAAATACCAATGTCATATAGAATAAAAAATATCAAGGTTTAAAAATAGCATAATGTTAGTGGGAAGTAAATATTTGAACATGGAAGAAAAATTAAAGTTTAAATAATAATAAAGTGTGGTAGTGAACATTGATCACATGAAATTGAATATTCATGATAAAGTAAATTCCAGCAAAATGATAAACAAAATATATGTGAAATGACCAAAAATTCATCAAAATAAATGTATTTTGGAAAACATTTTGTTTCATAGCCCTTTTCCAAAATTTGACGTATTATTTTACCGTCTAGACTAAGAACATAAAGTAATATAATTACTTAAAAAGTATAATTTCATCATTTAATCAATTTTCACCACAATCTCAACTCTTTCCCCAAATAATGAGTATTCAAAAAAGAGGAAAAAATATATTCTTCATGTATTTTGACAATAACCAAAACTAAAATGGTTTGAACGAGATAAACCTATAAATGAATAAATAAAACATCGATTTCCAAATATATAAAAATAACACCAAAATTTCAACTTAGATCATTCGATAAATAAATAGCGTTAAAATAATTCAAAATATTTCAAAACCAGTTTAAAACACCAAAAACTAATATATTTGATTGCATGTTTATCCAAAATTGATTAAAATTAATCTATAATCAATATTAGTCACCCATAAATTCATATAACCAAAAATTTATATGGTTTAGTCATATAACCTTCAAGATATGCTAATAATTTCTACAAATAACATGAATCACCATAAATTCTCATTAATACTATATATCCTTATAAAATATTATTCAACCATTATTACTTAAATAAAATACCATATATCAAAACATATTTCTACATATTTTAATCATAAAAGGATCCCCAAGATATAGGTGATAATCTTCTGAAAAACATTGATATCTTAATTACCAAATCACTTTTCAATCCTTTGGTTATTTATACGATAAAACATATACACCCAAAAATATGATGAAAATTCTGAAAAATAATCATAATAACATGAATGTTAAATAATTTTATAACCACAATGGTTTCCTCATAAATTTTATTTTACATCCCCATATATTTAATATCATTATTTTTAAATAATCAACTATGTTAAACCAAAGGGTTACATATAGCTCAACCCACTAAAATTTATCCAAAAATGTCATTAATCATCTTAAAATACAATCACTAAAAATAAAAAAAGTCTTGTCTAAGACATTGATAATTTAATCAAACTTAAAATTTTAAAACAAAAAATGTTATCCATGACAGTTAACTAAACGTCACATGAAAAAATTATTAATCTAAAAAGTTATTTAAATCATACCTCTCATACCAACTATAAGGACATGACCTTATAACATTACATAATATTTAGTCTTTTTAAAGAATATGATTCATTTATCTCCTAATGATCATTATGGTTAAGAGTTTTAAATAATAATATCACAACTCTGAAATATCAAAATAATATAGTACAATGTCGGCACTTCTATTCAGTGTCCAGTTTTCCTACAATATAAACCATTTAAAAAATATATTGTTTCCCTTCCTAAAAAACATATTTAACATTAGAATTGATTTATTCTTTGTTCCTACCCATCATTAAACCATGTTAAAAATTTTTAAAAATATGATGTGATCACAAAAATTATAGTAGGATACATAATAAAAAAAATTATTCATTCTGGTAAAAAACATGAAAACCCATAAAATGCTTTCCTTTATCATATTACTCTTTGATCATATGAAATTAATAATATACACTATAAAACACATAATTTATTCAAAAAGGAAATCCTTGAAACCCATAGAAGTCAACTGGAAACCCTTTTAGTAAACTTATAACATTATTTTCATAAATTGTGTTAAAATCGTGCCATAAATAACTAGATCCTGGTTAAATTAATAGGAGAAACCACACTGGTTAACTCCAACTTTTTTCCATTGATGATGAGGATCATTACCCAATGCATTGGAGACATATAATATGGATCAATCATTATATTATCTATATTAGTCTCACCTATTTATAATATGTTTTTTGAAAGTACCATATCAAGAATAATACTTTTTATATTAAAATTTGTCATCATAAAAGCCTTGAAAAACTCTTTTAAACCCATATGGAAAAACATTATGGATATCTAAATACACTTTTATTATAAAACCCCATTTTTAAAACAAGATATACTAAACATACTGTAAGAGGGTTTTTTATTAAATAATACTTGAAATATTCAATATATAACAAAACATCAAATAACTGTTATGGTAGTGGGAAAATCCATTAATGTCTTATAATTTCAAATGATACATTCCTTTTTCCCTCTTTATTTAAACATTCTATAATAAGATTCCATTTTTAATACTTTTTAAAAATGTTAATAAGTGACATAAAATTTAATTTATATTTCATTTATGTCGATATAAAAACAATTATAATTTTTATAAGAAAATGGTCACAGAATAATAAAATTTAGAAAATAAATCATTAAAACTTTTAAAACATGGTTTGGAGTTTAACAGTCTCTTACCTCGAGTCTGACACATTATATACATTCATTATCAAAATGAATAATAAAATTAGGTTAAATATTTAATTTATTAGTAACATTTATCATGTTTATTATTCTTTTTCTTCTATTTAATATCATATTATATAAAATCACTTAATCAATTAAGTTCCCATCAGACATTTTGATGTTATTCGGCTCATATCTCTGAAATGACTTCGGTTGGTTGACTATGGTAAAGTAGGTCAATTTTTCAACATATATATAAGGATAATCAAAATATAATTATCATTTTATAAATAAATTATACATTTTAAATCAACAATGAATGATAATCATGAAAAGTGAACTACGTTTCAATTATAGAGAAGGTAGGTCGTAAGTATATTTGAGTAACATTTCCATTTGTTAATGATAATTATGGAAAGATGGTAAGTATTATTTTATATTTATATAATGATAATTATATAAGGAATTAAAAATTATTTCTTTAAATACAATTATATATACCATCCATATGATGTGGTGATGGAAAAACGAGCCATATCGCTTGAATCAGAGTGTGGGAATTACAATATAAGGATAGGAGCGGTGTCTCCTTCTTCTCCCTCATGCTATAGGTTTTCCATTAGCGGTGAGCTAGATGGGGGAGTTTTATTTGTTGGTGCCTTCACCCTCCCCCTTTCTCTTTCCCTTTGCCTCATCCTCTCATGTCCCCCTTCTTCTATCTCTTTATTCACTCTTGTGGCGATTTTCTTCTTGTTGAATGATCCAATGGGAGATTTTGATAGTTATAGTGATGGTTTTTGTTACAGAAGACTCCAAACTCTATAATTGTTCTCTCACGTTGGGTTCCTCTATGCCTCTCCAAGGTGGAACTGGAGAGGGGTTATCAAAGGGGTTTTTGGTTTTGGGTTTGGTAATCGGTTGTCTGGAGCCCTCGGTCGCTCAAATAATTACTCTGACCCCATGTTCCATTAATCCTTTTTCAGTTGGATATAGAGCAGTGGTAAATAATGGGTTTTGGGTTGGGGATTTGGGGGTCCATAGTTTTTCTTACGCCACATTATTCATTTTTATCCACTGTTAACAATATGGATCTCTTTCTCTTCAATGATCTATGCCTCGATCTGAGTTGCACTGGTCCTTGTTTGATATAGTTGTTTGATGCAGATTGCTCTAGTTTGGGAGTATGAATATTTTTCTATTGGTGATTATGGAAATGACATTGGATTGGTTTTTGTTTTTTAGATCTTTGTAATTGGTGATGTTTTGTTCATGTTTGGTGACGTTTGGAAATGTGTTTCTGGTTCAACTTTTTCTACATTTCTGGCTATATTTTTCAATGATGATTCCAATTAGCATCTGGTTTTTGGTTATACATATCTTCTGTGATGGTGGATTTGATAAAGCAGTGAGTTCCTTTATGGTTGTGGTGGCGCCATTTTTATTGTTCATGATGGTCGGTCGTGGTAGTTTTGTTGTATTATCTAGCTTATTAGTGTGGTGATGGTTGATGGAAGGGTTTATCAGAAGGCAATGATTATAGGTGTTACACTTGTCTAAAAAATGATTTTTAGAAATTATAAATAAAAAAAAATATATAATTTATTATAAAATATCATAAATATCATTTTTGGAACTGTTCATTTAATTTGAATTTGAATAGAACATGAGAAAAAAGGTATAGGAATATAATAATTTAAAACATCCCAAACATGTTATATATATCTAAAAAAATCATGTAAAAAATTAATTCATTAAAATTATATTACTTTTAGCATATTTAAATTCATTGGTTTTTATTTTACTTTTAATTGAATAAAAATTTCGCCAACTTTTCCTAATCATTTAAGGTAATTATTTTATCGCTGAAAATATAAATCATTTTACACAATAAAAAACCAATCTTTAAAATAACTATTTATAATAGAAAATAATATTTTTACCCCTATCAAAAAAATAATATAGATATTGAAAGCAACATAGTGGATTTTTGACATTATCATTTATATAAATATTATAAATGTGAAAATAATTGAAATATGAAACCAAGTTGCTATATTTTCGAAACGAGGATGGGTATGGGCAAATAGAACTAATAAAATATAATAAAATAATGTGTTACGGAAATTTATTAGACATTATAATATTATTTTTAACATTCAATTCAAAGAATTATTAGAATTTAATTTATTATTAAACCCATAACACGTAATGAAAAAAAATTCCGAAAAATGACTTTTAAGTGTAAAAATGAAATCATAAAAAATTTGAAATATAAAATTCATATAAAAGAACATAATTATTTTATTTTTATGAAAAATTAACAAATAAAATTTAAAATCTACTCCAAATATAATTTTACATTGTAGATACTTTAAAATAATAAACTGTTTTCAAAAAAAACATTATTTTTCATTATGCATTGAAAAATAGATTTTTTTAAAAACAAATTACGCTAATATAATTTTGATATTATGATATCAAAAATTAAGTTCATTTTATTAAATATTTTTTCCAAATTTCCATAAATCAATTATAACATACACTCATATAATTCCATAAAAATATTTTTTAGAAAATGTATTTCCGAAATATAAAAATATTTTTATAGAAAATTGAGTTCTTATTTCAAAACAATTAATAAATAAATTTTTATCCTGTATTACCATTATATATATATAAAATATTGATTTTAATCCTATTAAAAGAAAGGTTTTAATGATCACATTATATAAAAATATTTTTATAGTATATCCCAAGCCATTTAAATCTCGGTGTTTAATTTTTAACAAGATGTCAAGAATAGTGTTATTTTAAAAAATAGGTGTAATATATTTTGGGAATTAATGTTTTTATTGATATTGGTGGGAAATATAATTGATTTTATACTTTCATAGTGATATTTATGTTTTGTAATTAATATTTCCACATTCCATTAATTTTTTCTTGAATATAATTGTAGGATACATTTTTAATTCTCACCATTAATTATATAATTTGTAGAAATATTCTATTTTCGTTTAAATTTAAAAAATTGAATTTATTATTCACATATATTTTTTATTATTATGCATTGAAGAAGGCTATGTAATTGTAGATAACTTTCTATATAAATGTACTGTGTGGATATATTTAAGGGTCATTTTGTGACCTCTGTAAATGTAGCATTTAGTTAAATTCTATGTAAAGTTAGTTGATATAATACATAAAGGTAAATCAATATAGAATAATACTACATTAATGTAGATTGTAGACCTGTATAAGGGTGGTTCATGCTTTTGAATTCCAATTTAAGGGTAAGTCTATGGCTTTAGACATATAAAAGGATTACCCTTTCATTACAATGCCTACAAAAAAGTCACTATCGAGGGACTCTTAGGTTTCATAAGTGTAATCACAAATAAACATCCCAACATAAAGGTTTTTTGAATGATTAATCATGAAAGACCTAAAATTTTCGAAATTTATTCAAATCACATAGGGTAATTGAATTTGATGGGATGGTACTATGGGCAGCTGAATAATTCTAATGAAGTGTGTTAGAGAAGCTTCTTGTTATTTTCAAGGTAAGAATGAGAATAGTCAATAATATTATTATGCTCAACTAGTTTCATATGAAGCCTGTGCACATGAGGTTACAAGATTATATTGAGGGGATTTCCTTTATTAATTCATGGAAGATAGTATAATTCAAAGTGCTATGTAATTTTATATAATATTAATTAAATTTAATTAAGGTAAAATTACCATTGGTCAACAGTAATCGATACCACCACCCACTAATTGGCTTATACCAGAGTATAATTAAGAGTATAGTATAAAGGTATGACAATTCTGAGAGACCTAACCTAGACATCAAGGAAAAATATCACTCGAAATAGATGGGTAGTGATACCCAAGCTTGATAGAGAATATTATTATCTTCTTTTTATCTTTTTCCATGTAATTTATAAATCATTTCCTATGCCAACTATTATTTTGTTAATATTTCATTGTACTTAACTTATTTTGGTACTTTTAGTTATTCAAGTTTGTTAATTCATTCTTGTTTTTGATACTATAATTCATTGCTACAATTCATTCTTCTTAGCCTCTTACTTTATATGTTTTTCCTGAAGACATGTTATCAATGCATATATCATAATCAAATTAGTAGAAATTTTATCATTAAAAGTGGATATAAACACTTCTATTAAAACTTTTTTCATCCTAGGTTAATTATTCTCTATTAATTTCCACCTCTGTATAGGATGTATCTGTCCAAATCCCTTTAAATATTTTACCACGGTCCTTATCATTATCATATTATAAGTTCTAACTAGTTCAACACTTCATGTTGCACTTCATCCATTATTTAAAAAAAAAATTCATCAAAATTTTCATCATTTCAGTCCTTAACTTTAGTAAAATGAGTTTAGATTTTCTCTTAGCATAACTCAACCCATTTATATTGGTTGGACAATACGTTCCATAGTCCTAGTTTGTAGTCGGGGTTATAAATTAATATTTTGAGACATTTCATTGAATTGTCATCAAAATTTAGAACTAATTGTGGGGATGGAATGCACTGAGTGTATTAGGGTTTGAAAAACAAACAAGAATAAAAAATAAGAAAAAAATTAAATAACTAAAAAATAAAATACACTATTTTGTGTTACTACTAGGTGTTGAATGAAAACTTGATGTTGTTTTTTGCATGTTATTGAACATTAAATTCTTTCTTTTATTTTTTTAATATATTTAATCAAATTTTTGTTTACAATGATATATTTTGGTGGATTATAAAAACATATTTTATAATTATTATGTTCATTATCAATAGTATGGGCATATTTCTTTCTAGTATATCAAGGACCATACATAAAACCTCCAAAAAATAAAAAAAAACTATAATTTTTGTGTTCCAATAATTTAAAAAAAATCAACTTGAATCTCATATTTTTATACATGGAATAATATAAATATCTAATGGTTAATGTACCACCTAAATATGAATCATTTAGGATAGTCAAACTGATGGTAGATTTGGTTGAGGAGAATCTTTAGAATTAGAACTTAAATGCTAAAAAATCCTCAACCTGTATTAAAATATTTTCATCAGTGACCTACATATTGAAATCAAGGTGCTATAGGAAGAGAACAAAAAATTTTATTTCACATATTTAAAAATTTTAAAATCATATTTTCAAGGTGACCCCCATTTTTAAAAACAACAAAACCAATTTTTTAAAATTATTATTTGTTTAAAAGGGAGATGAAATTGATTTTGAATGTAAACCTATTAAATATCACTAATTATCTGACCTCCTATATCAATGCTTTATTTATTGGGAACTAAATTATAATAAAATAGAGAATTATTACATAAAACTATAAATTTCATTCTTTTTTATTGAACTGAATTAGAATTATCATCCCCAAATATGGAAATAGAAAGCACAAAATTTTTCAATTTTATTTGATTATGTAGTCATGTAAATAGAACATGATGTTAAGAAAACACTATCTTATATTAATAGATATAATTTATCATAAGCATTGGATACTGGTTATCAACTATCAGTTGGTGAATTATTAAAAAATATATAATTTGGTAAAACCTAAATTAGAGTATTGTCAGGATGAATGAAATTCAATTCATGCTTATTATTCAATTATTTACATAACTATTTTGATTGGGTAAATTAATTAAAGATATAATATTATTTTGGAGGATATTATTTTGATTTCAAAATACATAATAATTGTTTAATCATTTCTCAAAAACCTCTTTTGAATCTGAATTTCCAAAACAATTTCTTCTACTACTTTGTTTATGAGATTATAGAGTTTAAAAACGTTAGAGATATTTATAAGTTCTATTCCATAACTCTAGAAACATACCCCTTTTTACTATCCAACCCAAAATTTATGGTATTTTAAAATTTTGAACTAATTCAAGAGGTGTACATCATGTTGTATTATATTTTCTATGGGTGTTTCCACGGGGCTTTTAGACGAAAATGGTTTTGTATTTTTTCTTAGAAGATTATAATAAAATAAAAATTGATTCCCATGGGTCTTTCCATAACTCTGGAGTTTCATTATCACTCACTCACTCAATTTTTCATGGTTTTATATTTTGATTTTAAAATTTTGAATATAATGGTAGATATTTCAACTTTTATTGGGGCCTTTATGTAGAATCCAATGGGATTGTGAAGTGAAAAGGGATAGAAAATATGGGAAAGACCATAATTAAAGACACCAATGTTAGTGGAGTATTTTATTTCATTCCACCTAAAAAAATTGTTTTGTAAATCTCATTGAAACATTTTTGAAAATGTTATTAATCTAAAGTGCTTGTTTTTTATATCTATTCATGGATGGAAATTATGTGTTGGTGTAAATTATTCTAATTTTAGAACAAGATTCAAGTTTAAATTATATTGAAAATGTTGGGTGGTCTCTAGTCATTAATATAATATGTCAAAAATAATTTTGAGATAACCGATAAGAAATTATTTATAAAAATTTTCTTCTATTAATAGTTGTATCTCCATGAATGTTAAACTATATTTTCTAGTTTTATTGTTAGTATGAAACTTATTTGAGATATTTTTAAATACCTTTGTGTTATTCCATTGAGAGAAAGAATTTAAATTTTAAAATCAATTTTGATTATTTATGAATTTTGGGTAATATACTATTCAAATGGTTTTGTAACCATATAACATGTGTTTCAAACAACTAAATTTATAAATGGTTTGAAATAATATTGATTCTAATTCTTCTCCCAACATAGGGATCAAAATTCTGGGAAAAATTTTGATATAATAATGGGTGTATTTAATTGTTTTAAATTGTTCTTCATTTAATTACACATAAAAAATCCATTAAAATGTTTTAAATTTGATAGTATTTCACGTTTTACATAGCATTTTTAGTGGTTGTGAACTTTTCATGAATTTTATGGTTGTATTTTCCCTTTGATAAAGGTGAATTTTTTCTATTTATTCTTGCTTTTAATTTGGGGAATGTTTTTATTTTTATTTTAAAACATTTTTATTTTGATAAAATATTAGTTGTATGGTTTTTAGATTTCTTGAACTTGAAATTTTTTATTGTAATTAAACATATAATATTTGGTTCTAAATGACCTATAAAATGAACTCATGATCCTAGGGAAATTTTTGTTTACTTAAGATAATATTTATGGATGGGTTAGTTATTATTATTTGTTAATTATTAAAATATCACTTCTATGTGGTTTTGTCTCATTATTATTAGATTAATTTTTCGACTCAGTTCACTTGGATAAGATAGAGAAGTTTAAAATTTGAACAGAATGAAAATATATATATGTTTAATTTTAATCAAAAATTTAGTTTCAATAAAATTTGTAAAATAGGAAACAAAATTTAAACCAAATAAACTTATTTATAGAGAGTAATCATATTTACTGATTTAGTAATTCCATGGTAGAAAATAAATTTGAAAACCAGTTCTTTATAGCTCTTTAATTTTTCTTTATTGAGATTAATTTTCAATAATTGAACCTGATAAATGGATTTCATAAAATAAATAAATATGTTATGTGGGGGGGATCTTTTGTGGAGGATTTTAAATATTTTTTACCACATCATTTACATGGAAGTATCAATTTTTTGGTTAGTAAATGAAACATTATTGCTAACATTTTCTAATCTAATCCTTTTTCCATAGTTATAGTAGTTAATAGGAAATTTATTTAGAAAATTATAATTTATATTCAAAATTTAACAATTATTTTTTTTAATTCCTTTATTATTTTGACTGATCTTGATGGGATATTTTATTGATTTAATGTTTCTAAGAGATATTTATGTTTTAGAATTAATATTTCCTTGTTTTGATAATTTTACCACGAATATAATTATTGGATTACATTCTTAACTCTCCCATTAAATTATTGAGTTTATATTATTATTTTTTTGTATTTAAAATTAGGAACATTGAATTTTTTATTTACACTAAGTATTTATTTTTTTGTGTTGAATAAGGCTATATAATTTTTGTTGACCACCTATTTAATGTACACTAAGTAGACCTAAATATGAGTCATTGTGTGACCTATATAATGGTGGCATTGAGTTGTAAAAGCCAACATAATGGTAGTTGATGCACCTTATAAATGTATATCCCAATAGACCTTTGCTATATAACTGCCAATGGATGACCTATGTACTGGTGTAACTTACTTCAAAATTATTGTATAAGGTGTATCCCACAGCTTTAAACATGTTTAAGGGCCATCCACACATTACAGAGATTGTATATAGGTCACCATTGAGGGAATATCAAGTCAATGTAATGGTCATTTTAGTTCAAAACGCCCATGTAATGGTATTTCAATAGATTAATGATGGGAGGCCTAAAATTATTAAATAAATAAATGAATAGAGGGGGGATTAAGATAATGAGTTGGGTTTGTAATAAGCTAAATAATTATGAAGAAGTGTACTATAGAAGATCCTAGATATTTTTTAGTAATCTTGAAAAAGAGTGAATCATACTGGGCAGCTCTTCCAAATTCATCAAAAGCCTATACATGTGAGGTTAGAACATACTATTGAGGGTATTTGACTAAGTAACATAAGCAATATAGTGAACAGTCACAACAAACATGTGGCTACTAAAGATCTGAATTAGCTATCTATGAGTGAGGGTACTGTGAAATTTTGTATAATGGACCAAAAACGTATTTAAGATAAAATAATAACAGATCTCTATTAATATTACACTATTTATCAAGACCTTCATCCACAAATTGGCTCGAACCATACAGACCTTCAAAGGAGAGTAGTGGGTAAGATTATTTTGAGAGACATGAGCTAAACATGAAGGAAAAAATATAGCTTGAAATAGATCAAGATTGTTAGAAAATATTTATATCTTATTTTGTCATTTTATTTAGTATTTTTTAGTCAATTATTATATTAACCATTTTTTATTTAACATTCATTATACTTAACTTCTTGAGGTAATTTTAATTTTTCTAGTTTATTAATGAATTGTTGTTTAATATTATTTACTTTTTATATTTGATTCATACTTCATGGTCTTTTACTTTCCCACTACTATATGAATATATTCAATTTCAATAGAGATCATGTTAAAATTATTATTAGTTATATCCTTGAAAAAG
The DNA here is from genome assembly GCA_963277665.1 of Viscum album. Taxonomy (NCBI): domain Eukaryota; kingdom Viridiplantae; phylum Streptophyta; class Magnoliopsida; order Santalales; family Viscaceae; genus Viscum; species Viscum album. The sequence goes on along the minus strand of OY728153.1, from coordinate 1,508,503,625 downwards.
GATATATAAAATCCTAATGAACTTTTTTGTATGCTAGTTTAATTACTTTCTATTGAACAACACCTCTTACAAGGTGATCTAAATCAAACTCACTTAAAGTGTTTTATCATAGTCCTTGTCCATAATGAATATTTAAATATAATTCATTTGGGGAATTATCTTTTACTTCATCCTTCATTCAAAACACGTTTCCTTCTTCTTTTCATTATAATAATATTTTTCTTTAGTATAATTTCTTTATATAATCCTTTAGTACATCTTGTTGGGATTCATCACATTTATTGATGAGAAAGGAAAATTATTAATGGAGAGATTTATATCACCATTAATTGAGTATTTTCTCCCAACATTAATGGATATTTAATTCTGAATATTAATGGATGGAATAATGGATGTTGACTACATTAATTGATGATTATTTAATTGGTGTCTATATAAAGAAAATGCAGAAACATATTTCATGTGGTGTTCCAGTAATATGTAGGTATCAAGGGATACCCGGGAAGGGGTTGTTGCGTTTTCGGTGGCTCGTGTGGCCTGACGATGACAGAAAAATTATCTTGTATATGTGGAGGTATTCTTAGTAGTGTGTTCAAGATATTGTCCACTAAGAGCTAAAAGGGGGTTGCCGCATCAGTGGTAGAATGTGTTGCACGTCAGTGTTTAATAGGTGTAGAGAAGTAGTGACATAATTAAGGATTGGGGCCACATATTGAAAGTCATCCTAATAGTGGTGATCAGATGGTGTGTTCTGATTTACGATCGATGGTACATCATGATTGAGAGATCCAAAGGAAATGAATAGGCTAGTGGTGAAGATAATACTTTTTATATCAAAGGAACATTGGGTTTCAGTTTTATTATAATGAAATGTCTAAGTATGAGTTATTATGATATAAAAATGATAATTAGGATGGTTAAGAAACTACTAAAAATCCAATATCAATGAGTGTATTATATGTTGGATTATTTTGTATTTCTTTGAGTAGAAAAAAATAGTATTTTTTCTCAATGAACTCTCTAAGAAATTAAATATATTGAATTCACTCAACATTGAACACCACTATTATAGATGAAACAATAGCATGAGGATATGAAGTTAAAAGTGTTTTCTCATATCAAGTCCAATTTTGATAATTCAAGTTCTATAAACCATGAAAAAATTATCCATTATATAAGGATATGGAATATAGAAATCAAGTATCACTTCATCTAGGATGGGATTGAACTTGGGTTTGTGTAGTTAGAGTATGTGCCTACCAAACTTCAATTCAAAATTATCCTGAAAAAAGACCATACAAAAGAATGTGTTTTAGAGATATTTATTGGCTCTTAGAGTCCAATAAAATCCTCATAATTATATAGTGTATATGTGGATCCCTCACTACCCAAATGAGCACATATATTTCTTTATTTGTTCATCATTTTTATTTTCATTTTACATCCCACAAAGAAGTGGACATTGTTTTTTTATAAAGGGTGAGAGTTATTAATCATAAATGGTGACATATTTCTTAAATCCTCTAAGTTGGTTAGTTAATCTTTCTAAATATGGTAAAGGGATAGTTTCATTCAATATTAAATCTAGATATTTTCAAATTTGGGGGAAGTTAAATTTTTTTGGCTAGAATGGTTTTCCAAAATCAAGTGGATACTAAGAGATTAATAAAGTGATGAGTTATTTCACTATTCATGTTAATCTTATTCTACATGATGATCTAGAATTGTATGGGATTAAATTAAATGTTGACTGAATCATAAATCTCTTTCAAGAATTGTATAGGGATAATGGCCTCTAAAGTACAAAGTGTATAATATTTCTCAACAAGATAACTACAGAATTTTAGGCTTTGTTAACAAACCTCAAGGGGGATATCAATGGAAAAAATACATCAAGATTATTTTTAATAAATTTTTAGTTGGGTTTATTGATTAACCATGTTTAAAAATTTCTATATTGGCTAATATTTTGGTATATCCATCAATAAAATCCTATATATAAGTTTTGAGTTTGTTCTAGAATATTTCACAGAGCTTTATAGAAAAGAAAGGATTTTTTACAGTTTAAGAAAATAGACTTGTGAAAATTAGATATACTCACAAAATGGAGTTGCGTAAGCATGATGAAGTCTTCAAATATAGGTGGTTTGTTTTGTTGGATTGAAAAGGGTTTCATGATGGATTAATTTTTACCTATAAATGGGCCACTAATTTCATGATTATTAAGTGATTAAATCCCTAGTGATAAGCTAATAGCTTTGATTTCATGTAAAGAATATGTGAATGTATTCCTTAAATAGGAGGATTTATTCAATATACAATTTTGATTATAATAGATGTTACAAAAACCAATGTTTGTGTGAATTTTTTTATGTTGACACAAAGGGTAAACAAAAGGGATTACATAAGCCTTAAGATATTTTCCAAAAATTTCTATAGTAAATTGGAATCCAAAGGTGTGATGTAAGAAGAGATTCAGGGGACACCAGTAGTAGTGTAACAAATTTTCAATAAGCACATCAGAGGAATATTATAAGGAAATAATTAGTATACATTAGTTGAGAGAGTAGTTGGTTCTAAAATTCTAATTGTTAGTGAACCATGTGTGCCACTGAGTCCTCTCTAAATATTAAAAACCAGTTGTATGATAAGTGATTTTCGTAAATCAATACATAATTATTTTATTCACTTTGTAATAGACCGGTGTGGCTAAAATAAGTAAAAATTTCTTATGTCTCTCATTAACATGATTTACCACTTTATTTATATTTTTAGGGGTACAAATGTTCCTAATAATAGTTGAAAAAAGATTATTATTGAGGGTCTTCTGAATAAATCAACATACCTTGATTCACCCTCCCTCTTATGTTATTTACATTTCTTATGGATAATAGGGTAAGACCATTATGTATCATATTCTTAAATTATTTAAAAAAATGTTAAAATGATTAAATATCCACCTTAATAATAGTGTTTATTTTTTGTATCATCCATATATTACTTTGATAAACTATGATAATCTTATATATCATCAATAGTAATCACTTCCCTTATATATACCCTTAATTGTAATGGTACCTTAACGAATCATTCTCCCATAAAAATAAAAACCTCTAAGAATTTTACTCATTGCCCAGAGTTAGTAGGACCATTAAGTATCTCCCTTATGTGAGATGGAACTTTAAAATATCACTTCACATTGAAAAAAACTGTTACCCAGCTTGAGTTTACGATAATCTCCCCTTCAATATCCTTATAAGCCAATTAATAAGTGATTGGTGTGGGTGAGAAATCATTACACTATGAAGAAATTATAGAATCCTATGCAGCTTGGATTTTTTATCAATTCTTGATGAGAGGGGTTTATCGCTGATCCCTCACTAATAAGTTATTATTACATAAGAGTGTAAGATAGTGGCACAACCTAGGGTCGATCTTGAGGACGTCCCACACAACATGCTGAATTTCTATTGTCACTGTTTATAACCAACCTAAAATAAAAAAACTTATATAATAATATAAATGGGGGGTTGATTCTAAAAATACTCAAAATATAATAAATATTAATAATAAAATTAAAAACACAAAGTAAAAAAGGCACAAAGAAGTTAGTGAATAATATTTGTCGTTCTTGGGATATCGTGGTGATAAAATCATTTGTTCCTTAAATCTATTTATTTTCAATACTCTACTAAATGTTGATATCAACCCTATCACTAGACAACTTCCCATGCTATGTTATTATCACATACCGACCCTCCGTGTGAAAGATTTTACTCCCTCAAATCATCACTAAAATGCTATTACACCCTAGAGGCAATATTATGATGATGAAAGAGAGGAAAATATTAAAATGGGAAGAAGAACTACATATATGTAAAAGTGGTGTGAACACTACACTAAACAAATTTCACCACAATTAAAATTCTAAAAATAAAATAGAGAGAAATATTTAGGCACAAATAACTCAAGAACCACCACTACCCCCATGAAGAAAAATGATATATAGTTCTCTACTTTCATGATGATTAGAAGGATCATTGTGGGCAAACACAAAATAGAAAATGAAAGATAAGAGAAATGAATAGAATAAGAAGAATAATTAAAACAAAATATAATTAAAATTTAAAAAATAATTAAAATACATAACTCCACCTTACCCCCTTGAAAATTGATATATTGTAAGATTTATAAGAGACGACAATTTATTGAGAAAATGGGTGAGAAAATTTGGCTCCCAATATGTCCTCCTGATTGATATGAAATTTATCCTAATTAAATGGATGAATCTTGGAAATATTCCATTATAAAAGTTGTTCCATATTATTTCCTCTTCCACCCTCCAAATTGTATCTTTAATGGAGATTCTTGTAGATATTTATGATTGTTTTAGTCCAAAACATTTATTCTGGTCTGTTGACTTTTCATATTCAACTTTTATAACATCTCATGCCATTGTGACCTTTAATAAAGTTGAATACCACATTGAAACATTTATTAAATTTCATCCCAAGATTAATTTATATATCCATAATTAATTTGAACTTTTTTGGCCCCGTCCACAAAGTGATATAATCTCAATAGTAAAAGTGTCCAGATTTATACATAGTTTTCGGGGCCTAATTTGTGATCTAGATTTATGTCTCCAAATGAATGATTGATCTTTGAATTCAGAATGATTAAATGAGACACCTTAATTAAGGGATCCTAAAAAAGGAATTTTACAATTTTATTTAGTTTATAAGAAGTTATGGACTAAATACATAATATAAATTAAATAATTAAATCCCAAAATTAGGCCATTTTAGTAATTATGCTCCAAATTCATCTAAAACCTAACAATGGGACAATATCTCATAAAATAACACTATCGTGGGATTTAAAATATTGAATTATAGTATAAAATATGTGAAAATATTGTCTACATAACTCCCCCAAACATAACCCTTTCACTCTCAGGCAATTATCATATATTCAAATCATAATCCACACAAGAATCAATCATGAGAAAATATCAATGATAATTTTTCAAAGTTGAATTACATCATGTATCCTCTATTAAAAACAATTCACTCACATTTTCATTCCACAAATTAAAATTTGGTCAGCCTCATTAATCCATCTATGGCTCAATTCCAACCCACCTCAAATTGAATTTTAGGTTACTCTTCATTCAAGAGAAATTAAATCTCGAGTTATGCTTGAACATGGAAGTTGTATGTATCATCACATGATTTTGAAAATTATCTTTTCCCCATAGCATGAAAAATGAAAATATTTTTTATCATGAGATATCATTTAGTTGAATTATCTGGCTTAGGGTTGGTGAGAAAATTATTAAAAATTTAAGGCCGAAAAGAGGAGGTTTTGACTCTTAAGTAAAATGCATGGATATTCAAGTGAAAACACAAGAAGAACCTCACTAAAATCCCCTTGAAAGTGTAAAAAAAAAAACTCCAAACCCCTTTTCTGACATGGGACATGATCCAATAAGTGATTATAATTAATGATATCATCCAAATTCTCCCTCTTTTTCTCATTTTTTAAAAATCTCCAGATAGGCACGACTTTATTTTCCATTTTGATATTCTTTTTTTCCTTAGAGAATGAGTTGAAAATTGAATACAATGAATTGATTAAAATAATTACCTTCATTTGAAAGTGGAACAGGATTCCTAGAAAGGGGTACAATGATATATTCAAACTCATATCCAATTTTTATTATAATTTTTTGTTCAATTGGTTTTGAAGGACAAGAAGATGAATGAAATAAAGCACAATGAAATGATGACTCAATCCTAAATCTCTAATTATCCACTACCCATAATATTGAGAAAAACCTAACACCACCAAAAAAGTGAAACACATCCCAAAAAAACCTGAAAGTCCCTTCCACACAATCAAATTCTAAATATCCGTGCAAATTTACCAAGAGTGCGGATAGGTAAGGAAAATCGGCTTTTAATGTTGCTTAAACCTATAACGCAATTCATCATATCTAATGGATAATGAAGGAAAGTTATAAGGGTGGGTCTAATTTTAATGATGTGTCTATAGAAATAGATTCCTCAATCATATCAAAAACATTCCCTAAAATCCAAATCTTCGAAAGAGAAAAATCACAAATTTCGGTTCTCACACAAAATCCAAGTATCCCCCAAGAATATCTAGGTATTGGGAAAAATATTTCAAATTGGTTCAAAATATAACTCACAGGACAGTAAAAATTATTTGAGTCTGTGTTTCATGGTCATGGATTTCAAAAAATGGTCAAACTTATAAAAAATATTTCATATCCAATTCGAGGAGGATTTTTTCACATCAAAAATCATTTAAATCCATTTTTTCGAAAATCATTTCAATTTTCTTAAAATAAATTGATGTGTAAAAAATGATCATAATTTACATTGAATCTCAATAATACTAAAAAGATGAAAAAAAGGGAAAATCACACATGAAAAAATAAGAAGGTTGACACTCCCTCCAAACGTAGATTTAACTACCCCATATTTTAGCATAATAAAAATGAATTTAAGGGTAGAAAAAAAAGGAAAGATAAGACATGACATTATTTTCCAGTGGCAGCTTTTTGATAAGCTCTTATCTTCTACAACTTCTTCCAAGAAAGTAAGATATAATGAAATGTATAATAAAAATAAATAAAAATAAATAGGTAGAGAAAATATTATAGAACATGGTTTAGACCCCAATCTGGGTGATAGTATTTTATTACCCCTAATCTGGTTGTTGCGGCGGTTTAAACCCAATCGGATGGTGGGTGTGGTGTCGTTGAGATGAACCACTACATATGACTTTTTCTAGTGTCCATGAGTAGATATCCAGAATAGAGAACTTCGAATAAGGTGAGAAAATTCCCAACCCCCAAGAATGAATAAAGAGATAAATTAGGTCCATTGTGGGATGGAAAATATGATTGGGGTACTCCCAGCAGGCTTTCGTGATGTCCTCCTACATATGGTATGTGATTTGTTCTATATGAGGTAATCTAACCACAATATTTTCTATCTATTCTTCTTCTTTGACAACCACCACGTTGGACTTTCCTTCCTTAACATCAATAGTATTCTCCATTTGTTCTCTGTCAGAAATTTTAGTAAAGGATAGGTCAGAAAATAGTTCATTTTGAATAAGATTAAAACATGAAAAATTAATCAAGAAATATTCCATTTATATTAAGTCATCATGTAATTTGATCTCTTCGGGAAAGAACATTGGAAACACAATCTCAATAGGTATACCTTGTGTATCATCTTCTAAAAAAGAGAGAGGCAGAATTGTTCTAATTTTTCATTATTAAATTTGGGAGAATTTCATACCTGTTCAACTTCAACAAATTCGGCCCAATATTCATCCAATTCACCTCGATCTACCTCAGGTGCATCAGTAATAAAGCATTCTTCTTAAACCTCCTTTGGAAATGATATGGAAAGTTTTAAGGCTATTTCCTTCATAATTTCATCCTCACGTGGCTCTTCACTTAAGAAGGATGGAAAAATAATCTTTGATTCGTCTTTTTCTTGAGCCTCCTTTTGAGCTGCCAATTACTTTAAGGAAGACGAAATGAATTCCATATTATTCTTCAAATCTTATATCATTTATTAATTCTCATCCAAATGACTCTTCAGTGATAATTTTTTCAAATCATCAAAAAATTGTATATAATGAAAATAATATGAAAAATTAACTTTATATTTCATCATTGTACCAATAAAATGAGGATATCTAATGAAGTAAAAAAATTGTTTCTGAAATTTATGAATTTTTTGTTTTTTTTTTGAAAAATAGTGTGAGTAAGCTCTTGGCCTCCCCAAAAATGGCTCTGAATCGATGATAGGGGTTTTTCATAGATCCACCACCAATAAATTATTCTTATAGAAGAGTGTACCATATTGTCATAACCTAGGGTCGATCTTGAAGAGGTTTCTCACAACACTCTGAATTTGTATTGTCACTATTTATGACATAACTAAAATAAAACAACTTATATACTAATATATAAGGGGGTTTGATTCTGAAAATACATAAAATATAACATATATTAACAAAAAAATAAATACACAAAGGAAATGAAGATGACACAAAGAAGTTGGTGAGGAATCGTTGTCGTTCTTGGGAGATCATGGTGATAAAAACATTTTTTTCCTTAAAAATATTTTTCCCAATACTCTAATCAATGTTGAGATCAACCCTATCACTCAACACCTTCTCATGAATTGCTATTATCCTATAACAACCCTCTACGTTCAAGATAATACTCCCTCTCAACATCACTAAAATGATACTCTACCCTGGATGAAATATTATAATGATAAAGGAGAGGAAAATATGAAAATAGGAAGAAGAATTAAATAGTTTTGAAAGTTGGGTGACCCTATAACAAAACCATTTAACCAATATTAAATTTCTCAGAATAAAATAGAGAGGAATATTTACGAACAATGAACTCAAGAACCACCACTCCCCCCTCGAACAATAATGAGAGTTAGTTCTCCACTTGTATGGTGGTTAGAAGGATCATTGTGGGAAAACACAAAATAGAAAATGAAAGAGAATAGAAATTAACATAATAATAAGAATAACTGACCTTAAATAAAATTAAAACATAAAAAACTATTATAGAAACCAAACTCCATCATTCCCCCTTAAAATGACTATATTGTAAAAGGTAGTAGAGATGAAAATTTATAGGGAAAATGGGTGAGAAATTTGGCTCTCAATCTATCCTTTGGATTGATCTGCACATTATTTTCATTAAATAGGTGAATCCTAGAAAATTTCCTTTATAATTTTTTTTAATTTTTTCCCTCTTCCACCCTTCAAAATTCATCTTTAATGGAGATGTTTGTAGATAGTTTGGACTGTTTTAGTCCAATAATATTTAATCTAGTCAGTTGACTTTTTATATTCCAATTTTTCAACTTTCCACGCCATTATGTCCTTTAATAAAGCTAAATATCTCATAGAATACATTATTATGGTTGATCCCCAAAAAATTTTATATCTCCATGTTGAAGTTGATCATTATTGTAATGGCACACAAAGAGATATAATCTCAATAGTAAAGGTATCCAGATTTGTACACAGTTTTTGTAGCACAACTTATGATCTGGATTTAGGCCTCCAAAAGAATGATTGAGATTTTAATCCAAATTGATGAAATGAGACCCCTGATTTTTTAAAACCAATAAATAAAAATTTCAAAAAAAAATTCAATTTAGAAGAATTTGTGGCTAAAATACAGAATATAAATAAAATAATTAAATCCCAAAATTAGGACATTTTATTAATAATGCTCAAAATTCATTAAAACATAATAATGTCACAATTCCCAATTAAATAACAGTATGGTGGGATTTATAAAATTGAATTAAAATATAAAATATGTGAAAATTGATTCTTAATCACTCCCCCACATTTAACCATTGCACTCCCGGGAAATCATTATTTATTCAAATCATAATCTATACAATTATCATCCATAAGAAAACATCAATGATATTTTTTTAAAGTAGAATTACATTGTGTCTCCCCTATGAAAAACAATTCACACTCATTTTGATTCATCGCATTTAAATTTGTTAAACCTCATTAATTCATCCATGTCTTAATCACAACCTAACTCACATTGAATATTATGTCACACTTCATTCAAGAGAGATTAAATCTGGTGTTATGTTCACACATAGAAATTACATGTATCACCATATACATTTGGAAATTATCATTAATCCATATCATGAAAAATGAGAATAGTTTTAATCATGAGGTCTTTTCTAGATGAATTTTGTGTCTTAGGTTTGATGAGAAAATGATTGAAAATTTATGGATGAAAAGGTGAGGTTTTGACTCTTAATACAATGCATGAATATTCAAGTGAAAACACAAGATGAACCTCACTTAAATCCCCTTGAAAGAGTGAAACACAACACAAAACCCACTTTTATGACATGGGACATGAGCCAATCAGTGATTACAATTAATTATATCATCCAAATTCTCCCCATTTTTCTCATTTTTATATTGATCTGGAAATGGATAGATTTATTTTCTTATTTAGTTTTTTGTTTTTTTTCATGGAGAATGATCTGAAAGTTGAATACAATTAATGGATTATAATCATTCCATTTGTTTGAAAAATTAAAATGCATCATAAAAGGATGTATAACTAAATATTCAAGCTCATCTCTACTTTTTTTCATCATTTTTTTCTAATTTTTTTGAAGGTGAACTGGATGAATGAAATAAAGCACAATGAAATTATGATTCAAGCCCTATTATTTCATTATACACTACCTGTAATATTGGCACAAACCTCACACCACCAACAAGTGAAATACATCCCAAATAAAATTAATCGCCCTTCCCCCACATTCAAAACCAAAATATCGATGAAAATTTACCAAGAGTGCGGGTAGGTAAGGAAAAATCGGTTTCTAATGCAGCTTAAATCTTTATGAAAATTTATGGAATATAAAGGGAAATCAAGGATATATGTAAGGGTGGGTATAAAGATAAAAATGTGGCTATACAAATATATTCCTCAATCATATAAAAAACATTCCATGAAGTCCAAGGCTTCAAAAGAGAAAAATCGCAAATTCTTTGTTCTCACACTAAATCCAAGTTTCCCTTAATAACATGTGGGTATAAGGAAATATATTTCAAAGTGGTTCAGAACACCTCAATGGACTGGAAAAATGATTTAAGTTAGTGTATCATCATTGGGCAATTAAAAAATGGTTTAAACTGATAAGAATTCTTGAAAATCCAATTCTAAGAGAAATTTTTCACATCAACAATCATTTAAAATCCATTTTATCAAAAAATAATTTCATTTTTATAAAATTAATTGATGTGTGAAAAATGATAAGAATTTGCATTGCAGCTCAATAATCCTAAAAAGATGAAAAACAAAAGGTAAAATCTCACATGAATAGCTAAGAAGATTGATTCTCTCCCAACACATGGATTTAACTACCCCTCATTTTAGCATAATAAAAAAATAAGGGAAGAAAAAAAGATACAACCTAACATTATTTTCCAGTGGTTGCATTGAGATAAGCTCCTAGTTTCTACCACTTCTTCCAAGAAAGTATGAAATAAATAAATTTATAAAATAAATAAACAAAAATAAAGAGGTAGGGAAAAGAGGATAGAACATGGTTTAGACCTCCATGTGGGTGACAATATTATACAACCCCTAATCAGGCAATGTAGTGGTTTAACCCCAATCAGATGGTGGATATGGTATCAATGAGATGAACCACCACATGTGCCTTTATCTAGTGTCCATGAATAGACTCCAAGAAAGCAGAACCCTAAAAATGATAAGAATATTCATAACCCCCAAGAAGGAATAAAGAGATAAATTAAGGTTCAGTGTGAGATAGAAAATAAGATAGGGTTACTCCCTAATGACTTTCATGATGTCCTCCTCTATATGATATAAAATTTATTGTAGAGGAGGTATTCAAGCCATATTATTCTCTAGCTCTTCATGTTCTTTGACCACCACTATTTGGATATTACCTTCTTTAACAACAAATTTCTTGTCTATTTTTTCTCTATTATAAATTTTATAAAAGGAAAAGTCTACAAATAGTTCATCTTTAATAAGATTAAAACATAAAAAATCAATAAATAACTCTTCTCTTTCATGTAACTCATCTTGGAAATTGATCTCTTCTAGTAAGGCCATAAGAAACACTATCTTAATAGGTATATCTTCTATATAATCTTAAAAATAAATTCAAAGGTATAATGGTGCAGATTTTTCATTAAATAATATATTAGAATTGAATACCTATTCATCTTGAACAAAATCAGAACAATATTCATCCAATTCACATTGATCTCCCACATGTGCATCAACTTAGATGTCTCCTTCGTCAACCTCCTCCCGAAATGAAATGGATAGTTCTGTGTCTAGTTCCATCATAATTTTAGCCTCACATGGCTCTTCAATTCGGAATGTTGTAAAAATAATATTTGATTCCTCTTTTTCTTGAGCCTCCTTTGGAGTTGCCAATTCCTTCAAGGAAGATCAAATAAATTCCATTTGATTCCTCAACTATTTTATCATTTTTTCATTCCCATCCAACTGAATATTCAGTTATACTTGATTAATAACCTCAAAAATATTTTTATCATAAAAATCATATGAAAATATTCCATGAAATTCCATCATTGAACCAAGATAATAAAGATAGGCAATGAAGTTCAGAAAAACATTGGTTTCTAAAATTTATGATTTTTTAGATTTATTTTTGAAAAATAATGTGATTAAGCACTTAGCCTCTCAGGAAATGGTGCCAAATTAATGTGAGAGATTTTTCACATATCCCTCACTAATAAACTATTTTTAAATAAGATTGTACCATAGTGGCACAACCAGGGGTATATCTCGAGGAGGTCTCTCACAACATGAAGAATTTCTATTATCACTATTTATAACCGAACTAAAATAAAACTATTAATATACTTACATAAATGGGGGTTGATTCTGAAAATACAAAAAAATTAATATATATTAATAATAAAATTAAAAACCGAAAGGATAGAATGAATACCTAAAGAAGTTTGTGAAGAATCATTGTCATTATTGGGAGATCATGGTAATAAAATCATTTGTTCTTTAAAATAGTTATTCCCAATACAATAATTAATATAAAGATTAACCCTATCACTCAACACCTTAACATGAATTTTTATTATCTTGTACTGACCCTCTGTGTTATAGATAATACTCCCTCACATCATCACTAAATTTTTTCTCCACCCGGGATGCAATATTATGATTATGAAGGAGAGTAACGTATTAAAATAGGAAGTAGAACTAAATAGCATTGAAAGTGGGGTGAACCATAAAATATAATGAGAGTTAGTTCTCCATTTTCATATAGATTAGAAAGAACATTATAGGGGAACACAAAATAGAAATTGAAATAGAAGAAAAATTCATAGAAAAATAAAAAATAACTAAGATAAAATATAACTAAAATATAAAAAACTGTTACAAATTCCAAGATCCACCAAGCCCCCTTGAAAAAGGATATATTGTAAGATGTAAAAGAGATGAAAATTTATAGAGAAAATGGGTGAGAAGATTTGTCTCCCAATCTGTCTACCTTATTGATCCGTAGTTTATCCTCACCAAATGGCCAAATCATGGAACCTTCCCTTAATAAATGTTGTTCAATTTTATTTCTCGCATCCACCCTCTTAATTTCTACTTTAATGGATATTTTTTTAGAAATTGATGACTGTTTTAGTCTGGACCATTTAATCTGGTCAGTTGACTTTTGATATTCTACTTTTCCTACTTCCCATGCCATTATCTACTTAATTCCATGTAGACTCTTGTATTAAAGTTTATCCCCAGATTCCTTTCTATCTCCATTATGAATATGAGCTTTCTTGGACCGTTACACAAAGAGATATAATCTCAATAGAAAAAGTTTCTAAATATGGACATGGTTTTCCAGGCCAAATTTGTCATCTAGATTTAGGCCTCCAAATGAATGGTTGACCTTTGACTCCCAAAGGTTGAAATGAGACCCCTAATTTAAGGAATCCTATAAAAAGAAATTTCATAATTTAATTCATTTTAGAAAATGTAATTGTCTAAATACAGAATATAAATATAACAATTAAATCCCAAAATTTGGTCGTTTTAGTAATTATGCTCAAAATTCATCTAAAATATAACTATGTGACAATTTCCCATAAAATAACACTATGTTGGCATTTAAAACATTTAATTATAGTATTAAATATGTGAAAATTGTGCCTTCATCACTCCCACATACTTAACTATTTCACTCCCCAGAAATCATAATATATTCATATCAGAATTCACCCAACAATAACCCATCGGAAAAAAATCAATGATCATTTTTCATAGTAGAATTACATCATGTCTCCTTTTGGAAAAACAATTCACTCTCATTTTAATTCCTCGCATTTATATTTGTTTAACCTAATTAATCTATCCATGGCCCAATCACAGCCTGCCTCACATTCAATTTTATGTCACTCTTCATTCAAGAGAATTAAATATAGATATATGCTCATACTTTGATATTGCATGAATCAACATATGCTTTTGAAAATTCATGTTTCTCCATATCCTGAAACATGAAAATAATTTTAATCAGGTGGTATTTTTTTGGTGAATATTTTGGATTAGGTTTGGTGAGAAAATGATTTAAAATTTAACGCCAAAAAGGGATGGTTTTCACTTCTAAGTACAATGCCTGAATATTCAAGTTAAAACACAAGATGAACCTCATTCAAATACCATTGAAAGTGTGAAACAAAACCCCAAACTCCCTTTTATGACATGGTACATGATCCAATCAGTGATTACAATTAATTATATCATCCAAATTCTCCCCTTTTTTCTAAATTGTTTTGAGCTCCAGAAATGCACAGATTTATTTTTTTCATTGAAAATTAGCTGAAAATTGAACACAATTAAGGGATTAAAATAATTAACATTATTTTAAATAGGAACATGGGTTATAAAAGTAGTTACAATAAAATATTCAAGTTCATCTCCACTTTTCTTCCTCATTATTTTAAATTTTATTAAGGAGAATAAGATAAATGAAATAAAGCACAATGAAATGATGAATCAAGACCAATTATCTCATTATCCAATGCCCATAATATTTCAACAAACCTCACACAACCAAAAACTGAAACACGTCCAAAAAAAACATGAAAGTCCATTCCTACCAAACTCAATCTCGAAATATCATGGCAAAATTACCAAGAGTGTGGGTAGGTATGGAAAAATCGGATTTTAATGTGGCTTAAACCAATAAGGAAATTAATGGAATATAAGGGCTAATGAATGATAGATGTAAGGTTTTTTTACATATAAAAAGACGTATAGACAAAAAGATTCTTCAATCATATCAAAGAATCAATGAAATCCAAATCTATGAAATAAAAAAATCACAAAGTATGGTTTTCAGAACAAAAAATCCATGTTTTTATCAAGAATGTGTGTGTATTATAAAAGAAATTCAAAGTGGTTCAGAATACCTCACAAGACTATAAGTATGATTTGATTCAGTGTTTTAGGGTCGTGGATTTCAAAAAAAATTCAAACTAATAAAAATTCTTGATAATAAAATTGAACGAGAAAGTTTTCACATCAACAATTATTCAAAATCCATTTTTTAAAAAATCATTTCAATTTTTATAAAATCAATTGATGTGGGGATAATGATCAGAATTTACATTGATCCCAATAGTCCTAAAAATATTAAAAACAAAAAGTAAAAGAACACATGGACAACTAAGAAGGTTGATCCCCCCCCCCACATATAGACTTAACTATCCCTTATTGATGCATAATAAAAATAAATTTAAAAGCTGACAAAAAAATGAAAGGAAAGAAACAAGTTGAAATTATTTTCTAGTGGAAGCTTTGAGATAAGTTCTTAGTTTCTACCACTTCATACATGAAAGCAATAAATAAATATAATTTATAAAAAAAAAATCAAAGATATATGGAAAAGAGTATAGAACATCATTTATACCCCCATGTGGGTGATTGGATTTTACTTCCTCTAATTAAGAAGTTGTAGTGGTTTAACCCCAATCAGATGGTGGGTGTGGTTTCGTTGAGATGAACCACCACAAGTGACTTGTCCTAGTTTCCATGAGTTGACACCAAGAATGGAGTACCCTGAAGAAGATAAGATAATTACCAACCCCCAAGAATGAATAAAAATATAAATTAAGGTACATTTCGGGAAGTAATAAAAGATAGGGTTACTTCCTAATGACTTTCATATACTCATCCTTCATATGTTATGTAATTTATTGTAGTGGAGGTAGTTAAACCACATGATTCTCTATCTCTTCTTATTCTCCAACCACCACCACTTGGGTGTTTCCTTCCTTAACATTGAATGTCTTCTTCATTTGTGCTCTGTCAAAAATTTTAGTAATGTAAAAGGTTTCAAATAGTTTATCTTGATTAAGATTAAAACATGAAAAATGAATGAAGAAATTCTCCCTTTCAGGTAAGTTATCTCGGAAATTGATCTCTTTAGACAACACTATTTGAAAATCCATCTCTCTATGTATATATTTTGTAACATCTTAAATAGAAATAGGGAGGTATAATGGTGGTGATTTTTCATTATAAAATATGGGATAATTTTATACCTTTTTATCTTCAACAAAATCGGCCTAATATTCATCCATTTCACATTGATCTCCCACATGTGCATTAGCTAGAAGGTCTTCTTACTCAACATCCTCTAGAAATTATATGGATATTTCTGAATATATTTACATCATAATTTCATCTTCACATGTATCTTCAATTGATTATGTTGGAAAAATATTCTGTGATTCCTCTTTTCCTTCAGCCTCCTTTAGAGCTGCCAATTCCTTCCAGGAAGATGATATAAATGTCATTTGATTCCTCGACTCTTCTACCATTTTTTAATTATCATCGAACTAACATTTTATTTATACTTATTTTATAGACTCCCAAATATTTTTATCATTAAAATCATATGAATAATTACCTTGATATTCTCTCATTGAACCAAGAAAATAAAGATATCAATGAACTTCAAAAAAATTATTTCTGAAATTTATGTTTTTTTGGATTTTTTTAAAAAAAAGTGAGACTAAGCACATGGACACCCTAGAAATGGATCCAAATTGGTGAGAATGGTTCTTCACAGATCTATCACAAAGAAATTATAATTACATAATAGTGTACCCTAGTGGCACAACCCAAGGTCGATCTCAAGGAGGCTTCTCACAACACGCTGAATTTCTGTTTTCACTATTTATAACCTAACGAAAATAAAACTAATTATATAATAATATATAAGGGTTGATTATGAAAATATAAAAACTATAATTTATATTAATAATAAAATTAAAAACACAAGGTAATGAAATAAGACACAAAAAAGTTAGTGAAGAATAGTTGTCGTTATTTAGAGATCATGGTGATAAAATCATTTGATCTTTCAAAAATTATATTCCCAATAATATACTCACTTTTAAGATAAATATTATTCCTAAATACCTTACTTTGAATTATTAGTATCCCATAATGACCCTCTTCATGCAATATAATAATCCCTCACATCATCACAAAAATGATACTCCACCCAAGATGCAATATTTTGGTGATGAAGGATATGAAAATTTTAAATTTGGAATTAGAAATAAATAGCTATGAATGTGGGGTGAAACCAACAACAAACCCAATACACCACTATTAAAATTCTCAGAATAAAATGGAGAGAAACATTTAGGCAGAAATAACTCAATAACCACCACTCCCCCCTCAAAAAACAACAAGAGTTAGTTCTCCACTTGCATGGAGATGAGAAGGGTCATTGTGGGGAAACACATATTATAAAATTATGGAGAATAAAAATTCATAGAATATGAAGAATAACTAATCAAAAATTTAATTAAAATTTAATAAACTATAACATACACAAAACTTTAACATTCCCCCTTGAAAATGGCAATATTTTAAGAGGTAGAAGAGATGACAATTTATAGGGAAAATGGGTGAGAAAGTTTGTCTCCCAATTTATACTCCTAATTGATCCACGCATTTTCCTCATTAAATGGTGTAATATTAAAATATTTCCTCATTACATTTGTTCCATTTTTTTCACGTCTACTATAAACTTTGCAGCTTCAATGGTGACATATGTAGACAGTTTTGAATGTTTTAGTAAAGGAGATTTAATCTGGTCAGATGACTTTTCATATTCTACTTTTCTAAATACTCACGCCATTATGACATTTAATAATGTTAAGTACCATGTGGACTTAATTATTAATGTTGATCCCCAGCAACTGTTATATCTCTATGCCGAATTTGAGATTTATTGGACTGGTCCACAAAGATATATAATCACAATAGTAAAAGCATCCAGATCTATACATAGTTTTCGAGACCCGATTTGTGAGCTAGCTTTAGGCCTATAAATGAATAATTTACCATTTACTATAGAAGGATGAAATGAGACCAAAGATTTATGGAAACATTTAAAAAATATATTACATGATTTCATTAATTTTATAAAAATTTATGTGTGAAATACAGAATATAAATGAAACAATTAAATCCCTAAATCTAGCCATTTTAGTAATTATGCTCGAAATGCATCTAAAAATTTACAATGTGACAATTTCCCATAAAATAAAACTATGGTGAGAATTAAAACATTGAATTACATTATAAAATATGTGGAAAATGTTTCATCATCACTCCCCGACAATTAACCATCTCACTCCAAGGAAATCATCATATATTCAAATCATAATCCACACAATAATCAACCATGAGAAATCATCAATGATCATTTTTTAAAGTATAATTACATCATGTCTCCTCTATGAAACACAATTCACTCTAATTTTCATTCCTAAAAGTCAAATTTGTTCAACCTAATTAATCCATCCATGTCCCAATCACAACCTACCCCACATTGAATTTTATGTCACTCTTTATTCAAGAGAAATTAAATCTGGAGTTATGCTAATAAATGGAAATTTCAAAAATCACCATATGTTTGTGAAAATAATTGTCTATCAACAGTGTGAAACCTAAAAATATTTTTAATCTTGAGGTCTTTTCTAGGTAAATTTTGTAGATTTGGGTTGGTGAGAAAATGGTTGAAAATTTAAGGCCAAAAAGATGTTGTTTTGACTCATATGTACAATGCATGAATATTAAAGTGAAAAAACAAGATGAACCACACTCAAATCCCATTGAAAATGTGAAACACAACTCTAAAACCCCCTTTTATGACATGATACATGATCCAATAACTGATCAAAATTAATGATACCATCTAAATTATACCACTTTTATTTTTTTAAAGCTCCAGTAAGGAAAAGTTTTATTTTCTCTTTTTCTTAGAGAATGATATAAAAATTGAATTAAATAAATGGATTAAAATCATTATCTTTATTTTAAAGAGAAATATGATTTATAAATAGAGGTACAATGAAGTAGTCAAGTGCATCTCGAGTTTTTCTTATCAATTTTTTTTTAATTTGTTTTTGAAGGAGAACTAGATCAATGAAATAAAGAATAATTATATGATGACTCAAGAAAAAAAATCTAATTCTCCACTACCCATAATATTGAAAAAAATTGGACACCACCAATATGTGAAATAAATACCAACAAAACACAAATTTCCCTTCCTCCACAGTCAAACTCGTAATATCCATGCAAAATTAACAAGAGTACAAGTAGGTAAGGAAAAATCAACTTTTAATGTGGTCTAAACCTATAAGGAAATTCATGTCATATAAGGGATAATGAAGGTTAGATGTAAGGGTGGGTATAAACCTAAAAATGTTGTTACCCAAATAGCTGTCTCATCATATCAAAAAAATCCCATGAAATCCAAAGCTTCAAAAGAGATAAATCATAAATTCTGGTTCTCACACAAAATCCATGTTTCCCTCAAGAATGTGTGGGTATTATGAAAAATATTTAAAAGTAGTTCAGAATACCTCATAGAACTACAAAAATGATTTTATTCATTATTTCATGGTCATGGTTTTTAAAAATTGGTCAAACTCCTAAAACTTATTGAAAATCCAATTCAAGGTGAAATTTTTCACATCAATAATCATTTAAAATCCATTTATTCAAATATCATTTCAATTTTCATAAAATAAATTGATGTGTGAAAAAATGATCAGAATTTACATTGAAGCATAATAATCCTAAAAATATGGAAAACAAAAAGAAAAAGAAAACATGAACAACTATGAATGTTTACTCTCCCCGCACACATATGTTTAAATACCCCTTATTTTATCATAATAAAAATAAATTTATGTGCCGAAAAAATGAAAAGAAAGATATAACACGACATTTTTTTCTAGTGGAAACTTAGAGATAATCCTGAAACTACAACCACTTTTTCCTAGAAAGAATGAAATAAATAAATGTATAAGAAAAATAAACATAAATAAATAGGTAGGGAAAAGTGGATAGAACATGGTTTATACCCCCAAGTGGGTGATAGGATTTTACTACCGCTAATCTAGCAATTTCGTTGGTTTTACCCCAATTAAATAGAGGGTGTGGTTTCATTGAGATGAACAACCACATGTGACTTTTTCTAGTTCCCATGAGTAAATCCCAAGAATGGAGAACCCTGAAGAATAATTAAAAATTTACAACCCCCAAGAACAAATAAAGAGATAAATTGAGGTCTAGAGTGGGATGGAAAAGAAGATAGGGGTACTCCCTGATAACTTTCATGATGTCCTCCTCTATATGGTATGCAATTTGTTATAGAGGAGATAGTAGAACCACATAAATCCCTATCTCTTATTCTTCTTTTAACACCTCCACATGGGTGTTTCCTTCAATAACATCAATGGTCTGATCCATTTGTTCTTTGTTATAAATTTTAGAAAAGGGAAAGTCTAAAAATAGTTCATCTCGAATAAGATTAAAACCTGAAAAATCTATAAATAAAGCAACCCTTTCAAGTAAGTCATCTTGGAAATATATCTATTCGAGCATGGACATTGGCAACACCATATAAATAGGTATATCATTTGTATCTTCTTCCAAATAAATATAGTCGTATAATGGTGTTGATTTTTCATTATCAAATATAGGAGAATATCATACCTTTTCAACTTCAACAAAATCTGCCCAATAACCATCCAATTAACCTTGATCTCCCACATGTGCATCAGCTGGAAAGTCTTCTTCTTCAACCACATATTGAAATTATATGGATAATTTTTAGGATAGTTCCTTTATAATTTCATCCTCGTATGGATCTTCAATTGATAATGTTTTAAAAATAATATTTGACTCCTCAATTTTTAGCCTCCTTTTGAGCTGCCAAATCCTTCAAGTAAGACGAAATCAATGGCATTTGATTCCTAAAAACTTCTATCATTTTTGCATTCCCATCAAACTAACTCTTTATATATACTTGTTTGATAGCCTCACAAATATTTTTATCATGAAAATCATATGAAAAGTTACCTTGAAATTCTATCATTGAACTTGGAAAATATAGTTATGCAATGAATTTCAAAAAAAATGGTTTATCAAATTTCTGATTTGTTTTTTGAAAAATAATGTGAGTATGAACATGGCCTCCCCAGAAATGGTACCTAATTGATGAGAGTGGTTTTTTGAATATCCTTCACCAATAAATTATTATTACAAAAGAGCATACTATTATGTCATAACCTAGGGTCGGTCTCGAGGATTCGTCTCACAACACGCCAAATTTCTATTGTCCCGATTTATAGCCTAAATAAAATAAAAATACTTATATAAAATTATAAATGGGGGTTGATTATGAAAACTCATAAAATATAATATCTAGTAATAGTGAAATTTAAAACACAGAGGATAGAATGAGGACATAAATAAGTTAATGAAGAATCAGTATCGTTCTTGGGATATCATGGTGATAAAATCATTTATTATTTAAAAATATTTGTTACTAATACTGTACTCAATGATTAGATCAAACATATCACCCAACACCTTCAACTAATACAAATATTTCTTTTATCAGTGCTATAAACTGCCTTTAATAGCGCTAGAGAAGCACTGTTAATCGTAGGGAAGATAAAGGGTGTCCCCTTCAACAGTGCTAAAAAAGCACTGATAAAGGGGCCCTTTATTCATGCTAAAAAATCACTAATATAGGGCCACCTTTAACAGCACTATTTTGAGTGCTAATAAAGGAACAATTTATTATTGACTTTTTAGTACTGATAAAGGCTGACTTAACTGTTATGAGATGTTTATTTAACAGGACACCAAACTACTACACCTTCCCACAAACTACACCTGCACCTATACTCAAACAGCACAAAAATGCACCCGCACACAAAACAACTGCACAAAACAGAACCTACACACAAAAAAAGCATAGAAGAACGAAACAGCACACATAAGAGTTTTTCAAACAATGCTATATAAATTTACAAGACATCATGAATACAAAGAAAACAAACTGCTATATACATTTCAAACAATATTTTATATGGTTACAATTACAACAATCCAACACATAGTTAAAAAGTTTAATGTTTCATCATTTTTTCATCTGTGATCCCCTCTAAAAATTTTCATCCATGTTATTAGTTACTGAACAAAGCATCTGAACTCAAGAAAAAAATTCGACGCATATATGAAAAAAAAATTATTTTAGTAATAAAAAATTGAAATAAATTAAACATTAATATGAAATAATACATTAATAAAATATCAATTTTAATAAAAAGACACATTTGTAGTCATACCAGTCACATTGTGCGTCATATAGAGGTGGGGTTGATACCTTCATGTCACAAATGTGTCATATATTATTGTTTTAAAATATTAAAATAGTTTGAACAGGTTTTCTCAATTTTGAGTATGTCACTTGTTCATTTCAGTATGTCAGGATTGGGTACGGGTCTTATATTTGGGTGCTTTCATCCCCATATACAGGGGAGAGACTAAGTTTCCAATAGTAATAAATTGATGTTTTTCTATTCTCTTTTATATTTGATTTTATGTCCACCTCAGGTGGCACACTTGGGTGTGTTATTTATCTATTATGTGTATTTTGACTCTTGGACCAGTATGGAATGGGAGGCTTGATTACGCATCATGATAGGCACTTAGGCTCATATGATGTATTATTTCTTATGATTTTCATTGGGAACCAGGATTGATTTAAGAGGGGTTTGACTATTTAAAGTTTCAGCAAAGAAGATAAATAGTGTTTTCTTACTTAGCCTCTACTGGTGGAATTCTATTTAGCCATCCCAGACATGTGGTTCCAATGAGATATGTATGTGACATTATATTAATCTAATATATAGTCCTTACATTGATAAGTGTAGATAGATATGATGATTGTGGGTGACTTGTTTGAAGTTTCAACAAAGAAACTAAATAGTTTTTTTTTGTATAGCCTCTCTAGTGGAATTATACTCAGCAAACTAGAATTGATACATGAGATTTGATGTTTGGCCTTATCGTGGGAAGGAAAGGGTCCATGAGGCTTGATTATATATGATGTATGACTCTAATGTGGGTAGGTAGGGTCCATAATACTATATGATACTAGACACTTAACCTTGATATGGGTAAGCAAGGGTCCTTAAGACCATATGTTTTGTGACATGGTGTGGTAAGGGACTGTAAGAATGGTGAGATGTGTTACCTGTTAAAACATTTTATATTGGAGATATTTGAATATATACAATAATAGGGCTATTTGAACATCATTATTGGTATTCAGTAGGATTCCACCTAGATGGGATTTGGTGGAGTGTTCGGAGGGTCGTGATACTGTGATTCTTAAGTGTTCATGGAATGAGACCCTGAAGGGTCGAGATGACCCTGATCTCAAAGTATAGGATTTGGTACTGGTGGGAATGTTGTAGAGGGAAAATCTACAGATGGAAACCTTTGGGCCATGTATTCATGAGTAGCTTAGGGTGATCCTGGTACATTTCATATAGGGAATTAATAGGGTATCCCAAGGAGATGATCTATCTATGGCTAACTTGACTCAAGAGTTCTTGTCTCAGTACCCATCATTATTTCAGAGTGAAAGTGAACCACAAACAATAGAGAACTTGATAGGGTTAGTACAAACTATCATTGACTAGCTCAAAACACCTTAGGTTGGAGGGTGAGGGTGGTGACATACATGCTCAGAGGAAAGACATAATGCTTCTGGGATGTGTAGGTATATGAAGGCCGACACAAGGGACTTTGTAAGAATTATTTTGAGGCCAGATTCTTCTATCACTTCATCTGAATACACTGAGGGTACACAGACTTCCATGGATAGGGTACTATTTTTTTAATTTTAGGAATTCATAGCATTTTTAGGCCCAATGTGATATGGTTCTGAAGTGAAGTCATGTGTGCGACAAGATGAGCCATTTTGAGAGGTTCTTTAGGAAGCCTTATCAGACATGTGGGTGACAGGGAATAGGGAAGACTCAGGAATATGAGGTCGGATTGAGAGTAATACCAAGAGTGGGTAGTTGCGATTTAGCTACACATGGAGGTCTTGGAAAACTATGCAGGTGGGGGTAAACGGCCATGTGAAAACTCTTTAGTCTTCAATAGAGGAGATTCACATAGTTTTCTCAAAGTTTGGAAAATCGTGCAACTAATTTTTCATATTTTGGTGATTATATAGTAGGAACTGTACGGTTGGCACACGGTTTCCCAAACTATGCATCAAAACCATGTGTCCCATTAAAAAATGTGAAATTAATTTTTCCCCTCATTCACTATTTCCTTTTTCTCCCCCCTTTCCTCCCATTTACAATTCAAAACAGAAGGAGATCCTCTATATTTCTTCTCCCAAAACATTGAGGTAACTCCATCATCAAAACATTGATCTTTGATCCATTCGTGGATACATATTCTACTCAATAATAATGTCAATTTTCTATCTTCCCTTTTCTATTTATCTCGCTATGTGGATCGGTAAATCCATGTGAGCCCTTTTTCCTATTTTCAGGGAATTCATCTAAAACGCCATTTTCATCCGATTCGGATTGATTTTGAGGATGATTTCAAATGAGTCAGTGTATACTAGTACAAGGTAGGTGGTTACAATATTTCTCTTTTATTTTTTGAATGTTTTGGGGGTGCGTTCATATACACTATGTGGGTTGTTCAAGAAATAACATAATTAATTAAATACATGCTTATTAAATCGATCTAGTGACTATATAAGATTCCTATGGGCATGCTATTACACCACTATGATTGGTTAAGCTGGGTAAGAGATTTGGAATAACTATGAATGAGTAGGATGAGTGTAACTTAGAATTCAATCTAATTGTAATATTGGTTAGTTGCTTCCTTGGGAATGTAATGGGTTGGACTATAGGATTGTGGTGGGTTCTAATTAGGTAGATTAAAGCCATGTGGTTTGTCCGGTGGGGCTTGGCTCAGATACTTGGATTGAAGATGATCACCAGGTTGAGGTGACTTGGTCATCAAGATTTGAGGTGATGAAATTTTCAAGACAAGGTCGTGTATCTCGCGACATGAGATGGTGTTGACCATCATGATATTAGGGACATGTCCATTGGGGAATGAGGTGTAGGATGATATGGATTAGGTTTTTTAGTGATTTCTACTCATCAATTTTTTTACACATTGTTGGAGTTGCGTTCACATAGACATGACATATGGATCGTCACCCTAATGTATCAAAACAACTGAATGCATTTTCTTACTTTTTAATAGGCGAGTAACTCTGAAACCAACTATAATTTCCAAAACATTTCAAACATTGATATCGCATTTCCGTATATTAATATTTGTTACATAAAAGAAAAAAAATTAAACATAAATATGAAACTATGCATTCATTCTATGGATAGTGCTTTTACTGTGCAAACATCAAGATTACCTCTGTGATTGAGCAGATACAACATCTTCTCTCTTCCTACAAAGGCTTGTCACATGGATAGAAATCTTTTAAATAACCTAATCCAACATGGAATAATGAAAATCAAATCACCATTTCGTTATATAATTTTTTTAAAATAGAGATATTAAAATGTAACATTACCTTTACATCTTTCCAGAAGGATTATATAGTCCAGATATATGCTAATAAAAAAACTAATGATTCTTTGTATACTTTACTTCTATTGGTTAACTAACTCTTAGCATAGAATCTGATCTAAACATCCGATCAATTCTCCCCGTGATGTTCTCATGTGACACCATCTCAATGATATCATCATTCAGCATTCACTTTTCCTTTTCTTCCAACACCAATTTACCTGAAGAGAAGAATAAGTGAATGGTGAATGATAATATCATAGAGATGGTGTAGGATGAGAGCATCATAGGGATGCTAGATCAAAAGTTCATATCAGATACTATGCTAAGTGGTAGTTAACCAACAGAAGTACAGTGCACTAAGAATCATTAGTTCTGTTATTAAACTTGTGAGTGATACCCAACCAACTTTCTTCTAACAAACTGCATCAGTAGAAATTATAGCATGAATGACCAAAATACAGAATATAAAAAATCCATGCCATAATATTTTAGGTCTAGCAAATTGGAAAACATGGGAACATAATGAACCAGTTCATAAGAGTCTCTCATTAATTTATTGTTTACTAGAAAGAAAAATCATTTCTAGAATTTTTATTCATAGATTAATGATATGAAATATAAGAAATGATGATCATAGATGCCCAATAAGTGTAAAAAATAGAGATATCAGTGATCATATAAGGATAAAATAAGTTGTAGGAATTCACCATCACCCAATTTGTGTACAATCTTCCATTATGAATGCTTCAAATTCATTTCTAAACACATCTATATCATCTTGTGGATATGAGTTTTGGCGAAATTCAAGGAAGTACTAATAAAATATAAATACACAAAGGATTAATAAATATTATAAACGAACTAGTAATTATTTTCAAAAATACCTCTTCAGGGATTCTATATTGATTATGAAATACGTTCTCTTTCATAAATTTATGAACATAATAACCACAGTCATTTTCATTTGTTTGTTTTGGACACTATGGAAACATCGAGAAAAATAAGTAATTTTTTTCGAAATGTGTTTGGATAGTGTAATATTTTTATATATACTAGGATACTTGTCTAGTTGTAGATCTTGTAGGTTTTCTTATCCTTAGGCCCTCGATTCATTCCATGAAGTAGATGATATTGATGCACTACCCTATCATAACTGAATCCTCATTAAAAGAAAATATAAATTATATAAATAGATGATTAGTTCTAAAATGTCAGATCTAGTGTATTACAAATTGACAAAAACCATCATATGTGGTCATTTTGTTGGATATACATGCATTTAATCCATAAAATAAATCTTTTGGGTATCCAAATTAACCGCAATGAGCATCTAATGCATTTTAAAAACACAAAATGTAATAAATAATGAAATAAATTAAAATATAGTTCATATGATTAAATTTTAGATTTTTACCCTTGCATAGTTGGTATTTAAAAGAGTTTTTCATCCATAATTTTTCGTTCAAGAAAATTGAGTAGGGGTGACATTATTTCACCCTCTTTATTGTCATTTATTTCTTCTTTTGAAGATGTTATGTGAGGACTAATGATTCCAAATTTTTGTTCAAGGGGAAATACCTTCTATTGTTTTTCATATATACACCTACAAAAAATATGAAATGTATTTATTTATAATTATCATTGTATATCAACTTTTTTAAATTCAAATCATTAAAACATACGTCATGTATATATTTACAACTAAGGAACTTATCCATTCATTCTTGATAATTTCATCTACATTTTCAAAAATAATGAAATATGATTCCTCCTCTCCATAAATATTTTTTTCAAAATCAACGATGTATGTATTTTATTCATTCATTCTTGATAATTTCATCTACATTTTAAATTACTTGTGTACATATAGTGATTTTAGATAAACTCGTATTTTTATCAAATGAAAGAGTTAGTGTTCAAATTGAGTAGTATTTTATTGCAGACATTGGACTTAAAAGTGGGATTCAATATATAGGGGTTGAGATCAGAAAACATAAAATAGATATTCTTAAAAATATCTTTAATGAATTTATATAAAATATAATAGATGATTTTAATATGATCTAAAAATATTTAATAAGTTAACAAAATTTTAGATAAACGTAAATAAGAAATAACTACTAATATAATTTATGAATATAGTTGAATCATTATCAGAAAACAAGACTCACTATGAAAAAACTAAAAATAGTCATTAGTATTGGGTATTATCTAAAATCATGAATGATGAAAAATAATATATATAATATTATACATTCATACATTATTAAATTTATTGTCACATAAAAAAATATCTCATCTATGGTATCCTGCTCATGTGATTCGTAGTATAATTTAACCATTTACCACTAATTTATAATATAATTAATTTTATGTTGTGTGGAACATTTAAAATGAAATTAAAATAAAATATTTTCACTTAAAATTATGTTGATTAAGGGAAGTATCCCAAAATTAAAAAAAAAACTTATATGATTAAGGGATTTAATAACACAATTATATAAAAACAATAGGTGAAAAAAATTCAATTGTGAAAATATGTGAGAAAACTCATCCTTAAATCAAATTCATAGAAATATTAATAGATTTGGAGTCATACCTAAAAGGATTATTAAAAAATCCTTCAATATACTCTTGTTCTAAAAGGATTTAATGAAAATATAGTCCTTAATAGAGCTATAAGGTGACATTTTATCAATGTAGCTGAATCCATTATTTATATTGATCGTGTTTCTATTTTTATAGAAATGTGGATCATTTTAATGGTTTTTTATAATTTTTTTGAATATTTATTGAAGGATGGTATGTTCATAGAGCATTAGATATTTTCAGTTTGTTTTAAGGTCTACTAGTTCTTTAATTTCTAATTGTATAGCATGTGTTCTTTAAAAAATAGGTCATGGATGTTGTTAGTGTGGCTAATATTTACATGTTTAAATAAAATATAATATGTTTTGTGAGAAATAGTATCGAGGATGGTTTTTAATACCCTCTCTATCCAAGATATTTATGATTATTGATAAATTATATATCACAGATAATAAATAGTATACCGCCATCAGTATTAGGATCTTATAAAAATAAATCATTTCTGGATTTTTCCTCTAGGTATTCAATACTTCTCCCTATATATTTAGATTTGAGATAACCAGTCATTTATTTAAATTTTATTTTTATACAAATGGTTCTTATAGAGAAGATATCATATTTAGTGATCTTTGATTCTACCTCAAAATAAAGCAGGGATGGTCACCAATACTGGGAAGAATTCATAGGTTATCATTAATAACACTCATTGGGATAAGATAGTTAATGATAAGGGATGTGTGGTTGATTATCCGATTAATATCATTATTGATGATAAGTATGGGCCTGGAAGCCTCAATATTATGATAAGTATACTATAGATCCATAATCAAATAACATATATGTTTCCAATGTTATAGATTCACATAAGGATTTAAGTATAGTTGACTCAAATTCCAGTAATTTTTTTTAATGAAATATAATTATCTAGTTATCATAATTATAAATAAAGGATATAGGATGATCCACTTTAAATAAATATATAACTAGGATCAAATATTTGAACCCTCATTAAACATAAAAACCTAAATAGTTATATTCTTAATCATTAGCCCCAAATATAGACATAGTAAAAATAAGGTCTATATATTTTAAAAAAGAATCCTCCGTCAAAAATATATTTTCACATATAACTACCTACCATCATTATTATGTATCCAACATTCTTCTTAAAAATTCCACATAAATACTACGTACAAACACCCAATTATAGAGTTAAATGCATAAACTATGAACATCACAAAAAATTACTATAAGAATTTTTCAATTAGTGTATTGGATTTGGTCGGGAAGGGGGATTTCATTTTAATATTGATTTTAGTCACTTTGGATCTTTCACAATTCCTATAATTACCTACACGTCATCCATTTTCTTCAAACACAAATCACAATACAAAAAAATGAGTTGGTATTTCAAGTTAAAGAAAAGGCATTCATAAATGGGTTGGATTATGTTAGGATTCAAAATAGATGTGTTTACCAAATAGCTAAACTAGCTTAAACCCAACCCATGTTCTTGAATTTCCACATGGTACTCAATATTAATCATACATAGAGTAAAATAAATCCATGTGATAGCATCTTGAAACATTACCCCTGTATTTGTTGAATTATAGAAAATATCAATGGAACAAAAAAATAAAATATCAAAAAATGAACCATATATGTATTTAAATATTAAAAAACAATCATATTAACATTCCATATATCCAATATACTTATATATAACTCATATAAATACATGTGTATCAACAGAAAAGATATATATATATATATATATATATAGGAGGTATATGAAACCATTATATATAACTACAAAACCCATATGTATAGAGAACACACACACATATATATAATATCAATATATAAGATAATCACCATAACTATGAAAGAAAGAGAAAATTGTTAACTCATATGGTAAGTCCCACAAACTATACAAGTATTCACATTAATTTCCAATTGATAAAAAACATTTAATTTGAATGTACACTCTCAAAATAAAATCTTACAGAAACTATAAATAATCATTTATGATATTAAATTTACTAAACCAGAACAAAAACAAATAACATATTTTCAATATTACACTTTATCCTCCAATACAGAAAACCAACCACCTTTGATAGGAAATCATTATTAGGAAAATCTAAAACTCATTAGCTAATTCTCCATAATTATATGAATTTGTGTTAAACAATTTAATAATCATTAATAACAATCTTCCCCCAATGTCTCTATTTTTTAACCTTTTGTATATTCTGCATGCGATGATACATAAAAAATCTCCAAAATCAAATATTGGAATAAAATAAATCTTATTTAATTTTTAAAAACTCAAAAATGGTAATAACAATAAAAACCTATTAGTATTGTGATAAAAATTTCATAAGGAATAATTTTAAAAACAAATAGATCTTTAACTATTGTTGAGAAATTTCTAGTGAAAAACTAGATTATGAAATTAAAGATGAAATCCCAAGATTGAAATCAAAATTACAAGTACTTTTGTATACAAAAAATCAATTGTAATCACAATGACAACTAATAAAATATAATAATGATGAAAATAAAAAATCAATATAAAAAATATCATTTTCTCAAAATTCAATACCTTTAAGAGGGTTTCTATGTGTAAGTAATTGACCTTACACATTATACATTCGAGTAATTGTAAACTGCATTTCTATTATTACATTTCAAATAATATTTTTGGTTAATAGTTTTAGATAATTTGGAAATAAAACAAATATAAACAGTTGAATATTTTAAGGTATGCACTTCTACTTAGTATCAATATTTTCCACCAAAGGAAACCATGTTAAAATAAAACATGGTTTCTTTTCATAATCAGTCTTCAAAATTTTCATCTTGTCTTCACCCTCATCCCCACTTATCCTTTACCATGAAAAAAAATAGTTTTTAAAACTTTGGATGAGAAAATAATATCTGTAAGTTACATAAATAAATCTGAAATTTTAAACCGGTGAAAATCCAAAAAAAAAAATTCATAAAAACATAACTTTTTATTAAAAACAATTAATCATATTTTCAAAAATATCACTATATCACCATTTGAAAATAAATATTTTTTCATAAAAAATATTGAGAAAGAATAAAAATATAAGAATGTAACTTGGGAAATAAATTTTCATATAAATATTATAAACAATGTAGTTGTCTCATATATAGAAGGAGTAATCATCGTAGTTACATTTGGAATAATCATCATAGCAATATTCTTAAAATATCTTAGGAGAAACCTAAACAGTTAAATTTTTCCCATTACCCAGTAAATCTGAAGGATATAAGGGGCTCAATCGACCTCAGATTATCATGAAACCAACATACATCATAAACATATCCCAATACCAATAACATAATAACAACACATAAATCTTAAATAAATGAAACATTCTTGAGGAAAATAACACTTCCACTTTGAAATAACATTTAATTTTTTTTCAAATATTCCAACTTATAAATGAAAAAATTTGTTTGAAAATATAATTTTAAACTTATAAATTAATCTTCAAAATATTATTGTGTCATGAATGTGAGAAATTCTATTCCGGGCTTATATGGTTTAAAAACATTCTTTCTTCATTTTTGAAGGAATATTCACAAAGAACCACTTTTCAGAAATGACAAGAATAATGTATTAAAACAATTTTTAAAAAATTAAATTATGAATAGAAATGACATTAAAAACTTGTTGCAGAATATTGGAAACATTTTTTTATATATTTTTATAAAACATGAACAATGATCAAAAAGATAGTTTTAAGTGTATCATTAAAAAAATAGTTTTTAAAAGATTGTCCCTCATAAATATCACAATGTTGAATTTGGTATTAATAAAATAAAAAAATATTTGTATCCACATTAAATCCACATAAAAAATTAATACATCATAATATAGGAGAATAATTTTAAAACATAATCTTAGCACAACATATTCAAGAAGAAGAAATTTAACACAAAGATTGGAAATTGGGATAAGAAAATCGCGTACCTCATGTTAGACATCCTTAAAAAGTGTTCACAAATATTATATAATGGTTTAATGAATTTTATTATATAATTATAAAACTATATTGATATTTACAATACCTTATGTGATGATTTTATAACATCTTATAACCCATGAATTAATAATATTTCATTATTTTCCTGGTTTTGGGTGTGTTTGTTTCATGGTTTCATGATGGGTTTATTTGGGTATAATTATGGATGTTGTTGTAAAATGGAATTACAAATCCATAAGTGGAATTTAATAGTATTAATGAACTTATAGAATTAATAATTGTCTCTTATATCATTTTTATTTCTTATAAGAGGATTTTCAAAAGATAATATGTTAATGATAAATGTTTAGTTTTTTTTTGCGGTTTTTTCGAACATCACGAACTAGTTTTGTCCTATTTAATATTATGTTTTTATATTAGTTAAAGTACATAAAATTTGTTATAATATACCTATTTAGATCTTATATAACCAAAATTTCACTTTTATGACCAATCAAAAAGGCGGTAACATAAAATGAAAAATTATTATTCATGGAGACACTAAACCAGCCTAATTTGAACAATAGTTTTGTTTCATTTAATAAGAGGAGAACAAAAAAGAAAAGGATATGATATATTCCATTATAAACATAAAATTGCAGTAAACAAATAATTTTTTATTTATAATTCTATTATGGATGAAGTAGGTGAGGAGAATGTATAAAAAGAAAATAAACTAAGGGAGGTAGTTTGAGAAAAATTACCTCTTGAATATCACCTCTTTGAGAGACACATGATGACCTTGGATTTTGAATTTTCTTGATACTAGTAAAAATTAGAACTTTTAAGAGTGAGGATGATAGTTTTGGGTATAGATTTTATTATCTACAAGGTATCATGATTTAAAATGGTGTGGTATTAAAACTTGGGGAGATGTGGGTTTAAGTGATTAAAATAATGATTATTTTATATTTAATGCTATCCACATTGAGGTGGAATTAAAATACATGAATTTTTCAGTAAATTAAAATTTTATATGATTTTTAGGGTTTATCCACACCTCAAACAACCATAACATATTTGTAATTTTAATATATGTTGAGATTTTACTTTTTAGCTTTAACCCTTGTCTTTATTTTAACTATAAGGCAGTAAATAATATTTTTACCCTGGTAAATTTTTTATACCTAAAAATTAAATTTAAAATAGAACCTAAATTTGACCTTATGATTCAAAATATGGAATCCCTTTTACCAAATTCAATTCAGATAATTTTAAAAATAATATATAAAATTAAACCAAATAACACAAAAAAAATCATGTTTATAAAGTGAAAAGTTAAAATGTTTGAAATGTTATTAGATCCAATTTCTATTTAAAATTCATTAAAAATAACTAAATTGGATTTTATTTAATTTATAATTCAACTAATTAATTTTTAAAAACAATTTGAAATATTATTTAACAATAAAAATGTATTAGATGAAAAAACAATTTTTAATTAATGTGTAGTATTTTTATTACTCATCAAAAAATGAAACTTATTAGAGAAATACAAATAAATATCCCTAAGAAAAATTTGACATAGAATTTCAAAAAATTTGTTTATTATTTCATATAAAAATTATAAATATGTCATAATTTAGA
This sequence comes from Viscum album, assembly GCA_963277665.1. Lineage (NCBI taxonomy): Eukaryota > Viridiplantae > Streptophyta > Magnoliopsida > Santalales > Viscaceae > Viscum > Viscum album. The sequence goes on along the minus strand of OY728153.1, from coordinate 1,508,469,758 downwards.
TTAAAAATAGTTTCTCCATCAAAAGGTGTAAAAATGTCTTTTAGAAAAATATAGTTTTTTATGCACAAGGTTGAATATATTCGTATCTTAAGCCTATAAAACCAATTGAATTAATTTAAATATAAATTATTAGATATAAAACATATATATTTAATTGATATATTTCACTAATAGTGATTAATTTAATTTATTAATATAAATTTTCATTATGGGCATAGAAAATAGTTTTGTAAATAAATACACGTCCTTTATATTCAATTGGTTCAAATTTATATTTATCATTTATTGGTAGCCAATAATTTAATTTTATAAACATTTATATACTATATTTTCAAAATTTATGTAATATAATTCATTAATGTGGTTACATAGGTAAGATGATAACAATCATATTTAAATAATAATGTTTAATAGTTTGTTTAAGTTTGATGTTTCATATCTTTTATGATATCGAGAATAGTGTTTCCTTTTAACATCTATGTTTTTTACATTATCCCCCCCCCCAACCCCCCACTAATAACAATTTTTTCTCTCAATTTAAACTTGGAATCGAAAAACTAGGTTGTTGAATTTTCAAAATACATTTTTTGAAATCCGACATTATAACAAAGATAAATAAAACATTCACATAATAAGAGAGAAAAGAAAGCACGAAGGTCACCTGAGATAAGACATACTCGGATTCTATGTAGGAAAACATGGATATGTAGGAGAAAATTAACTATAAATTTCTTATGTAGAGTGATAGATAACATGTTTATGATAATGTTAAAAATCACAAAATAATAAATTCAAAATGGTTAGTACAAGATAAAGTAAATTCCAAAAAATAATAAACTTTTATATAATGTAAAAATACTTTAATATCCAAAATTCTATAGTAGTACCGAAATTCCAACATAGATTATTCAAAAAATAACTAACCTTAAAATTATTAAAAATATTCCTGACTAAATTTTGAAACCCAAAAATATGAAAGATTTGATCACATAGTCTTCACAGATAAATTAAAAAAAATTCTCCAAAAATAATTTCAATTATTATTAATGTCTCATTTAAAAAATTTAATTTCCTAAATCACATAATATAGAAGTAAGATAATAATTTCTCAAATCAATAAAATTTCACAATAAAACCATATATTATTCCAAAATATAATTCAACATTTATTCCTCCAATAAAATCTCAATGTATTCTATTTACCTTGACCGTATAGGGTTCCTATAATAGTGAATGACTTTTGAAATAACATTAATCAGTTAATTAAAAAATAATTTAACAATCCCCTAGAAAACATATGGTACCAAAATCAACTTTTTTACTTATCCAAATATATTATTAAAATAAAAATAAAATTTTATCCTAACTGGGAATTCCAATAGTCTAGTGGTAGGCGATACACCCTTATCACCCTTCATTTTTGGGTGCGATCCATGCAGCCTTAGTATATGAGGTTGTTTGTCACCCATCCCAGGGATTTTTATTTCTATAAATAAATATTAATATAATCCTTGTAAAATTTTCAAAACATACTTAAAAGTAACTTAAATATATTTTAACCAAAAAGTTAATCTCATACCTTTCATATTTTCATCCTAAAAAGTAAGAACCCATAATTACCTCTAATTAAGATATCATAAAAACCAAAAATAATGACAATTCAATTAAACATATGCACAGAAAAAAATTAAAAGAATTTTTCCTAAAATAACCTTTTTATATCGTAAAAATAAAAGTTACTTGTACCTGAAAAATTAACACATTTTACCACTTTTCAATGGTATTAATTCCACCTAACATTTTTTCCAAATTTATGAAAAAATCATACTATAAAAAATCCTTAGGCATTCTATGATTCCTATAATATTTGTAAAATACCATGATGTCATATATTTGAAAACTCAATATATAAACACATCCTTCACTAAATGTGATTATTAAACCATTAACCATTATTTATTATTTTATTATTTAATGTGTTATTATTACAATCAAATTTGTTAATTATATATTTATGAACCATAAATATAAAACCAATCAGGTTTTATACTATATTGATAAGAAAATAATTCATACCTTAAATCAAGATTCTAGGATATTCTTGATATCCATATTAACTTTCAACATGTTTCCCGACATTCAAAAATTAATTGTTCATTCCACTTCTATAATTTCACTTTTTGATAGAGTTGGAAGAGTTGAGATCTTGAAAAGAAATGAAAATTTTACCATGACCCGTAAAATATTTTGTAAAAATGAATATGTGTTTTATAACAAAAACAATTTCTTACGGGTGATTTTAAAACTCAAGAAGCTATCAAAATAATTTAAAGAAAATTTTTTCCGTAATAGTGATGATCAAATCCTCTTGGAGGGATAAGAAGGTTGTGCAATATATCATTCCTTCCATAATGATAAATAATCCTTGATGTGTAGAAAATAAATTCATTAAAACCTGTAATGAATTATTACATCTCAAAAATAAAATGGACATTTCAAAGATGATACCCATGGAACCTCTATGATACTTTAAACAAAAAAGCCTTTATACCTAAATCAATTAGATTACTAAATCTAATATAAAAAATATTATTAATTTCTTATAAATCAATCACTATAAACAATTAAAGGGGTTTATAATAATTTAAATATATTTTTATCCTTAAACATTTGAAGCCATGATGATTTCAATATCTCCTAATAAAACCTGACAAGGAAACATCATAATCTCCAAAATTTTCTTAACCCTGCTCTGATACCAACTATAAGGACCCTGCCTTAAAAAATTTATATTCAAGTGATTTTAAACTAAAATTATATTATTACACTCTCATGAATATTTTAAATTTATATTTTTATATAATTATGAAATAAATCATATTAAACAACTCAAATATTTGATAGTATACACTTCTACTTAGTACCCTTTTTCAACAAAAGAACCCCTTTTAAAATAAAACTTGGTTTCATTTTTTGCTTAATCAATACACTTTTTATCTTGTCCTCACCATCTTCCCAACATATCCGTTGAACTGTAAATTTTTTTTAAAACATAGAATGATAAAAAAATCTTAGTAAGGTCAATAAAAGAAGAGAAAACATTTTTCCATTGTAAATCTATAAAAATATTTTCAAAAGAACATACCTTCTTAATGAGAAAAAGGAATCATCTTTTAAAAACTCTCATTATCTTACCAATTGAAAATCAATCAATTTTCATAAAAAAAATAATTAGCAAGAATAAAAAATATAAGTAGGTAACTTGGGATATCATTTTATATATTCCTATTATAATAATTTTATCTCCTTAAGCAACAAAGGTAGTAAATTTCATAGTTACATTTAGAATAATCACTCTATCACTATTCTTATAATCTATTAGCATAATCCTAACCTATTAACTCTATACCATTACCCAATGAATTGTAGATATATAATGGGATCACCTGACATCATTTTATTGTAGATTCAACTATCCTCATACACAATTACCAAGAACCATAACATAAGCATAAAACATAAATCTTGAATAAAAGAAACATTCTTCAGGAAAGTAACTTTTCCATTTTGAAATAACATTTCATATTTTTACAAAGACGCACACTCATAAATGAGAACATTTAATTTTAAAATAAAATTTTAAAATTTTAATTTATCTTCAAAACCTTAATGTTTCAATAAAGAGATAAAAAAATTTAATGATTTATATGTTAAAAAAGATTCATTCAGCATTTTTGTTAGAAAAATCACAAATAATCACTTTTCAAGAAAAGAAAAAAATAATATACGCAAATAAAGTAAAAACTTTGTAGAAATTAAATTTTAAAAAATAGTTAGAATATATTAAAAAAATGGAAATATTTTTATAAAGTACTTACATTTAACAAAAATGGAGTTTTAAATGTAACATTTATAAAATAATTTTTAAAAGAAACTCCCTATAAAATATCACATTGTTGAAGTGGGAATTTATAAAATGAATCAAATGTGAATATCCAATAATAATATAGGTAAAAAAAAGTAGGAATAAATTATAATATATAAAAATTAATTTCACACATAATATTAGAATGACATAATCATGAAGTATAAGTTTAACCCAAAGAATGGAAATTGTGTTATGAAAATCCCTTACCACACATTTGAATTCCTTAAAAAGTGTTCAAACCTCTTGTATAATTGTTCCAAGTATGTTATCATATCATTAATGCACTATATTAATATTTATAATACTTTATTTGATGATTTTATAACATCTTATGACCTATTAACTAAAAATATTTCATTATTTTATGGTTTTGGGTGTGTTTATTTCATGGTTTCATGATCAATTCATTTGTGTATAATTATGGATGTTCTTGAAAATGGAATTATAACACTAAAAGTAAATTGAATAGTATTTGTAAACTTCAATAAATATTAATGGTATCATATATCATTTCTATTTCTTACATGGGGACGAAACATTAGATAAAATGTTAATGATAATTGTTTAGTTTGTTTAGTTGGTTTTTTTGAACATCATAAACTAGTTACGTCAAATTTAATATTATGTGTTTATACTTGTTCCATAACATGAAATAGGTTACAATATACCTATTAAAATATTATTTAACCATAATTAAAATGTTATGATCGTCCATGATGGTGGTAGAAGAAAATGAAAAATCATTATTCACGGAGACAATAAATCAACCTAAGTTAGATAATAGTTTCACTTCTTTAAATAAGAGAACATGAGAAATGAAATGGATGTAATATATTACATTAAAACATAAAACTATAATATATAAATTATTCTTGATTTATCATGATTTTATAGATGATGTATTAGAGGATAATGTAGAAAAAGAAAATAAATTAAGAGAGATTCTTTGAGAAAATTTCCCCTTGAATATCACCTCCTTAATAGACCCTTGAGGACCATGGATTTAGTAATTTGGTGATAATAGAAGCACTATTAAGTGGAGAGTATTGGGAGGATATTATTGGATGATATTTATGGATCTAAAAGTATTTTGAGTCTAAATTGGGTGGTGAGTAGTGGTATTTATATTTGGGGAGAGGTGAGTTGAAGTGACTAACATAATGATTATTTTATATTTTAATCCAACCACCTTGACATGGAACTAAATACCTATAATTTGGTTTGAAATTAACATTTTATAGAATTATTAGGGTCATTCCAAACCCCAAAAGACTACAAAAATTTGTAATTTTAATGTATGTTAATATTTTATTGTTTAACTTCAACCCTTGTCATTATTTTACCTAAATGATGGTAAATAAATTTTTTTCCATTCTTTGTTTTTATACCTAAAAATTAACTTGAACATACAACCTAATTTTAAACTTATCATTCCAAAAATCATATCCATTTTAATAAATTATTTTTATATAATTGGAAAAATTACATTTAAAATTAATCCCACAGACATAATGAAAAAGTGGGGTTTTAAAGTGAAAATATCAAATGTTTAAAATGTTTTCATATCCAATTTGAATTTGAAATTTATTAAATGACATATATTGGATTTATTTATATATTATTAAACTAATAATACTTTTAAAACTATTTAATATATAATTAAACTATATAAAGTACTTAAATAAAAAAGAAATGTTCAATTAAAGTATAGTATATTTTACTATTCATCCAAAAAATGAAACTTGTGAGAAAAATACCAAAAATTGACCATAAGGTAATTTTCATATATTATGCCTTAAAATGTTTTATTATTTATTCATATCAAAATTATAAATGTATCAAAATTTATATATAAAACTAGCCCAACTTTAAAGGGTGGAAAAAGATTCTTTTAGAAAAATATAACTTTTTATGCTCAAAATTGAATTTATCTTCATCCTAATCATATCAGACCTATTATATTAATTTAAAAAATGGATATAAAAAATATAAATTTCATTAATATATTTCAATAGTATTGAAAATTTAATTTAATTAGATAAAATTTCATTACGGGAATAAAAAATATTTTTTTAATTAATACACATCCTTTATATTCAATTGGTATATATTTCAATTTATAATTATTTTGTAACCAAGGAATTTTTTTTATAAACATGTGTAATATATAATTTCAAAATTTATTTAATATAATTCATTCATACCATTATAACAGATGTGTTATAATTATCACATTTAAATAATAAGGTTTTGTAATTTATTTAATCTTGATGTGGTGTATCTTGTATAATATCAAGAATAGTGTTTCCTTTAAAAATGATTTGGGTGTTATGCCATGGTTCCTAGAGATTTGGGCTTATCAGTTAATTTGAACAGATTGTTTTAGAGATCAAATTTTTCAACCCTGTTGTTCATAATGACGAGGTGGGTAATTAAACTAAATAATGATTAGAGAATACCTCACTATTGATCAATTTGGAAAAATGGAAAGGTTGAAATAAATGTTATTGTGGTCTCATAGAGAAGTATGGGGATTGTGGGGTGTCATGAGAGTAAGTTTGAGAATGGTGGGAGTTGAGTAAGGAGGGTTTAAAAAGAAGGGAGTCATTTAATGAGGAAAACAAGGACCACATGAAGGGTGCTGACATAGGGAGATGGGTGTGGAGGGTTTTCGTAAAGGGTGTCAGTGCTGTAGGTAAAGGGTCATGGTGTGGGTCATAAATGAAGTGAGGGGTGTCGATGGATAGTGGTGGAGGATTTGGTAGTGGTGGGTGAGGGTATCAGTGATCGTGGAGGAGGTAGGGGGATCATAGATGTGGAGGTGCTGACGATGTTAGTGGAGGGCGATGATGGCATCAGTCATCATAAGAGGTATGAGTGTGGTGGATCTCAGTGTGGTGTGGGAGAAACATTAGGGTTTATTATTGGTAAAAATTTCTTAAAATAAAAAAAATCAATAAAATATCAAATATCAACAAATTTTTTAAATTTAAAATATAATAATTATGTATATAAATGGCAAAAAAATTATACAATTTATTAATATTATTTTATAATATAAAATAAAATTATAATATTTTAATATCGATTATTAACAAAATAATATTACTCAAATTATTTTTATGTTTTTTTATTTACTAAATTTAAATAATTATTTTTGTAATTTATTATTATTAACTTTAGTTGTTTTTATTAAATTAAAATATGAAAATTAAATTATCTAATATATAGATAGCTTCAAAAATATATCTAAATATATCAAAAATCGTAATTATTTAATTTTAGTTTTTAGAAAAACTATTTAAATATTTATTAATAGAATGATATTAAAAGATATAAGCACTATTGATATTTAGAGAAAATTAAAAATTAAAATCAATTAATGAGATATTTATAGTAATACTATAAAAAAGGATACTGAATTTCTTCAAAATAATAATAATATATATATATATATAATTGATTTATCCGAATTAGATATCACTAAAATAATCGTTATTATTGAATGGATTATTGTACCAATTTTTATTATTGGTAAAATGATTATTGAAAATTGTTATTATTAATAAGAAAATCATGTGTTGTCAAACAAATGTTATTGTTAGTATGATAAATTAATAAATTTAACTATTGTTAAAAGAAATTTTTTGTAATGAATGATCAATGTAAATGGACATATAACATAGTAAAAACGAGTTTTGGTACATAAAATTAATAACAATGAAACTTAAAATATGTTTTAATTTAACTTTTTTACCAAGAAATATATTTTATATCAATAAATTTCGTTTTTTATATGTCATTTTTTATAGTGTACTACCTTCTATTCCATCCCACACAGAGGAGACTAATCACCCTAGAATATTTTCCCTTATACCTACACGTGCTCAACATCTATTCTACAATTTTTGGGATGAGTGGGATCTTATGCATGGTCATTTGTCCATTTAAATGAAATTTTTTTTGGGATATCATAGTTTTGAGACTTGTAAATATTTTTTCTAACACTTTAATGAAATCCTTCTATATAATTCCTTGATAACATTTACATTATCCAACTAAAAATTGTAAAATACATTCTCCTTGTATTTTTTTATTAAAAGACATGTCTTTCTTAATGTAACCCTCTACATGAAAAATGAAACATTTCCTAGTAATTATATTCCTTCCTCAACATGCTTTTGTGATGTGGCCTATTTTGTTTACCTATATTCTGCATCATTTACATGGAAATCTTAATGTTTTCGAAAATAAATGTGACTTTATTTTTTATTATTTTAAATTCTCATCATTTTTGGGTTTTTAATGAAATTATTTACAAATTTAATTCAAAAAGAAGAATTTAGAAGATTTATTAATAGATTGTTCTTATTTTAATCTTCATATATTTTTTGTAATTATCCGGCCATATAACCTCACAAAATCTTGAGTTTTTAGTCAAAAAATAACTTTCTTTCTTTCATGTAGATATTCATGGTCTTATGTTTTAGGTAATTAGGTTATAAATATTTAATGTGAAAAACGTATATTAGAAAGAGGATACTTCAATTGAGTGTCCATTATCACAAAATATATAACTTTTATAAAGAAACACATTTTATTTTCTTGTAAAATCATAATGAATTTCAACTCAACTCTTTATTTGTTCATACCCATTATTAAAAATTGTGAAGAAATTTTAAAATATGGGATGAGAACAAAAATATCAATAATTTACATAAAATAAGTAATCATCTAGTCTAATAAAAAATTAAAAACCCCATAAAATTATTACCTTTATCACATTATTCTTTTTGCATATGAAATAAATTATTTCTACATAAAAGTAACATACATTTTTATTAGAAAATAGTTAAACCTGTCTAAATTAATTATACACCCTCTAAGGAATATTAGACAATAATATTACTAACTTGTGGTATACTCCTATTAAAAATAATTTGATCCTAGTTAAATCTATTTGAGAAACCACAATAGTTAACTCCCTCTCTTCCATTAAAGAAAAATAGCATTACCCATTGTATTAGTGAGAAATAATGGGGATTACCCATCATATAAGCAATATCAAGCCCACCTATTTCTCATATATAATTATAAAGTACCATTTCATAAAGAAAGGAATTTATCTACTATCTTTTCATCATAAAACCCTTGAAAATATATTTTAAACTGATGTCAAAAACACTTTTGAATATCGAAATACTCATTTATTTTAAACACTCATTTACAAAACAAATTATCCAGAACAAAGAGAAATATCTTTTTTCATTGAATAAAATATGAATGATTTTAAAGGAATAAAAATATCAAATAATTACTATGGTGGGTGGAACAAACCATTGATGTCATATATATTTTAAAATAAAAAATTCCATTTTCCCTTTTTATAAATTCATTCTGTAAAAATATTCCATTTTGAAAACATTTGAAAAAAAGTGAAAAGTGATATAAAATTTCATTTATAATTCATTACTTTCCATAAAAAATATAAATAAATTAATTTTAGGAATATGGACTTGGAAAAAAAAGGTTAATGAAAAAAATAGTAAAAATATTTAAAATGAGGTTTTATGTTAATGAGGCCCTTATAATGAGTCTGACTCGTCACATTCATTATTTTTATTCATTAATAATAAACATATGTTAATTATTCAATTTATTAATAATATTTTCAAATTTATTATTCATATTATTTTATTTTATTACATTTTATATACAATTACTTAGTCAATTATGTTCTCATTGGACATTTAGATAATATTTGGATCATATGTCCAAAATGACTTTAATACATAAGCTATGGTAAAACAGGACACTATTGAATAATTTGAAGAATAATTAACATTAAATAATTATCATTTTATACATAAATTAATCTTTTAAAACCATATAATAAATATGGTTATGAAAATGAACAGTGTTATAATCATGGAGACAGGAGGTCATACGTACGCATGGCCAATGTTTCCATTTTTCAAATATAATTATGAAAAGTAGGTAACTATTATTTTATATTTTAATAATGAAAATTAAATCAATTAATACTATATTAGTTCTTTAAATATTCATACATATATTAGTCATGTGATTTTTTTGATGAAAAACAAATCACATTTCTTTATTGAGGTGGAATCCACACGTACGCACGAACAACATTATCATTTTTCAATGAATGGAATGTTATGAAAATATATGATATATTAGTATTATATAATGATAAATATTTCCTGAATAACATAAATATAAATTAAATCCTTCATTATAAACAGCTATGAGTGGTGGTGATAGAAACTTAATCAAAATGTTTTGTGAGGCGGTAATCCAATGTACACACGAATGATTGTTTCATTCACCATACCATGAAAGAGGATATGGATATAAGTTAGGAATTTGACATAAAAAAATATAATTATATAGAAGCTAATGGTGTTATTGTTTAATCGTGGTTCCATAAGTTTTGAATGAGGTATAAGAAGAAATAAAACGAAAACTCGTGGTTAAAAACTATACCTCTTCTTCAGACAACCTCCAATGGTTAACACCAAAATCTTACCTAGGATGGCTATTTATCAAACCATAGCCTATAAAATTTTTCAAAGGTTGTAATAATGGTATTTTTTATATATTTGTTTAAATAAAAGTACTTTTAATTTTCATGAAAAGATGTGAAGAGGTTCCCCTTTATAAGTGAGGGGATGGGCACTCTAGGAATTACAAAAAATATTACATAAAATATTAAATTAATATAAAATAATTTTCATTTTAAAATGAATTAAAATTAATTTATTTGAAATATATGACGATTATGTGTCTAAAATATCTCATCCTATAAAATTTGGACAAGTTTACGTGATGTTTTCATCCTTATCTTTGGTATTTAATCCCCATTAACCCTTTTAAAAATTGTCATAACATCAAGGTTTTTAAAATTTATAGTTTAATATAATTACTATAAAGGAAAAATATGACCATAAATAGATATTAGATAATGTTTTAAAAAATATACCATTATATTTTTAAAATATATGATTTTTATTAATTTTAAATCATTTAATAAAATATTATTCATTATAAAAAAACTTTAATGTCATTTTTAGAACTATTGAATTAATTTTTCTTTGGAAAAACTGTAAATCAAGAGAAATTTAATATAATAATCTAACACATCACAAAAATATAATATTATCTAAAATAAATTGGGTCACAATAATTAATTCAAATTATATTAATTTTAATATTTTTAAAATCATTTATTTTGTTTTTCTATTAGTTGAATAAATATTTTGTCGGTGTTGTGTAAGAATTTAATGCAATTATTTCATCACTAAAATTTATAAATTATTTTCCAAGATAAAAAAAGGATTATGCTTCAAATAAATATTTATAACCAAATATATTTCTTTTTAATCTCAAAATATTATTGATATTAAAATCAAGAACATTAAATGGTTTACATTATCTTTTACTTAAATATTATAAATTCCAAAATCAATGAAATATAGCACATAATTTCCATATTTGATAAACATGGCTAAAAATAGAAATGTAATTAATCTTGTAAGATAATTTAAATTGTTGTGGTCATTTGGTATTCCTTGTCTAATAAATTTTAACCTTAATTACTTGATTAACGCTTACTGAGTTGACAAATATTTACTACATTTAATATTTATAATTACAAAAAAAATAGTCATATATAAATTTTTTGATCTAATAATATCAAAGAATTAATCTATTATTTATGATTCAATTCATTGAATTTTTCTAAGTTAATTTAAAATTAAATAAGAAAAATAAAAAAAATAAAGAACTTTTCAGAAAAAATGCCTTTTAAGTATAAAAATGTTCTTATTCTAAATTCAAGTATAAAATTCATTGGGATGACAAAATTGGATTATTTTCAATCAATAGTAAAAAATAAAATATTAAAACAAAACCAAAATACAATTTTAATTTTTAAATATTTGAAAATAAAATATAGATTTCTATAAAAATCATTATTTTCATCTAAATTTAGAAATCAATTTTTTCCATAATAACAAGAAAATTAACTCCTTAGATAATTTTTATATTGTTATATAAAAAATAAAGTTAGTTTATTTTTTCAAAAAAATAATGTTTGTTTATGATAAATATTCTAAAAAATCTCTAAATTTAATATAATATTCGATAAAAAAATTCAGATCATTTTGGAAGAAAATGTATTTTAAATCATAAAATATCTATATTAAAAATTCAGCAATTATTTACGAAGAATTAATCAATAAATTTTAATCAAGTATGAACATTATTTATAATTCATAATGAGGTTTATCAAATTGATACCCACTATTTCAATGGCTATTTTATTCTGGTAACATTTAAAAAATAATATTTTTATTTTAAATCCCAAGTCACATAAAGCTATGTATTGTGTGTTAAGAAAGATATTTAGTATGGTATTCTTTTAAAAACCCAAGGTGTTACATTCCCCCACACCCTTTAATAAATTATTTCTAATTATTGTGAAAAAGATATTCAAAATCAAAGGTTTCACATTTGAAAATACCTTTTTTCAAAACCCACATCATAGAAAGGGTTAATAAAACATCATCCAAAAAAGAGTGAAATATAAATACAAATGTCATATAGAATAAAAAATAACAAGGTTTAAAAATAGCATAATGTTAGTGGGAAGTAAATATTTGAAAATGGAAGAAAAATTAAAGTTTAAATAATAATAAAGTGTGGTAGTGAACATTGATCACATGAAATTGAATATTCATGATAAAGTAAATTCCCGCAAAATGATAAACAAAATATATGTGAAATGACCAAAAATTCATCAAAATAAATGTATTTTGGAAAACATTTTGTTTCATGGCCCTTTTCCAAAATTTGACGTATTATTTTACCGTCTAGACTAAGAACATAAAGTAATATAATTACTTAAAAAGTATAATTTCATCATTTATTCAATTTTCACCACAATCTCAACTCTTTCCCCAAATAATGAGTATTCAAAAAAGAGGAAAAAATATATTCTTCATGTATTTTGACAATAACCAAAATTAAAATGGTTTGAACGAGATAAACCTATAAATGAATAAATAAAACATCGATTTCCAAATATATAAAAATAACACCAAAATTTCAACTTAGATCATTCGATAAATAAATAGCGTTAAAATAATTCAAAATATTTCAAAACCAGTTTAAAACACCAAAAACTAATATATTTGATTGCATGTTTATCCAAAATTGATTAAAATTAATCTATAATCAATATTAGTCACCCATAAATTCATATAACCAAAAATTTATATGGTTTAGTCATATAACCTTCAAGATATGATAATAATTTCTACAAATAACATGAATCACCATAAATTCTCATTAATACTATATATCCTTATAAAAGATTATTCAACCATTATTACTTAAATAAAATACCATATATCAAAACATATTTCTACATATTTTAATCATAAAAGGATCCCCAAGATATAGGTGATAATCTTCTGAAAAACATTGATATCTTAATTACCAAATCACTTTTCAATCCTTTGGTTATTTATACGATAAAACATATACACCCAAAAATATGATGAAAATTCTCAAAAATAATCATAATAACATGAATGTTAAATAATTTTATAACCACAATGGTTTCCTCATAAATTTTATTTTACATCCCCATATATTTAATATCATTATTTTTAAATAATCAACTATGTTAAACCAAAGGGTTACATATAGCTCAACCCACTAAAATTTATCCAAAAATGTCATTAATCATCTTAAAATACAATCACTAAAAATAACAAAAGTCTTGTCTAAGACATTGATAATTTTATCAAACTTAAAATTTTAAAACAAAAAATGTTATCCATGACAGTTAATAAAACGTCACATGAAAAAATTATTAATCTAAAAAGTTATTTAAATCATACCTCTCATACCAACTATAAGGACATGACCTTATAACATTACATAATATTTAGTCTTTTTAATGAATATGATTCATTTATCTCCTAATGATAGTTATGGTTAAGAGTTTTAAATAACAATATCACAACTCTGAAATATCAAATTAATATATTACAATGTCGGTACTTCTATTCAGTGTCCAGTTTTCCTACAATATAAACCATTTAAAAAATATATTTTTTCCATTCCTAAAAAACATATTTAACATTAGAACTGATTTATTCTTTGTTCCTACCCATCATTAAACCATGTTAAAAAGATTTAAAAATATGATTTGATCACAAAAATTATAGTAGGATACATAATATAAAAAATTATTCATTCTGGTAAAAAACATGAAAACCCATAAAATGCTTTCCTTTATCATATTACTCTTTGATCATATGAAATAAATAATATACACTATAAAACACATAATTTATTCAAAAAGGAAATCCTTGAAACCCATAGAAGTCAACTGGAAACCCTTTTAGTAAACTTATAACATTATTTTCATAAATTGTGTTAAAATCGTGCCATAAATAACTAGATCCTAATTAAATTAATAGGAGAAACCACACTGGTTAACTCCAACTTTTTTCCATTGATGATGAGGATCATTACCCAATGCATTGGAGACATATAATATGGATCATTCATTATATTATCTATATTAGTCTCACCTATTTATAATATGTTTTTTGAAAGTACCATATCAAGAATAATACTTTTTATATTAAAATTTGTCATCATAAAAGCCTTGAAAAACTCTTTTAAACCCATATGGAAAAACATTATGGATATCTAAATACACTTTTATTATAAAACCCCATTTTTAAAACAAGATATACTAAACATAGTGTAAGAGGGTTTTTTATTAAATAATACTTGAAATATTCAATATATAAAAAAACATCAAATAACTTTTATGGTAGTGGGAAAATCCATTAATGTCTTATAATTTCAAATGATACATTCCTTTTTCCCTCTTTATTTAAACATTCTATAATAAGATTCCATTTTTAATACCTTTTAAAAATGTTAATAAGTGACATAAAATTTTATTTATATTTCATTTATGTCGATATAAAAACAATTATAATTTTTTTAAGAAAATGGTCACAGAATAATAAATTTTAGAAAATAAATCATTAAAACTTTTAAAACATGGTTTGGAGTTTAACTGTCTCTTACCTCGAGTCTGACACATTATATACATTCATTATCAAAATGAATAATAAAATTAGGTTAAATATTTAATTTATTAGTAAAATTAATCATGTTTATTATTCTTTTTCTTCTATTTAATATCATATTATATAAAATCACTTAATCAATTAAGTTCCCATCAGACATTTTGATGTTATTCGGCTCATGTCTCTGAAATGACTTCGGTTGGTTGACTATGGTAAAGTAGGTCAATTTTTCAACATATATATAAGGATAATCAAAATATAATTATCATTTTATAAATAAATTATACATTTTAAATCAACAATGAATGATAATCATGAAAAGTGAACTACATTTCAATTATAGAGAAGGTAGGTCGTAAGTATATTTGAGTAACATTTCCATTTGTTAATGATAATTATGGAAAGATGGTAAGTATTATTTTATATTTATATAATGATAATTTTATAAGGAATTAAAAATTATTTCTTTAAATAAAATTATATATACCATCCATATGATGTGGTGATGGAAAAACGAGCCATATCGCTTGAATCAGAGTGTGTGAATTACAATATAAGGATAGGAGCGGTGTCTCCTTCTTTTCCCTCATGCCATAGGTTTTCCATTAGAGGTGAGCTGGATGGGGGAGGTTTATTTTTTGGTGCCTTCACCCTCCCCCTTTCTCTTTCCCTTTGCCTCATCCTCTCATGTCCCCCTTCTTCTATCTCTTTATTCACTCTTGTGGCGATTTTCATCTTGTTGAATGATCCAATGGGAGATTTTGATAGTTATAGTGATGGTTTTTGTTACAGAAGACTCCAAACTCTATAATTGTTCTCTCATGTTGGGTTCCTCTATGCCTCTCCGAGGTGGAACTGGAGCAGGGTTATCAAAGGGGTTTTTGGTTTTTGGTTTGGTAATCGGTTGTCTGGAGCCCTTTGTCGCTCAAATAATTACTCTGACCCCATGTTCCATTAATCCTTTTTCAGTTGGATATAGAGCAGTGGTAAATAATGGGTTTTGGGTTGGGGATTTGGGGGTCCATAGTTTTTCTTACGCCACATTATTCATTTTTATCCAATGTTAACAATATGGATCTCTTTCTCTTCAATGATCCATGCCTCAATCTGCGTTGCACTGGTCCTTGTTTGATATAGTTGTTTGATTCAGATGACTCTAGTTTGGGAGTATGAATATTTTCTATTGGTGATTGTGGAAATGACATTGGATTGGTTTTTGTTTTTTAGATCTTTGTAATTGGTGATGTTTTGTTCATGTTTGGTGACGTTTGGCAATGTGTTTCTGGTTCAACTTTTTCTACAATTCTGGCTATATTTTTCAATGATGATTCCAATTAGCATCTGGTTTTTGGTTATACATATCTTCTGTGATGGTGGATTTGATAAAGCAGTGAGTTCCTTTATGGTTGTGGTGGCGCCATTTTTATTGTTCATGATAGTCGGTCGTGGTAGTTTTGTTGTATTATCTAGCTTATTAGTGTGGTGATGGTTGATGGAAGGGTTTATCAGAAGGCAATGATTATAGGTGTTACACTTGAGGATGTTTGCGGGAATCCTTCTTGTTGATGTGGTTCCTCTCGGTTCGATGTCTTCTCAGGCTTTGTGAGTGTGATGTTTTTTGAATTTTGAATTTTGTTTCAATATATTTTTGTTTTGTATCTTGCACAAGTGGTGTTTTGAAAATTAAAAAATGAAAATTTTTGTCAAAAACATCATATCACTTCATGAAGGTGGTTATCCATATCTATGCATGAACGATGTCATAATTTTTCAATAAATGGAAAGGTTAGAAAAAATGTGATGTATTAATGTTATATATTGATAAATATATCATGAATATCATATATTTATATTATATTCTTTATTATAAACTTCAATGATAGGTGGTGAGGGAAAATGAATTACATCAGTTTGTGAGTTTGTTGTCTGCAGTACACAAGAATGATATTTTCATTTCCACTTTGATCAAAGAGGAGATGAATATAGGTTATTTAATTAACATAAAAACATATCATTTTAAAAAATATAAATTTTTTAATTTGATCATGGTTGACTAAGTTTTTAAAGATGTATAAGAATAAATAAAATGAAAACTCTTGGTTAGAAACTAAATAACTTCTTCAGACCCCCTCTAATGGTTTATAGGAAAATATTTCTTGGGTTGGTTTTCTGACCCAAAAAAGGAATCTAGGATATGGGTAGGCGTTTATGTAATGGATTTAAAAAGGTATAGTTTAAACTAAAAGGCTTTCAAATTGTGTATATAAGAGGAGAGGAAGTCCCCTTTTATAAGTTAGGGGAGGGAACTCTTGTAACTACATAAAATATAAAATTAATAAAAAATAATTTTCTATGTAAACTTTTAAAAGTTTATTTATATTGAATATATGATAAGTATGGGTCAAAATTATCTCATTAAATATAATCTACAAACTTTTATGTTATTTTTTCATCTTTATGTTTGGTTTTAACCCCACCCCCCATGTTTCATCTTTGGTGGTATCAAAGTTTTCTATTCTTTAGGGGTATATATAGTTATTATAGAATCACATTTGGGAAATAAATCAATAATGTATGAAATACTCAACCATATCCAAATCACTTTTCTAAAAAATGATTTTTAGAAATTATAAATAATTAAAAAAATATAATTTATTATAAAATATCATAAATATCATTTTTGGAACTGTTCATTTAATTTGAATTTTAATAGAACATGACAAAAAAGGTATAGGAATATAATAATTTAAAACATCCCAAACATGTTATATATATCTAAAAAAATCATGTAAAAACTTAATTCATTAAAATTATATTACTTTTAGCATATTTAAATTCATTGGTTTTTATTTTACTTTTAATTGAACAAAAATTTCGTCAACTTTTCGTAATCATTTAAGGTAATTATTTTATCGCTGAAAATATAAATTATTTTACACAATAAAAAACCAATCTTTAAAATAACTATTTATAATAGAAAATAATATTTTTACCCCTATCAAAAAATATTATAGATATTGAAAGCAACATAGTGGATTTTTTACATTATCATTTATATAAATATTATAAATGTGAAAATAATTGAAATATGAAACCAAGTTGCTATATTTTCGAAACGAGGATGGGTATGGGAAAATAGAACTAATAAAATATAATAAAATAAAGTGTTACGGAAATTTATTAGACATTATAATATTATTTTTAACATTCAATTCAAATAATTATTAGAATTTAATTTATTATTAAACCCATAACACGTAATGAAAAAAAAATTCCGAAAAATGACTTTTAAGTGTAAAAATGAAATCATAAAAAATTTAAAATATAAAATTCATATAAAAGAACATAATTATTTTATTTTTATGAAAAATTAACAAATAAAATTTAAAATCTACTGTAAATATAATTTTACATTGTAGATACTTTAAAATAATAAACTGTTTTCAAAAAAAAACATTATTTTTCATTATGCATTGAAAAATAGATTTTTTTAAAAACAAATTACGCTAATATAATTTTGATATTATGATATCAAAAATTAAGTTCATTTTATTAAATATTTTTTCCAAATTTCCATAAATCAATTATAACATACACTCATATAATTCCATAAAAATATTTTTTTAGAAAATGTATTTCCGAAATATAAAAATATTTTTATAGAAAATTGAGTTCTTATTTCAAAACAATTAATAAATAAATTTTTATCATGTATAACCATTATATATATATAAATAATGATTTTAATCCTATTAAAAGAAAGGTTTTAATGATCACATTATATAATAATATTTTTATAGAATATCCCAAGCCATTTAAATCTCGGTGTTTAATTTTTAACAAGATGTCAAGAATTGTGTTATTTTAAAAAATAGGGGTATTATATTTTGGGAATAAATGTTTTTATTGATATTGGTGGGAAATATAATTGATTTTATACTTTCATAGTGATATTTATGTTTTGTAATTAATATTTCAACATTCCATTAATTTTTTCTTGAATATAATTGTAGGATACATTTTTAATTCTCACCATTAATTATATAAGTTGTAGAATTATTCTATTTTCGTTTAAATTTAAAAAATTGAATTTATTATTCACATATATTTTTTATTATTATGCATTGAAGAAGGCTATGTAATTGTAGATAACTTTCTATATAAATGTACTGTGTGGATATATTTAAGGGTCATTTTGTGACCTCTGTAAATGTATCATTTAGTTAAATTCTATGTAAAGTTAGTTGATATAATACATAAAGGTAAATCAATATAAAATAATACTACATTAATGTAGATTGTAGACCTGTATAAGGGTGGTTCATGCTTTTGAATTCCAATTTAAGGGTAAGTCTATGGCTTTAGACATATAAAAGGATTACCCTTTCATTACAATGCTTACAAAAAAGTCACTATCGAGGGACTCTTAGGTTTCATAAGTGTAATCACAAATAAACATGCCAACACAAAGGTTTTTTGAATGATTAATCATGAAAGACCTAAAATTTTCGAAATTTATTCAAATCACATAGGGGAATTGAATTTGATGGGATAGTACTATGGGCAGCTGAATAATTCTAATGAAGTGTGTTAGAGAAGCTTCTAGTTATTTTCAAGGTAAGAATGAGAATAGTCAATAATATTATTATGCTCAACTAGTTTCATATGAAGCCTGCGCACATGTGGTTACAAGATTATATTGAGGGGATTTCCTTTAGTAATTCAAGGAAGATAGTATAATTCAAAGTGCTATGTAATTTTATATAATATTAATTAAATTTAATTAAGGTAAAATTACTATTGGTCAACAGTAATCGATACCACCACCCACTAATTGGCTTATACCAGAGTATAATTAAGAGTATAGTATAAAGGTATGACAATTCTGAGAGACCTAACCTAGACATCAAGGAAAAATATCACTAGAAATAGATGGGTAGTGATACCCAAGCTTGATAGAGAATATTATTATCTTCTTTTTATCTTTTTCCATGTAATTTATAAATAATTTCCTATGCCAACTATTATTTTGTTAATATTTCATTGTACTTAACTTATTTAGGTACTTTTATTTATTCATGTTTGTTAATTCATTCTTGTTTTTTATACTATAATTCGTTGCTACAATTCATTCTTCTTAGCCTCTTACTTTATATGTTTTTCCTGAAGACATGTTATCAATGCATATATCATAATCAAATTAGTAGAAATTTTATCATTAAAAGTGGATATAAACACTTCTATTAAAACTTTTTTCATCCTAGGTTAATTATTATCTATTAATTTCCACCTCTGTATAGGATGTATCTGTCCAAATCCCTTTAAATATTTTACCATGGTCCTTATCATTATCATATTATAAGTTCTAACTAGTTCAACACTTCATGTTGCACTTCATCCATTATTTAAAAAACTTTTTCATCAAAATTTTCATCAATTCAGTCCTTAACTTTAGTAAAATGAGCTTAGATTTTCTCTTAGCATAACTCAACCCATTTATATTGGTTGGACAATACGTTCCATAGTCCTAGTTTGTAGTCGGGGTTATAAATTAATATTTTGAGACATTTCGTTGAATTGTCATCAAAATTTAGAACTAATTGTGGGGGTGGAATGCACTGAGTGTATTATGGTTTGAAAAACAAACAAGAATAAAAAATAATAAAAAAATTAAATAACTAAATAATAAAATACACTATTTTGTTTTACTACTAGGTGTTGAATGAAAACTTGATGCTGTTTTTTGCATGTTATTGAACTTTAAATTCTTTATTTTATTTTTTTAATATATTTAATCAAATTTTTGTTTACAACGATATATTTTGGTGGATTATAAAAACTTATTTTATAATTATTATGTTCATTATCAATAGTATGGGCATATTTCTTTCTAGTATATCCAGGACCATACATAAAACCTCCAAAAAATAAAGAAAACTATAATTTTTGTGTTCCAATAATTTAAAAAAAATCAACTTGAATCTCATATTTTTATACATGGAATAATATAAATATCTAAAGGTTAATGTACCACCTAAATATGAATCATTTAGGATAGTCAAACTGATGGTAGATTTGATTGAAGAGAATCTTTAGAATTAGAACTTAAATGCTAAAAAATCTTCAACCAGTATTAAAATATTTTCATCAGTGACCTACATATTGAAATCAAGGTGCTATAGGAAGAGAACAAAAAAATTTATTTCACATATTTAAAAATTTTAAAATCATATTTTCAAGGTGACCCCCATTTTTAAACACAACAAAACCAATTTTTTAAAATTATTATTTGTTTAAAAGGGAGATGAAATTGATTTTGAATGTAAACCGATTAAATATCACTAATTATCTGACCTCCTATATCAATGTTTTATTTATTGGGAACTAAATTATAATAAAATAGAGAATTATTACTTAAAACTATAAATTTCATTCTTTTTTATAGAACTGAATTAGAATTCTCATCCCCAAATATGGAAATAGAAAGCACAAAATTTTTCAATTTTATTTGATTATGTAGTCATGTAAATAGAACATGATGTTAAGAAAACACTATCTTATATTAATAGATATAATTTATCATAAGCATTGGATGCTGGTTATCAACTATCAGTTGGTGAATTATTAAAAAATTTATAATTTGGTAAAACCTTAATTAGAGTATTGTCAGGATGAATGAAATTCAATTCATGCTTATTATTCAATTATTTACATAACTATTTTGATTGGGTAAATTAATTAAAGATATAATATTATTTTGGAGGATATTATTTTGATTTCAAAATACATAATAATTGTTTAATCATTTTTGAAAAACCTCTTTTTGAATCTGAATTTCCAAAACAATTTCTTCTACTACTTTGTTTATGAGATTATAGAGTTTAAAAACGTTAGATATATTTATAAGTTCTATTACATAACTCTAGAAACATACCCCTTTTTACTATCCAACCCAAAATTTATGGTATTTTTAAATTTTGAAATAATTAAAGAGGTGTACATCATGTTGTATTATATATTCTATGGGTGTTTCCAAGGGGATTTTAGACAAAAATGGTTTTGTATTTTTTCTTAGAAGATTATAATAAAATAAAAATTGATTCCCATGGGTCTTTCCATAACTCTGGAGTTTCATTATCACTCACTCGCTCAATTTTTCATGGTTTTATATTTTGATTTTAAAATTTTGAATATAATGGTAGATATTTCAACGTTTATTGGGGCCTTTATGTAGAATCCAATGGGATTGTGAAGTGAAAAGGGATAGAAAATATGGGAAAGACCATAATTAAAGACACCAATGTTAGTGGAGTATTTTATTTCACTCCACCTAAAAAAATTGTTTTGTAAATCTCATTGAAACATTTTTGAAAATGTTATTAATCTAAAGTACTTGTTTTTTATATCTATTCATGGATGGAAATTATGTGTTGGTGTAAATTATTCAAATTTTAGAACAAGATTCAAGTTTAAATTATATTGAAAATGTTGGGTGGTCTCTAGTCATTAATATAATATGTCAAAAATAATTTTGAGATAACCGATAAGAAATTATTAATAAAAATTTTCTTCTATTAATAGTTGTATCTCTATGAATGTTATACTATATTTTCTAGTTTCATTGTTAGTATGAAACTTATTTGAGATATTTTTAAATACCTTTGTGTTACTCCATTGAGAGAAAGAATTTAAATTTTAAAATCAATTTTGATTATTTATGAATTTTGGGTAATATACTATTCAAATGGTTTTGTAACCATAGAATATGTGTTTCAAACAACTAAATTTATATATTGTTTGAAATAATATTGATTCTAATTATTCTCCCAACTTAGGGATCAAAATTTTGGGAAAAATTTTGATATAATAATGGGTGTATTTAATTTTTTTAAATTGTTCTTCATTTAATTACACATAAAAAATCCATTAAAATGTTTTAAATTTGATAGTATTTCACGTTTTACATAGCATTTTTAGTGGTTGTGAACTTTTCATGAATTTTATGGTTGTATTTTCCCTTTGATAAAGGTGAATATTTTCTATTTATTCTTGGTTTTAATTTGGGGAATGTTTTTATTTTTATTTTAAAAAATTTTTATTTTGATAAAATATTAGTTGTATGGTTTTTAGATTTCTTGAACTTGAAATTTTTAATTGTAATTAAACATATAATATTTGGTTCCAAATGACCTATAAAATGAACTCATGATCCTAGGGAACTTTTTGTTTACTTAAGATAATATTTATGGATCGGTTAGTTTTTATTATTTGTTAATTATTAAAATATCACTTCTATTTGGTTTTGTCTCATTATTATTAGATTAATTTTGCGACTCAGTTCACTTGGATAAGATAGAGAAGTTTAAAATTTGAACAGAATGAAAATATATATATGTTTAATTTTAATCAAAAATTTAGTTTCAATAAAATTTGTAAAATAGGAAACAAAATTTAAACCAAATAAACTTATTTATAGAGAGTAATCATATTTACTGATTTAGTAATTCCATGGTAGAAAATAAATTTGAAAACCAGTTCTTTATAGCTCTTTAATTTTTCTTTATTGAGATTAATTTTCAATAATTGAACCTGATAAATGGATTTCATAAAATAAATAAATATGTTAAGTGGGGGGGATTTTTTGTGGAGGATTTTAAATATTTTTTACCACGTCATATACATGAAAGTATCAATTTTTTGGTTAGTAAATGAAACTTTATTGCTAACATTTTCTAATCTAATCCTTTTTCCATAGTTATAGTAGTTAATAGGATATTTATTTAGAAAATTATAATTTAGATTCAAAATTTAACAATTATTTTTTTTTAATTCCTTTATTATTTTGACTGATCTTGATGGAATGTTTTATTGATTTAATGTTTCTAAGAGATATTTATGTTTTAGAATTAATATTTCCTTGTTTTGATAATTTTACCATGAATATAATTATTGGGTTACATTCTTAACTCTCACATTAAATTATTGAGTTTATATTATTATTTTTTTGTATTTAAAATTAGGAACATTGAATTTTTAATTTACACTAAGTATTTATTTTTTTGTGTTGAATAAGGCTATATAATGTTTGTTGACCACCTATTTAATGTACACTAAGTAGACCTAAATATGAGTCATTGTGTGACCTATATAATGGTGGCATTGAGTTGTAAAAGCCAACATAATGGTAGTTGATGCACCTTATAAATGTATATCCCAATAGACCTGTGCTATATAACTGCCAATGGATGACCTATGTACTAGTGTAACTTACTTCAAAATTATTGTATAAGGTGTAGCCCACAGCTTTAAACATGTGTAAGGGTCATCCACACATTACAAAGATTGTATATAGGTCACCATTGAGGGAATATCAAGTCAATGTAATGGTCATTTTAGTTCAAAACGCCCATGTAATGGTATTTCAATAGATTAATGATGGGAGGCCTAAAATTATTAAATAAATAAATGAATAGAGGGGGGATTAAGATAATGAGTTGGGTTTGTAATAAGCTAAAGAATTATGAATAAGTGTACTATAGAAGATCCTAGATATTTTTTAGTAAGCTTGAAAAAGAGTGAATCATACTGGGCTGCTCTTCCAAATTCATCAAAAGCCTATACATGTGAGGTTAGAACATACTATTGAGGTTATTTGACTAAGTAACATAAGGAATATAGTGAACAGTCACAACAAACATGTGGCTTCTAAAGAGGAAGATCTGAATTAGCTATCTATGAGTGAGGGTACTGTGAAATTTTGTATAATGGACCAAAAACTTATTTAAGATAAAATAATCACAGATCTCTATTAATATTACACTATTTATCAAGACCTTCATCCACAAATTGGCTCGAACCATACAGACCTCCAAAGGAGAGTAGTGGGTAAGATTATTTTGAGAGACATGAGCTAAACATGAAGGAAAAAATGTAGCTTGAAATAGATCAAGATTGTTAGAAAATATTTATATCTTATTTTGTCATTTTCTTTAGTATTTTTTAGTCAATTATTATATTAACCATTTTTTATTTAACATTCATTATACTTAACTTCTTGAGGTAATTTTTATTTTTCTAGTTTATT
The DNA here is from genome assembly GCA_963277665.1 of Viscum album. Taxonomy (NCBI): domain Eukaryota; kingdom Viridiplantae; phylum Streptophyta; class Magnoliopsida; order Santalales; family Viscaceae; genus Viscum; species Viscum album. Next base: position 1,508,444,602 of record OY728153.1, on the reverse strand, counting down.
AATGAATTGTTGTTTAATATTATTTACTTTTTATATTTGATTCATTCTTTATGGTCTTTTACTTTCCCACTACTATATGAATACATTAAATTTCAATAGAGATCATGTTAAAATTATTATTAGTTATATCCTTGAAAAAGGATATATAAAATCCTAATTAACTTTTTTGTATGCTAGTTTAATTACTTTCTATTGAACAACACCTCTTAGAAGGTGATCTTAATCAAACTCACTTAAAGTGTTTTATCATAGTCCTTGTCCATAATGAATATTTAAATATAATTCATTTGGAGAATTATCTTTTACTTCATCCTTCATTCAAAACACGTTTCTTTCTTCTTTTATTATAATAATATTTTTCTTTAGAATAATTTCTTTATATAATCCTTTAGTACATCTTGTTGGGATTAATCACATTTATTTATGAGAAAGGAAAATTATTAATGGAGAGATTTATATCACCATTAATTGAGTATTTTCTCCCAACATTAATGGATATTTAATTCTGAATATTAATGGATGGAATAATGGATGTTGACTACATTAATTGGTGATTATTTAATTGGTGTCTATATAAAGAAAATGCAGTAACATATTTCATGTGGTGTTCCAGCAAGATGTAGCTATCAAGGGATACCCGGGAAGGGGTTGTTGCGTTTTTGGTGTCTCGTGTGGCCTGACGATGACAGAAAAATTATCTTGTATGTGTGGAGGTATTCTTAGTAGTGTGTTCAAGATATAGTCTACTAAGAGCTAGAAGGGGGTTTCCGCATCAGTGGTAGAATGTGTTGCACGTCAGTGTTCAATAGGTGTAGAGAAGTAGTGACATAATTAAGGATTGGGGCCACATATTGAAAGTCATCCTAATAGTGGTGATTAGATGGTGTGTTCTGATTTACGATCGATGGTACATCATGATTGAGAGATCCAAAGGAACTGAATAGGCTAGTGGTGAAGATAATACTTTTTTATATCAAAGGAACATTGGATTTTAGTTTTATTATAATGAAATGTCTGAGTATGAGTTATTATGATATAAAAATGATAATTAGGATGGTTAAGAAACTACTAAAAATCCAATATCAATGAGTGTATTATATGTTGGATTATTTTGTATTTCTTTGAGTAGAAAAAAATAGTATTTTTTCTCAATGAACTCTCTAAGAAATTAAATATATTGAATTCACTCAACATTGGACACCACTATTATGGATGAAACAATAGCATGAGGATATGAAGTTAAAAGTGTTTTCTCATATCAAGTCAAATTTTGATAATTCAAGTTCTATAAACCATGAAAAAATTATCCATTATATAAGGATATGGAATATAGAAATCAAGTATCACTTCATCTAGGATGGGATTGAACTTGGGTTTGTGTAGTTAGAGTATGTGCCTACCAAACTTCAATTCAAAATTATCCTGAAAAAATACCATAAAAAAGAATGTGTTTTAGAGATATTTATTGTCTCTTAGAGTCCAATAAAATCCTCATAATTATATAGTGTATATGTGGATCCCTCACTACCCAAATCAGCACATAGATTTCTTTATTTGTTCATCATTTTTATTTTCATTTTACATCCCACAAAGCAGTGGACATTGTTTTTTTATAAAGGGTGAGAGTTATTAATCATAAATGGTGACATATTTCTTAAACCCTCTAAGTTGGTTAGTTAATCTTTCTAAATATGGTAAAGGGATAGTTTCATTAAATATTAAATCTAGATATTTTCAAATTTGGGGGAAGTTAAATTTTTTTGGCTAGAATGGTTTTCCAAAATCAAGTGGATACTAAGAGATTAATAAAGTGATGAGTTGTTTCACTGTTCATGTTAATCTTATTCTACATGATGATCTAGAATTGTATGGGATTAAATTAAATGTTGAATGAATCTTAAATCTCTTTCAAGAATTGTATAGGGATAATGGCCTCTAAAGTACAAAGTGTATAATATTTCTCAACAAGATAACTACAGAATTTTATGCTTTGTTAACAAACCTCAAGGGGGATATCATTGGAAAAAATACATCAAGATTATTTTTAATAAATTTTTAGTTGGGTTTATTGATTAACCATGTTTAAAAATTTCTATATTGGCTAATATTTTCGTATATCCATCAATAAAATCCTATATATAAGTTTTGAGTTTGTTCTAGAATATTTCACAGAGCTTTATAGAAAAGAAATGATTTTTTACAGCTTAAGAAAATAGACTTGTGAAAATTAGATATACTCACAAAATGGAGTTGCGTAAGCATGATTAAGTCTTCAAATATAGGTGGTTTGTTTTGTTGGATTGAAAATGGTTTCATGATGGATTAATTTTTACCTATAAATGGGCCACTAATTTCATGATTATTAAGTGATTAAATCCCTAGTGATAAGCTAATAGCTTTGATTTCATGTAAAGAATATGTGAATGTATTCCTTAAATAGGAGGATTTATTCAATATACAATTTTGATTATAATAGATGTTACAAAAACCAATGTTTGTGTGAATTTTTTTATGTTGACACAAAGGGTAACCAAAAGGGATTACATAAGCCTTAAGATATTTTCCAAAAATTTCTATAGTAAATTTGAATCCAAAGGTGTGATGTAAGAAGAGATTCAGGGGACACCAGTAGTAGTGTAACAAATTTTCAATAAGCACAACAGAGGAATATTATAAGGAAATAATGAGTATACATTAGTTGAGAGAGTAGTTGGTTCTAAAATTCTAATTGTTAGTGAACCATGTGTGCCACTGAGTCCTCTCTAAATATTAAAAACCAGTTGTATGATAAGTGATTTTCGTAAATCAATACATAATTATTTTATTCACTTTGTAATAGACCGGTGTGGCTAAAATAAGTAAAAATTTCTTATGTCTCTCATTAACATGATTCACCACTTTATTTATATTTTTAGGGGTACAACTGTTCCTAATAATAGTTGAAAAAAGATTATTATTGAGGGTCTTCTGAATAAATCAACATACCTAGATTCACCCTCCCTCTTATGTTATTTACATTTCTTATGGATAATAGGGTAAAACCATTATGTATCATATTCTTAAATTATTTAAAAAAATGTTAAAATGATTAAATATCCACCTTAATAATAGTGTTTATTTTTTTTATCATCCATATATTACTTTGATAAACTATGATAATCTTATATATCATCAATAGTAATCACTTCCCTTATATATACCCTTAATTGTAATGGTACCTTAACGAATCATTCTCCCATAAAAATAAAAACCTCTAAGACTTTTACTCATTGCCCAGAGTTAGTAGGACCATTAAGTATCTCCCTTATGTGAGATGGAACTTTAAAAAATCACTTCACATTGAAAAAAACTATTACCCAGCTTGAGTTTGCGATAATCTCCCCTTCAATATCCTTATAAGCCAATTAATAAGTGATTGGTGTGGGTGAGAAATCATTACACTATGAGGAAATTATAGAATCCTATGCAGCTTGGATTTTTTATCAATTCTTGATGAGAGGGGTTTATCGCTGATCCCTCACTAATAAGTTATTATTACATAAGAGTGTAAGATAGTGGCACAACCTAGGGTCGATCTTGAGGAGGTCGCACACAACATGCTGAATTTCTATTGTCACTGTTTATAACCAACATAAAATAAAAAAACTTATATAATAATGTAAATGGGGGGTTGATTCTAAAAATACTCAAAATATAATAAATATTAATAATAAAATTAAAAACACAAAGTAAAAAAGACACAAAGAAGTTAGTGAATAATATTTGTCGTTCTTGGGATATCGTGGTGATAAAATCATTTGTTCCTTAAATCTATTTATTTTCAATACTCTACTAAATGTTGATATCAACCCTATCACTAGACAACTTCCCATGCTATGTTATTATCACATACCGACCCTCCGTGTGAAAGATTTTACTCCCTAAAATCATCACTAAAATGCTATTACACCCTAGAGGCAATATTATGATGATGAAAGAGAGGAAAATATTAAAATGGGAAGAAGAACTAAATATATGTAAAAGTGGTGTGAACACTACACTAAACAAATTTCACCACAATTAAAATTCTCACAATAAAATAGAGAGAAATATTTAGGCGCAAATAACTCAAGAACCACCACTACCCCCATGAAGAAAAATGATATATATTTCTCTACTTTCATGATGATTAGAAGGATCATTGTGGGCAAACACAAAATAGAAAATGAAAGATAAGAGAAATGAATAGAATAAGAAGAATAACTAAAACAAAATATAATTAAAATTTAAAAAATAATTAAAATACATAACTCCACCTTACCCCCTTGAAAATGGATATATTGTAAGATTTATAAGAGATGACAATTTATTGAGAAAATGGGTGAGAAAATTTGGCTCCCAATATGTCCTCCTGATTGATATGAAATTTATCCTAATTAAATGGATGAATCTTGGAAATATTCCATTATAAATGTTGTTCCATTTTATTTCCTCTTCCACCCTCCAAATTGTATCTTTAATGGAGATTCTTGTAGATAGTTATGATTGTTTTAGTCCAAAACATTTATTCTGGTCTGTTGACTTTTCATATTCAACTTTTATAACATCTCATGCCATTGTGACCTTTAATAAAGTTGAATACCACATTGAAACATTTATTAAATTTCATCCCAAGATTAATTTATATATCCATAATTAATTTGAACTTTTTTGGCCCCGTCCACAAAGTGATATAATCTCAATAGTAAAAGTGTCCAGATTTATACATAGTTTTCGGGGCCTAATTTTTGATCTAGATTTATGTCTCCAAATGAAGGATTTATCTTTGAATTCAGAATGATTAAATGAGACACCTGAATTAAGGGATCCTAAAAAAGGAATTTTACAATTTTATTTAGTTTATAAGAAGTTATGGACTAAATACATAATATAAATTAAATAATTAAATCCCAAAATTTGGCCATTTTAGTAATTATGCTCCAAATTCATCTAAAACCTAACAATGGGACAATATCTCATAAAATAACACTATCGTGGGATTTAAAATATTGAATTATAGTATAAAATATGTGAAAATATTGTCTACATAACTCCCCCAAACATAACCCTTTCACTCTCAGGCAATTATCATATATTCAAATCATAATCCACACAAGAATCAATCATGAGAAAATATCAATGATAATTTTTCAAAGTTGAATTACATCATGTATCCTCTATTAAAAACAATTCACTCACATTTTCATTCCACAAATTAAAATTTGGTCAACCTCATTAATCCATCTATGGCTCAATTCCAACCCACCTCAAATTGAATTTTAGGTCACTCTTCATTCAAGAGAAATTAAATCTCGAGTTATGCTCGAACATGGAAGTTGTATGTATCATCACATGATTTTGAAAATTATCTTTTCCCCATAGCATGAAAAATGAAAATATTTTTTATCATGAGGTATCTTTTAGTTGAATTATCTGGCTTAGGGTTGGTGAGAAAATTATTAAAAATTTAAGGCCGAAAAGAGGAGGTTTTGACTCTTAAGTAAAATGCATGGATATTCAAGTGAAAACACAAGAATAACCTCACTAAAATCCCCTTGAAAGTGTGAAACAAAATTCCAAACCCCTTTTCTGACATGGGACATGATCCAATAAGTGATTATAATTAATGATATCATCCAAATTCTCCCTCTATTTCTCATTTTTTAAAAATCTCCAGATAGGCACGACTTTATTTTCCATTTTGATTTTCTTTTTTTCCTTAGAGAATGAGTTGAAAATTGAATACAATGAATTGATTAAAATAATTACCTTCATTTGAAAGTGGAACATGATTCCTAGAAAGGGGTACAATGATATATTCAAACTCATATCCAATTTTTATTATAATTTTTTGTTCAATTGGTTTTGAAGGACAAGAAGATGAATGAAATAAAGCACAATGAAATGATGACTCAATCCTAAATCTCTAATTATCCACTACCCATAATATTGAGAAAAACCTAACACCACCTAAAAAGTGAAACACATCCCAAAAAAACCTGAAAGTCCCTTCCACACAATCAAATTCTAAATATCCGTGCAAATTTACCAAGAGTGCGGATAGGTAAGGAAAATCGACTTTTAATGTTGCTTAAACCTATAACGCAATTCATCATATCTAATGGATAATGAAGGAAAGTTATAAGGGTGGGTCTAATTTTAATGATGTATCTATAGAAATAGATTCCTCAATCATATCAAAAAAATTCCCTAAAATCCAAATCTTCGAAAGAGAAAAATCACAAATTTCGGTTCTCACACAAAATCCAAGTATCCCCCAAGAATATCTGGGTATTGGGAAAAATATTTCAAATTGGTTCAAAATATAACTCACAGGACTGTAAAAATTATTTGAGTCTGTGTTTCATGGTCAGGGATTTCAAAAAATGGTCAAACTTATAAAAAATATTTAATATCCAATTCAGGGAGGATTTTTTCACATCAAAAATCATTTAAATCCATTTTTTCGAAAATCATTTCAATTTTCTTAAAATAAATTGATGTGTGAAAAATGATCAGAATTTACATTGAATCTCAATAATACTAAAAAGATGAAAAAAAGGCAAAATCACACAAGAAAAAATAAGAAAGTTGACACTCCCTCCAAATATAGATTTAACTACCCCATATTTTAGCATAATAAAAATGAATTTAAGGGTAGAAAAAAAAAGGAAAGATACAACATGACATTATTTTCCAGTGGCAACTTTTTGATAAGCTCTTATCTGCTACAACTTCTTCCAAGAAAGTAAGATATAATGAAATGTATAATAAAAATAAATAAAAATAAATAGGTAGAGAAAATATTATTGAACATGGTTTAGACCCCAATCTGGGTGATAGTATTTTATTACCCCTAATCTGGTTGTTGCGGCGGTTTAAACCCAATCAGATGGTGGGTGTGGTGTCGTTGAGATGAACCACTACATATGACTTTTTCAAGTGTCCATGAGTAGATATCCAGAATAGAGAACTTCGAATAAGGTGAGAAAATTCCCAACCCCCAAGAATGAATAAAGAGATAAATTAGGTCCATTGTGGGATGGAAAATAAGATTAGGGTACTCCCAGCAGACTTTCGTGATGTACTCCTACATATGGTATGTGATTTGTTCTATATGAGGTAATCTAACCACAATATTTTCTATCTATTCTTCTTCTTTTACAACCACCACTTTGGACTTTCCTTCCTTAACATCAATAGTATTCTCCATTTGTTCTCTGTCAGAAATTTTAGTAAAGGATAGGTCAGAAAATAGTTCATTTTGAATAAGATTAAAACATGAAAAATTAATCAAGAAATATTCTATTTATATTAAGTCATCATGTAATTTGATCTCTTTGGTAAAGAACATTGGAAACACAATCTCAATAGGTATACCTTCTGTATCATCTTCTAAAAAAGAGAGAGGCAGAATTGTTCTAATTTTTCATTATTAAATTTGGGAGAATTTCATACCTGTTCAACTTCAACAAATTCGGCCCAATATTCATCCAATTCACCTTGATCTACCTCATGTGCATCAGTAATAAATAATTCTTCTTCAACCTCCTTTGGAAATGATATGGATAGTTTTAAGGCTATTTCCTTCATAATTTCATCCTCACGTGGCTCTTCACTTAAGAAGGATGGAAAAATAATCTTTGATTCTTCTTTTTCTTGAGCCTCCTTTTGAGCTGCCAATTACTTTAAGGAAGACGAAATGAATTCCATATTATTCTTCAAATCTTCTATCATTTATTAATTCTCATCCAAATGACTCTTCAGTGATACTTTTTTCAAATCATCAAAAAATTGTATATAATGAAAATAATATGAAAAATTAACTTTATATTTCATCATTGTACCAATAAAATGAGGATATCTAATGAAGTAAAAAAATTGTTTCTAAAATTTATGATTTTTTTGTTTTTTTTTTGAAAAATAGTGTGAGTAAGCTCTTGGCCTCCCCAAAAATGGCTCTGAATCGATGATAGGGGTTTTTCATAGATCCACCACCAATAAATTATTCTTATAGAAGAGTGTACCATATTGGCATAACCTAGGGTCGATCTTGAAGAGGTTTCTCACAACACTCTGAATTTGTATTGTCACTATTTATGACATAACTAAAATAAAACAACTTATATACTAATATATAAGGGGGTTTGATTCTGAAAATACATAAAATATAACATATATTAACAAAAAAATAAATACACAAAGGAAATGAAGATGAAACAAATAAGTTGGTGAGGAATCGTTGTCGTTCTTGGGAGATCATGGTGATAAAAACATTTTTTTCCTTAAAAATATTTTTCCCAATACTCTAACCAATGTTGAGATCAACCCTATCACTCAACACCTTCTCCTGAATTGCTATTATCCTATAACAACCCTCTACGTTCAAGATAATACTCCCTCTCAACATCACTAAAATGATACTCTAACCTGGATGAAATATTATAATGATAAAGGAGAGGAAAATATGAAAATAGAAAGAAGAATTAAATAGTTTTGAAAGTTGGGTGACCCTATAACAAAACCATTTCACAACTATTAAATTTCTCAGAATAAAATAGAGAGGAATATTTACGAACAATGAACTCAAGAACCACCACGCCCCCCTCGAACAAAAATGAGAGTTAGTTCTCCACTTGTATGGTGGTTAGAAGGATCATTGTGGGAAAACACAAAATAGAAAATGAAAGAGAATAGAAATTAACATAATAATAAGAATAACTAACCTTAAATAAAATTAAAACATAAAAAACTATTATAGATACCAAACTCCATCATTCCCCCTTAAAATGACTATATTGTAAAAGGTAGTAGAGATGAAAATTTATAGAGAAAATGGGTGAGAAATTTGTCTCTCAATCTATCCTTTGGATTGATCTGCACATTATTTTCATTAAATAGGTGAATCCTGGAAAATTTCCTTTATAATTTTTTTTAAATTTTTTCCCTCTTCCACCCTTCAAAATTCATCTTTAATGGAGATGTTTGTAGATAGTTAGGACTGTTTTAGTCCAATAATATTTAATCTAGTCAGTTGACTTTTTATATTCCAATTTTCCAACTTTCCACGCCATTATGTCCTTTAATAAAGCTAAATATCTCATAGAATACATTATTATGGTTGATCCCCAAAACATTTTATATCTCCATGTTGAAGTTGATCATTATTGTAATGGCACACAAAGAGATATAATCTCAATAGTAAAAGTATCCAGATTTGTACACAGTTTTCGTAGCACAACTTATGATCTGGATTTAGGCCTCCAAAAGAATGATTGAGATTTTAATCCAAACTGATGTAATGAGACCCCTGATTTTTTAAAACCAATAAATAAAAATTTCAAAAAAAAAATTCAGTTTAGAAGAATTTGTGGCTAAAATACAGAATATAAATAAAATAATTAAATCCCAAAATTAGGACATTTTAGTAATAATGCTCAAAATTCATTAAAACATAATAATGTCACAATTCCCAATTAAATAACAGTATGGTGGGATTTATAAAATTGAATTAAAATATAAAATATGTGAAAATTGATTCTTAATCACTCCCCCACATTTAACCATTGCACTCATGGGAAATCATTATTTATTCAAATCATAATCTATACAATTATCATCCATAAGAAAACATCAATGATATTTTTTTAAAGTAGAATTACATTGTGTCTCCCCTATGAAAAACAATTCACACTCATTTTGATTCATCGCATTTAAATTTGTTCAACCTCATTAATTCATCCATGTCCTAATCACAACCTAACTCACATTGAATATTATGTCACACTTCATTCAAGAGAGATTAAATCTGGTGTTATGTTCACACTTAGAAATTACATGTATCACCATATACATTTGGAAATTATCATTAATCCATATCATGAAAAATGAGAATAGTTTTAATCGTGAGGTCTTTTCTAGATGAATTTTGTGTCTTAGGTTTGATGAGAAAATGATTGAACATTTATGGATGAAAAGGTGAGGTTTTGACTCTTAATACAATGCATGAATATTCAAGTGAAAACACAAGATGAACCTCACTTAAATCCCCGTGAAAGTGTGAAACACAACACAAAACCCACTTTTATGACATGGGACATGAGCCAATCAGTGATTACAATTAATTATATCATCCAAATTCTCCCCCTTTTTCTCATTTTTATATTGATCTGGAAATGGATAGATTTATTTTCTTATTTAGTTTTTTGTTTTTTTCATGGAGAATGATCTGAAAATTGAATACAATTAATGGATTATAATCATTCCATTTATTTGAAAAATTAAAATGCATCATAAAAGGATGTATAACTAAATATTCAAGCTCATATCTACTTTTTTCATCATTTTTTTCTAATTTTTTTGAAGGTGAACTGGATGAATGAAATAAAGCACAATGAAATTATGATTCAAGCCCTATTATTTCATTATACACTACCTGTAATATTGGCACAAACCTCACACCACCAACAAGTGAAATACATCCCAAATAAAATTAAAGGCCCTTCCCCCACATTCAAAAACAAAATATCGATGAAAATTTACAAAGAGTGCGGGTAAGTAAGGAAAAATCGGTTTCTAATGCAGCTTAAATCTATATGAAAATTTATGGAATATAAAGGAAAATGAAGGATATATGTAAGGGTGGGTATAAAGATAAAAATGTGGCTATACAAATATATTCCTCAATCATATAAAAAACATTCCATGAAGTCCAAGGCTTCAAAAGAGAAAAATTGCAAATTCTTTGTTCTCATACTAAATCCAAGTTTCCCTTAAGAACATGTGGGTATAAGGAAATATATTTCAAAGTGGTTCAGAACACCTCAATGGACTGGAAAAATGATTTAAGTTAGTGTATCATCATTGGGGAATTAAAAAATTGTTTAAACTGATAAGAATTCTTGAGAATCCAATTCTAAGAGAAATTTTTCACATCAACAATCATTTAAAATCCATTTTATCAAAAAATAATTTCATTTTTATATAATTAATTGATGTGTGAAAAATGATAAGAATTTGCATTTCAGCTCAATAATCCTAAAAAGATTAAAAACAAAAGGTAAAATCTCACATGAATAGCTAAGAAGATTGATTCTCTCCCAACACATGGATTTAACTACCCCTCATTTTAGCATAATAAAAAAAATAAGGGAAGAAAAAAAGATACAACCTAACATTATTTTTCAGTGGTAGCATTGAGATAAGCTCCTAGTTTCTACCACTTCTTCCAAGAAAGTATGAAATAAATAAATTTATAAAATAAATAAATAAAAATAAAGAGGTAGGGAAAAGAGGATAGAACATGGTTTAGACCTCCATGTGGGTGACAATATTATACAACCCCTAATCAGGCAATGTAGTGGTTTAAACCCAATCAGATGGTGGATATGGTATCAATGAGATGAACCACCACATGTGCCTTTATCTAGTGTCCATGAATAGACTCCAAGAAAGCAGAACCCTAAAAATGATAAGAATATTCATAACCCCCAAGAAGGAATAAAGAGATAAATTAAGGTTCAGTGTGAGATAGAAAATAAGATAGGGTTACTCCCTAATGACTTTCATGATGTCCTCCTCTATATGATATAAAATTTGTTGTAGAGGAGGAATTCGAGCCATATGATTCTCTATCTCTTCATCTTCTTTGACCACCACTATTTGGATATTACCTTCTTTAACATCAAATTTCTTGTCCATTTTTTCTCTATTATAAATTTTATAAAAGGAAAAGTCTACAAATAGTTCATCTTTAATAAGATTAAAACATAAAAAATCAATAAATAACTCTTCTCTTTCATGTAACTCATCTTGGAAATTGATCTCTTCTAGTAAGGCCATAGAAAACACTATCTTAATAGGTATATCTTCTACATAATCTTAAAAATAAATTGAAAGGTATAATGGTGCAGATTTTTCATTAAATAATATATTAGAATTGAATACCTATTCATCTTGAACAAAATCAGAACAATATTCATCCAATTCACATTTATCTCCCACATGTGCATCAACTTAGATGTCTCCTTCGTCAACCTCCTCCCGAAATGAAATGGATAGTTCTGTGTCTAGTTCCATCATAATTTTAGCCTCACATGGCTCTTCAATTCAGAATGTTGGAAAACTAATATTTGATTCCTCTTTTTCTTGAGCCTCCTTTGGAGTTTCCAATTCCTTCAAGGAAGATGAAATAAATTCCATTTGATTCCTCAACTATTTTATCATTTTTTCATTCCCATCCAACTGAATATTCAGTTATACTAGATTAATAACCTCAAAAATATTTTTATCATAAAAATCATATGAAAAAATTCCATGAAATTCCATCATTGAACCAAGATAATAAATATAGGCAATGAAGTTCAGAAAAACATTGGTTTCTAAAATTTATGATTTTTTAGATTTATTTTTGAAAAATAATGTGATTAAGCACTTAGCCTCTCAGGAAATGGTGCCAAATTAATGTGATATATTTTTCACATATCCCTCACTAATAAACTATTTTTACATAAGATTGTACCATAGTGGCACAGCCAAGGGTATATCTCGAGGATGTCTCTCACAACATGAAGAATTTCTATTGTCACTATTTATAACCTAACTAAAATAAAACTATTAATATACTTACATAAATGGGGGTTGATTCTGAAAATACAAAAAAATTAATATATATTAATAATAAAATTAAAAACAGAAAGGATAGAATGAATACCTAAAGAAGTTTGTGAAGAATCATTGTCATTATTGGGAGATCATGGTAATAAAATCATTTGTTCTTTAAAATAGTTATTCCCAATACAATACTTAATATAAAGATTAACCCTATCACTCAACACCTTAACATGAATTTTTATTATCTTGTACTGACCCTCTGTGTTATAGATAATACTCCCTCACATCATCACTAAATTTTTTCTCCACCCGGGATGAAATATTATGATTATGAAGGAGAGTAACGTATTAAAATAGGAAGTAGAACTAAATAGTATTGAAAGTGGGGTGAACCATACAATATAATGAGAGTTAGTTCTCCATTTTCATATAGATTAGAAGGAACATTATAGGGGAACACAAAATAGAAATTGAAATAGAAGACAAATTCATAGAAAAATAAAAAATAAATAAGATAAAATATAACTAAAATATAAAAAACTGTTAAAAATTCCAAGATCCACCAAGCCCCTTGAAAAAGGATATATTGTAAGATGTAAAAGAGATGAAAATTTATAGAGAAAATGGGTGAGAAGATTTGGCTCCCAATCTGTCTACCTTATTGATCCGTAGTTTATCCTCACCAAATGGCCAAATCATGGAACCTTCCCTTAATAAATGTTGTTCAATTTTATGTCTCGCATCCACCCTCTTAATTTCTACTTTAATGGATATTTTTTTATAAATTGATGAATGTTTTAGTCTGGACCATTTAATCTGGTCAGTTGACTTTTGATATTCTACATTTCCTACTTCCCATGCCATTATCTACTTAATTCCATGTAGACTCTTGTATTAAAGTTTATCCCCAGATTCCTTTCTATCTCCATTCTGAATATGAGCTTTCTTGGACCGTTACACAAAGAGATATAATCTCAATAGAAAAAGTTTCTAAATATGGACATGGTTTTCCAGGCCAAATTTGTCATCTAGATTTAGGCCTCCAAATGAATGGTTGACCTTTGACTCCCAAAGGTGGAAATGAGACCCATAATTTAAGGAATCCTATAAAAAGAAATTTCATAATTTAATTCATTTTAGAAAATGTAATTTTCTAAATACAGAATATAAATATAACAATTAAATCCTAAAATTTGGTCATTTTAGTAATTATGCTCAAAATTCATCTAAAATATAACTATGTGACAATTTCCCATTAAATAACACTATGTTGGCATTTAAAACATTTAATTATAGTATTAAATATGTGAAAATTGTGCCTTCATCACTCCCACATACTTAACTATTTTACTCCCCAGAAATCATAATATATTCATATCATAATTCACCCAACAATAACCCATCGGAAAAAAATCAATGATCATTTTTCATAGTAGAATTACATCATGTCTCTTTCAGGAAAAACAATTCACTCTCATTTTAATTCCTCGCGTTTATATTTGTTTAACCTAATTAATCTATCCATGTCCCAATCACAGCCTGCCTCACATTCAATTTTATGTCACTCTTCATTCAAGAGAATTAAATATAGATATATGCTCATACTTTGATATTGCATGAATCACCATATGCTTTTGAAAATTCATGTTTCTCCATATCATGAAACATGAAAATAATTTTAATCAGGTGGTATTTTCTTGGTGAATATTTTGGATTAGGTTTGGTGAGAAAATGATTTAAAATTTAATGCCAAAAAGGGATGGTTTTCACTTCTAAGTACAATGCCTGAATATTCAAGTTAAAACACAAGATGAACCTCATTCAAATACCCTTGAAAGTGTGAAACAAAACCCCAAACTCCCTTTTATGACATGGTACATGATCCAATCAGTGATTACAATTAATTATATCATCCAAATTCTCCCCTTTTTTCTAAATTGTTTTGAGCTCCAGAAAGGCACAGATTTATTTTTTTCATTGAAAATTAGCTGAAAATTGAACACAATTAAGGGATTAAAATAATTAACATTATTTTAAATAGGAACATGGGTTATAAAAGTAGTTACAATAAAATATTCAAGTTCATCTCCACTTTTCTTCCTCATTATTTTAAATTTTATTAAGGAGAATAAGATAAATGAAATAAAGCACAATGAAATGATGAATCAAGACCAATTATCTCATTATCCAATGCCCATAATATTTCAACAAACCTCACACAACCAAAAACTGAAACACATCCAAAAAAACATGAAAGTCCATTCCTCCCAAACTCAATCTCGAAATATCATGGCAAAATTACCAAGAGTGTGGGTAGGTATGAAAAAATTGGATTTTAATGTGGCTTAAACCAATAAGGAAATTAATGGAATATAAGGGCTAATGAATGATAGATGTAAGGTTTTTTTACATATAAAAAGGTGTATAGACAAAAAGATTCTTCAATCATATCAAAGAATCAATGAAATCCAAATCTTTGAAATAAAAAAATCACAAAGTATGGTTTTCAGAACAAAAAATCCATGTTTTTATCAAGAATGTGTGGGTATTATAAAAGAAATTCAAAGTGGTTCAGAATACCTCACAAGACTATAAGTATGATTTGATTCAGTGTTTTAGGGTCGTGGATTTCAAGAAAAATTCAAACTAATAAAAATTATTGATAATAAAATTCAACGAGAAAGTTTTCACATCAACAATTATTCAAAATCCATTTTTTAAAAAATCATTTCAATTTTTATAAAATCAATTGATGTGGGGATAATGATCAGAATTTACATTGATCCCAATAGTCCTAAAAATATTAAAAACAAAAAGTAAAAGCACACATGGACAACTAAGAAGGTTGATTCCCCCCCCCCCACATATAGACTTAACTATCCCTTATTGATGCATAATAAAAATAAATTTAAAGGCAGACAAAAAAATGAAAGGAAAGAAACAAGTTGAAATTATTTTCTAGTTGAAGCTTTGAGATAAGTTCTTAGTTTCTACCACTTCATACATGAAAGCAATAAATAAATATAATTTATAAAAAAAATAAATAAAATCAAAGATATATGGAAAAGAGTATAGAACATCATTTATACCCCCATGTGGGTGATTGGATTTTACTTCCTCTAATTAGGAAGTTGTAGTGGTTTAACCCCAATCATATGGTGGGTGTGGTTTCGTTGAGATGAACCACCACAAGTGACTTGTCCTAGTTTCCATGAGTTGACACCAAGAATGGAGTACCCTGAAGAAGATAAGATAATTACCAACCCCCAAGAATGAATAAAAATATAAATTAAGGTACATTTCGGGAAGGAATATAAGATAGGGTTACTTCCTAATGACTTTCATATACTCATCCTTCATATGTTATGTAATTTATTATAGTGGAGGTAGTTAAACCACATGATTCTCTATCTCTTCTTATTCTCCAACCACCACCACTTGGGTGTTTCCTTCCTTAACATTGAATGTCTTCTTCATTTGTGCCCTGTAAAAAAATTTAGTAATGGAAAAGGTTTCAAATAGTTTATCTTGATTAAGATTAAAACATCAAAAATGAATGAAGAAATTCTCCCTTTCAGGTAAGTTATCTCGGAAATTGATCTCTTTAGACAACACCATTGGAAAATCCATCTCACTATGTATATCTTTTGTATCATCTTACATAGAAAGAGGGAGGTATAATGGTGGTGATTTTTCATTATAAAATATGGGATAATTTTATACCTTTTTATCTTCAACAAAATCGGCCTAATATTCATCCATTTCACATTGATCTCCCACATGTGCATTAGCTAGAAGGTCTTCTTACTCAACATCCTCTAGAAATTATATGGATATTTTTTAATATATTTACATCATAATTTCATCTTCACATGTATCGTCAATTGATTATGTTGGAAAAATATTCTGTGATTCCTCTTTTTCTTCAGCCTCCTTTAGAGCTGCTAATTCCTTCCAGGAAGATGATATAAAGGTCATTTGATTCCTCGACTCTTCTACCATTTTTTAATTATCATCGAACTAACATTTTATTTATACTTATTTTATAGACTCCCAAATATTTTTATCATTAAAATCATATGAATAATTACCTTGATATTCTCTCATTGAACCAAGAAAATAAAGATATCAATGAACTTCAAAAAAATTATTTCTGAAATTTATGTTTTTTTGGTTTTTTTAAAAAAAAGTGAGATTAAGCACATGGACACCCTAGAAATGGATCCAAATTGGTGAGAATGGTTCTTCACAGATCTATCACCAAGAAATTATAATTATATAATAGTGTACCCTAGTGGCACAACCCAAGGTCGATCTCAAGGAGGCTGCTCACAACACGCTGAATTTCTGTTTTCACTATTTATAACCTAACGAAAATAAAACTAATTATATAATAATATATAAGGGTTGATTATGAAAATATAAAAACTATAATTTATATTAATAATAAAATTAAAAACACAAAGTAATGAAATAAGACACAAAAAAGTTAGTGAAGAATAGTTGTCGTTATTTAGAGATCATGGTGATAAAATCATTTGATCTTTAAAAAATTTTATTCCCAATAATATACTCACATTTAAGATAAATATTATTCCTAAATACCTTACTTTGAATTATTAGTATCCCATAATGACCCTCTTCACGCAATATAATAATCCCTCACATCATCACAAAAATGCTACTCCACCCAAGATGCAATATTATGGTGATGAAGGATATGAAAATTTTAAATTTGGAATTAGAAATAAATAGCTATGAATGTGGGGTGAAACCAACAACAAACCCAATACACCACTATTAAAATTCTCAGAATAAAATGGAGAGAAACATTTAGGCAGAAATAACTCAATAACCACCACTCCCCCCTCAAAAAACAACAAGAGTTAGTTCTCCACTTGCATGGAGATGAGAAGGGTCATTGTGGGGAAACGCATATTATAAAATTATGGAGAATAAAAATTCATAGAATATGAAGAATAACTAAGCAAAAATTTAATAAAAATTTAATAAACTATAACATACACAAAACTTTAACATTCCCCCTTGAAAATGGAAATATTTTAAGAGGTAGAAGAGATGACAATTTATAGGGAAAATGGGTCAGAAAGTTTGTCTCCCAATTTATACTCCTGATTGATCCACACATTTTCCTCATTAAATGGTGTAATATTAAAATATTTCCTCATTACATTTGTTCCATTTTTTTCACGTCTACTATAAACTTTGCAGCTTCAATGGTGACATATGTAGACAGTTTTGAATGTTTTTGTAAAGGACATTTAATCTGGTCATATGACTTTTCATATTCTACTTTTCTAAATACTCACGCCATTATGACATTTAATAATGTTAAGTACCATGTGGACTTAATTATTAATGTTGATCCCCAGCATCTGTTATATCTCTATGCCGAATTTGAGATTTATTGGACTGGTCCACAAAGATATATAATCACAATAGTAAAAGCATCCAGATCTATACATAGTTTTCGAGACCCGATTTGTGAGCTAGCTTTAGGCCTATAAATGAATAATTTACCATTGACTATAGAAGGATGAAATGAGACCAATGATTTATGGAAACATTTAAAAAATATATTACATGATTTCATTAATTTTATAAAAATTTATGTCTGAAATACAGAATATAAATGAAACAATTAAATCCCTAAATCTAGCCATTTTAGTAATTATGCTCGAAATGCATCTAAAAATTTACAATGTGACAATTTCCCATAAAATAAAACTATGGTGAGAATTAAAACATTGAATTACATTATAAAATATGTGGAAAATGTTTCATCATCACTCCCCGACAATTAACCATCTCACTCCAAGGAAATCATCATATATTCAAATCATAATCCACACAACAATCAACCATGAGAAAGCATCAATGATAATTTTTTAAAGTATAATTACATCATGTCTCCTCTATGAAACACAATTCACTCTAATTTTCATTCCTAAAAGTAAAATTTGTTCAACCTAATTAATCCATCCATGTCCCAATCACAACCTACCCCACATTGAATTTTATGTCACTCTTTATTCAAGAGAAATTAAATCTGGAGTTATGCTAATAAATGGAAATTTCATAAATCACCATATGTTTGTGAAAATAATTGTCTATCAATAGTGTGAAACCTAAAAATATTTTTAATCTTGAGGTCTTTTCTAGGTAAATTTTGTAGATTTGGGTTGGTGAGAAAATGGTTGAAAATTTAAGGCCAAAAAGATGTGGTTTTGACTCATATGTACAATGCATGAATATTAAAGTGAAAAAACAAGATGAACCACACTCAAATCCCATTGAAAATGTGAAACACAACTCTAAAACCCCCTTTTATGACATGATACATGATCCAATAACTGATCAAAATTAATGATACCATCTAAATTATATCACTTTTATTTTTTTAAATCTCCAGTAAGGAAAAGTTTTATTTTCTCTTTTTCTTAGAGAATGATATAAAAATTGAATTAAATAAATGGATTAAAATCATTATCATTATTTTAAGGAGAAATGTGATTTATAAATAGAGGTACAATGAAATAGTCAAGTGCATCTCGAGTTTTTCTTATCAATTTTTTTTTCAATTTGTTTTTGAAGGAGAACTAGATCAATGAAATAAAGAATAATTAAATGATGACTCAAGACAAAAAAACTAATTCTCCACTACCCATAATATTGAAAAAAATTGGACACCACCAATATGTGAAATAAATACCAACAAAACACAAATTTCCCTTTCCCCCACAGTCAAACTCGTAATATCCATGCAAAATTAACAAGAGTACAAGTAGGTAAAGAAAAATCAACTTTTAATGTGGCCTAAACCTATAAGGAAATTCATGTCATATAAGGGATAATGAAGGTTAGATGTAAGGGTGGGTCTAAACCTAAAAATGTTGTTACCCAAATAGCTATCTCATCATATCAAAAAAATCCCATGAAATCCAAAGCTTCAAAAGAGATAAATCATAAATTCTGGTTCTCACACAAAATCCATGTTTCCCTCAAGAATGTGTGGGTATTATAAAAAATATTTAAAAGTAGTTCAGAATACCTCATAGGACTACAAAAATGATTTTATTCATTGTTTCATGGTCATGGTTTTTAAAAATTTGTCAAACTCCTAAAAATTATTGAAAATCCAATTCAAGGTGAAATTTTTCACATCAATAATCATTTAAAATCCATTTATTCAAATATCATTTCAATTTTCATAAAATAAATTGATGTGTGAAAAAATGATCAGAATTTACATTGAAGCATAATAATCCTAAAAATATGGAAAACAAAAAAGAAAAAGAAAACATGAACAAATATGAATGTTTACTCTCCCCGCACACATATGTTTAAATACCCCTTATTTCATCATAATAAAAATAAATTTATGTGCCGAAAAAAAGAAAAGAAAGATATAACACGACATTTTTTTCCAGTGGAAACTTAGAGATAATCCTGAAACTACTACAACTTTTTCCTAGAAAGAATGAAATAAATAAATGTATAAGAAAAGTAAACATAAATAAATAGGTAGGGAAAAGTGGATAGAACATTTTTTAGACCCCCAAGTGGGTGATAGGATTTTACTACCACTAATCTAGCAATTTCGTTGGTTTTACCCCAATCAAATAGAGGGTGTGGTTTCATTGAGATGAACAACCACATGTGACTTTTTCTAGTTCCCATGAGTAAATCCCAAGAATGGAGAACCCTGAAGAATAATAAAAAATTTCCAACCACCAAGAACAAATAAAGAGATAAATTGAGGTCTAGTGTGGGATGGAAAAGAAGATAGGGGTACTCCCTGATAACTTTCGTGATGTCCTCCTCTATATGGTATGAAATTTGTTATAGAGGAGATAGTAGAACCACATAAATCCATATCTCTTATTCTTCTTTTAACACCTCCACATGGGTGTTTCCTTCAATAACATCAATGGTCTGATCCATTTGTTCTTTGTTATAAATTTTTGAAAAGGGAAAGTCTAAAAATAGTTCATCTCGAATAAGATTAAAACCTGAAATATCTATAAATAAAGCAACCCTTTCAAGTAAGTCATCTTGGAAATATATCTATTCGAGCATGGACATTGGCAACACCATATAAATAGGTATATCATTTGTATCTTCTTCCAAATAAATATAGTCATATAATGGTGTTGATTTTTCATTATCAAATATAGGAGAATATCATACCTTTTCAACTTCAACAAAATCGGCCCAATAACCATCCAATTCACCTTGATCTCCCACATGTGCATCAGCTGGAAAGTCTTCTTCTTCAACCACATATTGAAATTCTATGGATAATTTTTAGGATAGTTCCTTTATAATTTCATCCTTGTATGGATCTTCAAGTGATAATGTTTTAAAAATAATATTTGACTCCTCAATTTTTAGCCTCCTTTTGTGCTGCCAAATCCTTCAAGTAAGATGAAATCAATGGCATTTGATTCCTAAAAACTTCTATAATTTTTGCATTCCCATCCAACTAACTCTTTATATATACTTTTTTGATAGCCTCAAAAATATTTTTATCATGAAAATCATGTGAAAAGTTACCTTGAAATTCTATCATTGAACTTGGAAAATATAGTTATGCAATGAATTTCAAAAAAAATGGTTTACCAAATTTCTGATTTGTTTTTTGAAAAATAATGTGAGTATGCACATGGCCTCCCCAGAAATGGTACCTAATTGATGAGAGTGGTTTTTTGAATATCCTTCACCAATAAATTATTATTACAAAAGTGCATACTATTATGTCACAACCTAGGGTCGGTCTCGAGGATTCGTCTCACAACACGCCAAATTTCTATGGTCCCGATTTATAGCCTAAATAAAATAAAAATACTTATATAAAATTATAAATGGGGGTTGATTATGAAAATACATAAAATATAATATCTAGTAATAGTGAAATTTAAAACACAGAGGATAGAATGAGGACATAAATAAGTTAATGAAGAATCAGTATCGTTCTTGGGATATCATGGTGATAAAATCATTTATTCTTTAAAAATATTTGTTACTAATACTGTACTCAATGTCTAGATCAAACATATCACCCAACACCTTCAACTAATACAAATATTTCTTTTATCAGTGCTATAAACTGCCTTTAATAGCGCTAGAGAAGCACTGTTAATCGTAGGGAAGATAAAGGGTGTCCCATTCAACAGTGCTAAAAAAGCACTGATAAAGGGGCCCTTTATTCATGCTAAAAAATCACTAATATAGGGCCACCTTTAACAGCACTATTTTGAGTGCTAATAAAAGAACTATTTATTATTGACTTTTTAGTACTGATAAAGGCTGACTTAACTGTTATGAGATGTTTATTTAACAGGACACCAAACACCTACACCTTCCCACAAACTGCACCTGCACCTATACTCAAACAGCACAAAAATGCACCCGCACACAAAACAACTGCACAAAACAGAACCTACACACAAACAAAGCATAGAAGAACGAAACAGCACACATAAGAGTTTTTCAAACAATGCTATATAAATTTACAAGACATCATGAATACAAAGAAAACACACTACTATATACATTTCAAACAATATTTTATATGGTTACAATTACAACTATCCAACACATAGTTAAAAAGATTAATGTTTCATTATTTTTTCATCTGTGATCCCCTCTAAAAATTTTCATCCATGTTATTAGTTACTGAACAAAGCATCTGAACTCAAGAAAAAAATTCGACGCATATATGAAAAAAAAATATTTTAGTAATAAAAAATTGAAATAAATTAAACATTAATATGAAATAATACATTAATAAAATATCAATTTTAATAAAAAGACACATTTGTAGTCATACCAGTCACATTGTGCGTCGTATAGAGGTGGGGTTGATTCCTTCATGTCACAAATGTGTCATATATTATTGTTTTAAAATATTAAAACAGTTTGAACAGGTTTTCTCAATTTTGAGTATGTCACTTATTCATTTGAGTATGTCAGGATTGGGTACGGGTCTTATATTTGGGTGCTTTCATCCCCATATACAGGGGAGAGACTAAGTTTCCAATAGTAATAAATTGATGTTTTTCTATTCTCTTTTATATTTGATTTTATGTCCACCTCTGGTGGCACACTTGGGTGTGTTATTTATCTATTATGTGTATTTTGACTCTTGGACCAGTATGGAATGGGAGGCTTGATTACGCATCATGATAGGAACTTAGGCTCATATGATGTATGATTTCTTATGATTTTCATTGGGAACCAGGATTGATTTAAGAGGGGTTTGACTATTTAAAGTTTCAGCAAAGAAGATAAATAGTGTTTTCTTACTTATCCTCTACTGGTGGAATTCTATTTAGCCATCCCAGACATGTGGTTCCAATGAGATATGTATGTGACATTATATTAATCTAATATATAGTCCTTACATAGATAAGTGTAGATAGATATGATGATTATGGGTGACTTTTTTGAAGTTTCAACAAAGAAACTAAATAGTTTTTTTTGTATAGCCTCTCTAGTGGAATTATACTCAGCAAACTAGAATTGATACATGAGATTTGATGTTTGTCCTTATCGTGGGAAGGAAAGGGTCCATGAGGCTTGATTATATATGATTTATGACTCTAATTTGGGTAGGTAGGGTCCATAATACTATATGATACTACACACCTAACCTTGATATGGATAAGCAAGGGTCCTTAAGACCATATGTTTTGTGACATGATGTGGTAAGGGACTGTAAGAATGGTGAGATGTGTTACCTGTTAAAACATTTTATATTGGAGATATTTGAATATATACAATAATAGGGCTATTTTAACATCATTATTGGTATTCAGTAGGATTCCACCTAGATGGGATTTGGTGGAGTGTTCGGAGGGTCGTGATACTGTGATTCTTAAGTGTTCATGGAATGAGACCCTGAAGGGTCGAGATGACCCTGATCTCAAAGTATAGGATTTGGTACTGGTGGGAATGTTGTAGATGGAAAATCTACAGATGGAAACCTTTGGGCCATGTATTCATGAGTAGCTTAGGGTGATCCTGGTTCATTTCATATAGGGAATTAATAGGGGATCCCAAGGAGATGATCCATCTATGGCTAACTTGACTCAAGAGTTCTTGTCTCAGTACCCATCATTATTTCAGAGTGAAAGTGAACCACAAACAACAGAGAACTTGATAGGGTTGGTACAAACTATCATTGACTAGCTCAAAACACCTTAGGTAGGAGGGTGAGGGTGGTGACATACATGCTCAGAGGAAAGACATAATGCTTCTGGGATGTGTAGGTATATGAAGGCCGACACAAGGGACTTTGTCAGAATTATTTTGAGGACAGATTCTTCTATCACTTCATCTAAATACACTGAGGGTACACAGACTTCCATGGATAGGGTACTATTTTTTTATTTTAGGAATTCAAAGCATTTTTAGGCCTAATGTGATATGGTTCTGAAGTGAAGTCATGTGTGCGACAAGATGAGCCATTTTGAGAGGTTCTTTAGGAAGCCTTATCAGACATGTGGGTGCCAGGGAATAGGGAAGACTCAGGAATATGAGGTCGGATTGAGAGTAATACCAAGAGTGGGTAGTTGCGATTTAGCTACACATGGAGGTCTTGGAAAACTATGCAGGTGGGGGTAAACGGACATGTGAAAACTCTTTAGTCTTCAATAGAGGAGATTCACATAGTTTTCTCAAAGTTTGGAAAATCGTGCAACTAATTTGTCATATTTTGGTGATTATATAGTAGGAACTGTACGGTTGGCACACGGTTTCCCAAACTATGCATCAAAACCATGTGTCCCATTAAAAAATGTGAAATTAATTTTTCCCCTCATTCACTATTTCCTTTTTCTCCCCCCTTTCCTCCCATTTACAATTCAAAACAGATGGAGATCCTCTATATTTCTTCTCCCTAGACATTGAGGTAACTCCATCATCAAAACATTGATCTTTGATCCATTCGTGGATACATATTCTACTCAATAATAATGTCAATTTTCTATCTTCCCTTTTCTATTTATCTC
Source organism: Viscum album (assembly GCA_963277665.1). Classification (NCBI taxonomy): domain Eukaryota; kingdom Viridiplantae; phylum Streptophyta; class Magnoliopsida; order Santalales; family Viscaceae; genus Viscum; species Viscum album. The sequence continues at coordinate 1,508,419,937 of OY728153.1, read as the reverse complement.
GCTATGTGGATCGGTAAATCCATGTGAGCCCTTTTTCCTATTTTCAGGGAATTCATCTAAAACGCCATTTTCATCCGATTCGGATTGATTTTTAGGATGATATCAAATGAGTCAGTGTATACTAGTACAAGGTAGGTGGTTACAATATTTCTCTTTTATTTTTTGAATGTTTTGGGGGTGCGTTCATATACACTGTGTGGGTTGTTCAAGAAATAACATAATTAATTAAATACATGCTTATTAAATCGATCTAGTGACTATATAAGATTCCTATGGGCATGCTATTACACAACTATGATTGGTTAAGCTGGGTAAGAGATTTGGAATAACTATGAATGTTTAGGCTGACTGTAACTTAGAATTCAATCTAATTGTAATATTGGTTAGTAGCTTCCATGGGAATGTAATGGGTTCGACTATAGGATTGTGGTGGGTTCTAATTAGGTAGATTAAATCCATGTGGTTTGTCCGGTGGGGCTTGGATCAGATACTTGGATTGAAGATGATCACCAGGTTGAGGTGACTTGGTCATCAAGATTTGAGGTGATGAAATTTTCAAGACAAGGTCGTGTATCTCGCGACATGAGATGGTGTTGACCATCATGATATTAGGGACATGGCCATTGGGGAATGAGGTGTAGGATGATGTGGATTAGGTTTTTTAGTGATTTCTACTCATCAATTTTTTTTACACATTGTTGGAGTTGCGTTCACATAGACATGACATATGGATCGTCACCCTAATGTATCAAAACAACTGAATGCATTTTCTTACTTTTTAATAGGCGAGTAACTCTGAAACCAACTATAATTTCCTAAACATTTCATACATTGATATCGCATTTCGGTATATTAATATTTGTTACATAAAAGAAAAAAAATTAAACATAAATATGAAACTATGCATTCATTCTATGGATAGTGCTTTTACTGTGCAAACATCAAGATTACCTCTGTGATTGAGCAGATACAACATCTTCTCTCTTCCTACAAAGGCATGTCACATGGATAGAAATCTTTTAAATAACCTAATCCAGCATGGAATAATGAAAATCAAATCACCATTTCGTTATATAATTTTTTTAAAATAGAGATATTAAAACGTAACATTACCTTTATATCTTTCCAGAAGGATTATTTAGTCCAGATATATGCTAATAAAAAAAACTAATGATTCTTTGTATACTTTACTACTATTGGTTAACTAACTCTTAGAATAGAATCTGATCTAAACATCCGATCAATTCTCCCTGTGATGTTCTCATGTGACACCATCTCAATGATATCATCATTCAGCATTCACTTTTCCTTCTATTCCAACACCTATTTACCTGAAGAGAAGAATAAGTGAATGGTGAATGATAATATCATAGAGATGGTGTAGGATGAGAGCATCATAGGGATGCTAGATCAAAAGTTCATATCAGATACTATGCTAAGTGGTAGTTAACCAACAGAAGTAAAGTGCACTAAGAATCATTAGTTCTGTTATTAAACTTGTGAGTGATACCCAACCAAATTTCTTCTAACAAACTGCATCAGTAGAAATTATAGCATGAATGACCAAAATACAGAATATAAAAAATCCATGCCATAATATTTTAGGTCTAGCAAATTGGAAAACATGGGAACATAATGAACCAGTTCATAAGAGTCTCTCATTAATTTATTGTTTACTAGAAAGAAAAATCATTTCAAGAATTTTTATTCATAGATTAATGATATGAAACATAAGAAAGGATGATCATAGATGCCCAATAAGTGTAAAAAATAGAGATATCAGTGATCATATAAGGATAAAATAAGTTGTAGGAATTCACCATCACCCAATTTGTGTACAATCTTCAATTATGAATGCTTCAAATTCATTTCTAAACACTTCTATATCATCTTTTGGATATGAGTTTTGGCGAAATTCAACGAAGTACTAATAAAATATAAATACACAAAGGATTAATAAATATTATAAATGAACTAGTAATTATTTTCAAAAATACCTATTCAGGGATTCTATATTGATTATGAAATACGGTCTCTTTCATAAATTTATGAACATAATAACCACAGTCATTTTCATTTGTTTGTTTTGGACACTATGGAAACATCGAGAAAAATAAGTAATTTTTTTTCGAAATGTGTTTGGATAGTGTAATATTTTTATATATACTAGGATACTTGTCTAGTTGTAGATCTTGTGGGTTTTCTTGTCCTTAGGCCCTCGATTCATTCCATGAAGTAGATGATATTGATGCACTACCCTATCATAACTGAATCCTCATTAAAAGAAAATATAAATTATATAAATAGATGATTAGTTCTAAAATGTCAGATCTAGTGTATTACAAATTGACAAAAACCATCATGTGTGGTCATTTTGTTGGATATACATGCATTTAATCCATAAAATAAATCTTTGGGGTATCCAAATTAACCGCAATGAGCATCTAATGCATTTTAAAAACACAAAATGTAATAAATAATGAAATAAATTAAAATATAGTTTATATGATTAAATTTTAGATTTTTACCCTTTCATAGTTGGTATTTAAAAGATTTTTTCATCCATAATTTTTCGTTCAAGAAAATTGAGTAGGGGTGACATTATTTCACCCTCTTTATTGTTATTTATTTCTTCTTTTGAAGATGTTATGTGAGGACTAATGATTCCAAATTTTTGTTCAAGGAGAAATACCTTCTATTGTTTTTCATATATACACCTACAAAAAATATGGAATGTATTTATTTATAATTATCATTGTATATCAACTTTTTTAAATTCAAATCATTAAAACATACGTCATGTATATATTTACAACTAAGGAACTTATCCATTCATTCTTGATAATTTCATCTACATTTTCAAAAATAATGAAATATGATTCCTCCTCTTCGTAAATATTTTTTTCAAAATCAACGATGTATGTATTTTATTCTATCAACTTTGTATCCACATGATACTAAAATGATATTAAATATAGATATATTCCATGTGGGGTGAAGGTTCTCTCATATGATCGCTTTGATTGTTGGTTGATCCTTGAGATTTTTTTGATCCAATCTTTCATTTCACCTCCTTCCCTTTTCTATTCTGTAATAATATTCATCAGTTCAAAACTTATTTCATTAAATGTGAAATGTTTTAGCTTGAAAAATCAATTGGAAATGAATACCTCCTTGTTGACATGTTCTTTAACAAAAATTGATGGCCATGCGATGAATGTTCCAATAGCGTGTTCAACCGTATGAATGTTATCATCATCATATGGTATAGATACCTCTGATCTCGACTCATTAGCTATATAAATCGACACTCTCACATGACCTGTTAGAAGTGGTATGTTGTGTTGTATGTCGTTCTGCATATTGAACACCATATCCCTCACTACAAAGAGATAGGTGGGAGTTGATAAATATAAATCACATTCATTTTCACCCTATGGAATATCAGTACAGGAAAGGTACCAGTGTCTATGTGATTTACATTTCATAGAAACAATTTTTAGAACATTGATTAAATCAGTTAAGTCATGTTTTTAGGGGAATTCCTCACCTCAATGCTGGTGGGGGATGCACAGGATCTTCACGCCATGGGTGGTTGTTTAGTTATATCTTCTCTTTTACTTCCCCCATCTAACATTATATGATCTATCTCTATATAGTAATTCTTCTTGAAGAATAGATATTGTTTCTCTCATAATTTTCATTTCCTATGTTTGATCCTATGATTGTTTTTATTTTAGAAAATATATTCGGGGGGTCGCCCCAAAACCTGCACCTATGACGCGGCCATACTGTTCTGGATGCTTCAAGGCCACTAAAATTATGTCTGCATCTGGTGCTGGTGTTGTTGATTCCTATGACTATGTCATGTAGAAAATATATGAATATAAATTTTCATTATTATGAAATAGCTATTTAAAGCATATATAATTTATATTATGTCATACTTAAACTTGTTTTCCACACTTTTTGTGTGTTTTCACCTATCAGTATCCCCTATTTATTTTTATAAGCCTCCTTCTATAGCACCTAGTGTGGGATGAAAGTGGATTTCAATTTTGATTCATCAATCTATATATAAACAGAGTAACATGGATATGGTGTTATTTTATGTCACATAAAATTATTACGGTAGATTTAAAATATGTACCATTTTTTTCTCAAGTGAAGCATACCCAATCCTTGATTTATGGTAGGGGTATGCTGGGTTTTCTTCCCCATATTTATTTTTATCACTCAGTCGATGTTTCATAAATAAAAAACTATCAATCAAAGAGATTAATACAATAATGTTCAAACAATGTATTACCAAACAAAATGTACGTGAAATTTATCCCCTACCTAATGTCTATTAAACACCATCCCACGCTCCTTGGGATGTCAAGTGTGCATAAAGAGGATGTGGGTGCGGCTAGATTTTCCTTTCAGCATATTTAAGATGATATTTTTTAAAAAATATTCCAAAGCCTCTAGAAATCCTTTCTCAACTAATAATACATATTCCTTGTGCAAGGCATCTGCTATAAATGCAATCTTTAAGGGATGATGATGATTAAGTCAATGTTTCAGTATTTTATTTTGTTTTAATAAATTAAAAAAATGATATCATAATGTTATTATGATTTCTTCCCACATTAGTGTCTTCAACCTAGTGACAACATGGTTCCATGACTATACATCAATCGGCATGCATTGTTGAGTGACAATTCCAATGTAGCTACTAATCATGGCTTTGTTGGGGTTAACATGTTGGCCTCTCTTATTCCATCCCACATCAAATTTGATGTCATTTGATTTTTACTTAAGGATAATGGCTAACACTTTCTAACTACGGCGCTCTTGTTTTTTTTGGAGTTTTTGGGGTTTCATTTCCTACCATTTAATCAGTTTTAGCATCATCATAATGTTCCTATAGAGTGCTAGTATTGACCCTAGGACCAGTAGAAATAGGTTGAGAAACCTATTGTACCTCAGTACTGTGACCAGAAATAACAAGTTCAGAAACCTATTGTTTCTCTGCACTAGGACCAGCCACTGCAGGTTGGGAGACCTGTTGTGCCTTGGGATTAGGTGCATCAGCTGGAGTATAATTTATTATCTGTATAAGTGGTTTAATATTTAATTTAATTTACATAAACTTAATAGAGAATAGATAATAACATAATGTAAGACAATGTATATTACTATTAAAAAACAACTTGATTATTGAACTCTGTTTTTTTAAAGGATGGAGAGATTTGACCCCTGTATCGACTATGTAAATCACTTCATTTTGGTCTCCTCTGACATAAAAAATGCCATCTATATTAGGACCACTGTGAAATGATTGCAAAGTCCCAAAAAAAGGGTCATCCTCCATTTAACATTCATCTTAACCTTTAATCATTTTGGTCGATAACAGAATAATTGACCAGTTTCGGGTTGTGAAATCTAGAACATAAAATACTTGTACTATATGTGATTCCATTATAAACGGTTCGTCTTTTTATCCTTATTGAAATCAACATTCCAAAATCCCTATTCACTTATTTTAACATCACTCATATTATCAAGCCACCTGTATTGAAAAATCTTCACTTGGAATTTCTTATAATATAACTCCCATATTTGTCTGATGATTCCAAATTATGACATATTAACATAAATTGGATTTCGATCCCTTGCAAATAAAACATTCATTACTTCAACCACAATTATAACTCCACTATTCTATATGGTATTGTATTCATCATGTTCATTAGTATAGAATGTATAACCATTAACTAAATAAGAATTCTAAGATAATACATACACACTTGGTCCTCCGGCTAGCCATCAAAGTCATTCTGAAATTGAGTCTATATTTTCATCAAACTTTTTAAAAATATGGTCCTGAAACCATCCTATTAACTATAGATTATGTGTATCTTATATCCATTTTTCATCCCTAGATGAATTCAAATTCTTAATAATTTCTTTGTATGTTTGAACATATGTGTCGACGTCAAAATTGTCATGCAAAACGTAAAGGTGGGCCTACTCTCGATCTATAATATTGATTTTACCAACCTCTATTCCATAAATTCATTAACCCTCAAGCGGCACAATGTAATGAGATTTGGGTAGGAAATTTTTTTCCACACCAGACAGGTATTCGTTAAAGAATTTAATGGATTCCTCAAAAATATATTGCTCCACAATACAACCCTCTGGATGACTTTGATTTTTGACACATCCTTTCCAAATATTCATATACTATTCAATGTGGTACATGCATCAATAATGCACAGGACCACAGAGTTGAATCTATCTCCCCAAATGAACCATCAAATGAACTATCATATCAAAGAAATTATGTGGGAAGGACATTTAAAATTCACATAATATTATGGAAACTTCTATTCCCATAGTGAGAAATTTCACCAAGTCTATAACTTTTCTGCATATATCATTGAACAAGAAACAAAGCTTCGTTAATTTATGTAAGAAATTGTTGGAAAAAATGAAAAGTAATTCTATAGTAATTATATCTTACATCAAAACCTCATTATCATGTGATTTCATACCTTCTAACATAAAATATATCATTGACATGATGTTTGTTTCATGGTTTCATGATGGGTTTATTTGGGTATAATATGGATGTTATTGTAAAATGGAATTAAAAATCCATAAGTGGAATTAAATAGTATTAATGAACTTATAGAATTAATAATGTTCCTTATATCATTTTTATTTATAACATGAGGATTTTAAAAAGATAATATGTTAATGATAAATGCTTAGCTTTTTTGGTGGTTCTTCTGAACAATGAGAACTAGTTTTGTTTTATTTAATATTATGTTTTTATATTAGTTAAAGTACATGAAATTGGTAATAATATACCAATTTAAAGCTTATATAACCCAAATTTCACTTTTATGACCAATCATAAGGGTGGTAACGTAAAATTAGAAATCGTTATTCACAGAGATAGTAAACCGACCTAATTTGAAAAATAATTTTTTTATTTTAATAAGAGTAGAAGAGAAAAGAAATGGATATGATATATTCAATTAGAAACATAAAAATATAGTAAAAAATGATTTATTGTTTATAATTATATTATATATGATGTAGGTGAGGATAAAGTAGAAAAAAAATCTTAGGGAGGTAGTTTGAGAAAAATTACCTGTTGAATATCACCACCTAGAGAGACACTTGAGGACCTTCAATTTGGTATTTTTGTGATACCAGTAGAAATTAAAAATTTTAAGAGTGAGGATGATAGTTTTAGGTATAGATTTTAGGATCTACAAGTATTAATTCTTCAAAATGGTGTGGTGAGGTGTGGTAATTAAACATGAG